>CAUJRU010000071.1:600000-1200000 GCA_963277665.1 Viscum album
TGTAGGGCATAAATGTACAGATCATTATGCAGGCTATCCCATAGGGACCGTATAGGTCTCAAATGATGCGTCATCCTTATTCAGATGTGGGCATGGGAGTGCATCCCAGTATTCCGACCTGACCTTGCGGGTCCACCGGTTGAGATGGAGGTGCTGCATGAAGATCCACATGGACGGTGGTATGATAAGTTATTTCTATTGGTTTTTGATTCTACTATGAGTTATTGACTATAATTTCCCATTATTTGTCACTATCATTGATGTATTTTACAGGTGGGGTCAGTGACACAATTTTGACATTGTTTCGAGACAACATTTGGGCGCATATTGGCTATAGTTGGACTGTCTCTTACCTGATCATGTATGCATACAAAATCTATCACTGTCTAACATATTTAATAATAACATCAATTTTGGTTTTTAGTTAGTTTTTTTTGGAAAAATCACTTGTCATTTCTGATTTCATGGCTTCCATAATGGAGTATTATGGACTAGTTACCAGCATAATGCACTATTGGGCTTGAGGATTATATGGCTATAGTACCCCACATTCACTTCCATATTATTGAGTGGCATCATCCTAACAAGGTCATTCGCTAGTTTTTCCATACTCAGTTGATTCCATTACCATAAGGACTGATAGACTGACTTCATAGGATGAAGCTGATAGGGAGGTAGGATGATGAATTTTCCCAATTACATGCCAGTTTTATCGACTGCTGGCATAGACGTGTAGAGTTACATATTTGGGGTGTTCCTAAGAATCGATTATCTCTTTTTTAGCAGAGTAACTATGAATCGTGGTATAGACTGAAGTCTATATTATATCTTACCCAAGCCAGCATATTGATGTAGAGGATGGTAAGTCAATAAATTTCCACTATTTTTTTATTGAATAATTTTCTAATTCCATTTGAATCTATTTACAGGGAAGTCACACAAATAACCTTGTTTTGAATGAGTGATGAAGAGAAGGAGGGGGTCTTTAGTCAGGTAACCGTCAATGCTACAGTGCTGGAGGCGAGGGCATCTTTTTATGTGCTTTTCGGGAGCATCTTCACATTTTTGGCTCAGAGAGAGGAGGTTCCTGCCTCAGAGTAACATCCTGAAGCTACTGCTGGTGCTAATGATCCATGACCATGATGACGTAGACAACGTCATGCTGCAGGTGAGGCCTCACCTATTCCACAGGCAGAGGTCAACCCTCTAGTAGTCCAGGATCAGCTGATTCAGGATGTGCCTCAGGTGGCATGGGATCCGTCTTTCCTAACATGTAATCCACAGTTCCCTCCATCTTGGGTTCCAGATCCTTCACAGCCTTGGATTATAGATCCATCGTCGTCTTGGGGTATAGCTCCATCACAGGCTTCGTTCCCCACTGCGATGGAGGAAGGTCCTTGTACCAACTTTTTGGGAGAAGGATTTGGATGTCCGTACAAGATGCTATTGACAACTACTCTCACTGACAAGCATTTGGAGGATGCGACAATCGACGTTCTCGTGCCTGAGGATCAGCCTTCTCCAGGTCACTAGACTCCACTGCGCACTCGATGGGGACATCCTATTCACATACCACCATATGCGATGAAATCTCCTCACCACAGACATATGCAATGATTTTACACTATTTTTTACATGTTTTATGTCTACTGAAATCAAAATACTATTATTACTTGTTGGCCGGGGTGGAATCTCACGAGGGTGTGAATTGAGTTACAATTTAAGCGATGTTTACAATTACAATCATATCAGTCTTATAGTTTATATTATATAGGCCAGCAAAGTAACTTACTTGAAACCTTTTTATGTTTCAATCAGGTGTATATGATAGGTTATAAATAAATTTTCACCAATATTTTTTAATATATTATTTTTATTTTGGACTACTAGTTATATCTTTAAGTAATTTTTAAAATTTCATTCATATCAGTCTTATAGTTTATATTATATAGGACAACAAAGTCACATACATGAATAAAAGATAAATTATGTTGAAACATTATGTTTAATTTATATATATTTATATAACCATATGAACATAATAATAAAACATTAGTAATTACTAATTTCCTAATTACAATTTATATAATTTATAATTCTATTACTAATTAACTAATTAATTATTATATAATTAATAATTATATTACTAAGAAAATAATTAATTTTTAAATAGTTATTAACTATATTACCAATTATCTAATTATATTTCTATTTTACTAATTAATTATTAGATTAACTAGTATTAATAATTACTAATTATGTAACTAATTATTATATAATTAATAGTTATATAATTAATAATAATATTTAAAATTAATAATTATTAATTAATAATTATAATGAATAATTATAATTAATAATTATAATGAATAATGATAATTTATATTTATATTAATAATTAACTAATTAAGTATTATATAATTAATAATTATATTACCAATTAACTAATTAATTATCATATATTAATTTTTGATATTTACTAGTTATTTAGTGTAGTGAATAAATATATTTTATAATATTACTAATTATCTAATTAACTATTATATAATGAATAATTATATTACTAATTAATTGGATAATTATTATATAATTAATTATTAATAATTACTAATTAACTAATTAATTTTTATATAATTAATTTCTAATAATAATAATTTAATAATAGAATAATTTATTATATGTTTAATCCATGTTTTATTTTTAAATTATATCTGTGTTATAGTTTATATTTTATAGTATTTCAACGCCACAAACTTGAATCATTTTTATGTTTCAATTAGGTGGTTTTAAAAGCTTATAAATTATTTTTCTTGAACATTTATTAAGATATTCTTTTTATTTTAAACTATTTTTATATGTTTAATCCATGTTTTATGTTTCATTTATATTGGTCTTATAGTTTATATTTAATAGGGTTTCAAAGTCACTTGCTTGAAACATTTTTATGTTTCATGTAGGTGTCTTTGAAGACTTATAGATTATTCACCATCAACATTTTTTATGAAATTCTTTTTATTTTCAGAAATTTGTTATATTTTTAATCCATGTATTAAGTTTTATTTATATTGGTCTTGTAGTTTATATTTTATAGGCTTCTAAATTCACGTACTTGAATCTTTTTATGTTTCAAGTGTGTGGTTTTGAATGCTTATAAATTATTTTTTATCATCATTTTTTTGAAATTATATTTGGTTTCAACTGTTTTTATATGTTTAATCCATTTTTTATGTTTCATTTATATTGGTCTTATAGTTTTTATTTTATAGTCTTTCAAAGTCACGTACTTGAAACAGAATCCCACATTGGAAATGCAGAATGTTCTGCATAGGAAACGGAGAACCAAAATCCCAAATCAGAAATGTAGAATGATTTCTAGAGTAATCTCTCTTATAAAGGGGAGCCCTGAGTGAGAGCTTCTATCAGAATCCAGAATACTGTAATAGAAGTACTGCTGGATTCTAAATAGTGGATAAATTCTGATAAAATTTTTATTTAATTTTTTTGTTTCGTTTTGTTATATATATATATATATATAAACAAACCAAAACAAAACAAAAAAATTAAAACAAATTTTTTTGTTAGTTATAGTAGAAAGGCGGCAACAAGGTTGTCACCTTTCCACTTAACCTGAAAGGCGTTATCTTTCATGCCGCCTTTTCCCTTCAACACAAAGGCGGCATCGGTGATGCTGCCATTGTAGCGTGTTTATGGAAAATTATTAACCTAAGTAGTTTTTCATAAAAATTATTTTTTAAAAACATATTAAAAAACTCTAGTGAAACTAAAAAATTATGCCTTATTAATAAATATCATTACATTAGTGAGCTATGGAACCAATAAAATTGTAAGACATTTCCACTAGAGAAAATATATAAAATGGAATATCATAAAACATAATATATTGATAATCCCAATCTATTATAATAAACTCCCAAAGGAAAAAACCATAAAAATTATAAACATAATAATATTAAAAAAATAAATATCTGAATAAATGAATATATAACATTAGGAGAAACTGGAATGAATATTGAATGAATGAATACAGTTTTATTTCTATGGTATAATTGTTGAGTCAATAAGGTTTTCCTTATGAATTTTTCATTCCTTCTTGTTTTGAAAATCACAAACACCTTATCATAAAGAATATCTAATCTTACCCTATTTTTTACATCTATAAAGAAAATTTCCTTACCCAAGGAAATCTAACCTTGCCTAGATTTCATTTCTCAAATCATAATTTTTCTTAAGTATAAAAATCTTATTCATATCTAAAAAATTCAGAATTGTATAATACTTAGACATGAAGCATTCTTTTTTAGGATTCGAATTCCTGTTACAAACTTTTATAAAGTTCTACTCCGAATTCCTTGTTACGAAATTTTATAAAGTTCAAATCTGAATTCTGATTACAAACTTATATAAAGTTCTAACTATGAATTCTAATGATGAATTCTGATTATGAATTCTCATTATGAATTCTGATGATGAATTCTGATTACGAATTCTCATTATGAATTCTAATGTTGAATTCTGATTACAAATTCTGATGATGAATTATGATTATGAATTATCATTACGAATTCTAATAATGAATTCTGATTACGAATTATCATTATGAATTATGATGATGAATTCTGATTACGAATCCTCCTTAGGAAAAACTAATGATGAATTCTGATTGTGAATTCATATTTCAAATTCTGATGATGAATTCTGATTAAGAATTCTCACTAAAAATTATAATGATGAATTCTGATTACAAATTATCATTACGAATTCTAATGATGAATTCTTATTATGAATTCTCATTATGAATTCCTACAAAATAGAATCTTAATATAGTAGTACTATAGACTCTGAATTAATTTTTTCATACACTTCAAACTTTAACTTTCTCTACTCTGAACATTTTCTCCATTCTGAATATCTGTTTTTGGTTATTCTCACACATGTACAATTAAAAAAATGATTTCGTGATTTTAGTTATCAATTAACCATTTTTTGAGTGATAAGTGTATAGGTCCCTCTAAAAATAAAGGAATAATATGACCATTGGAGGAGGGAGTATACCATTGGTGATTTTCCTATAAATAGGACCTAATCTGAAAACAAGATACAACTTGACAACTTGAACTCTTGGAGAACATCTTTGTCATCTGAGTTTACATGCTGTTGAAGTGATTTTTATAGATAAAGGCTCTTATCAACTCTCAAGCATTGTGCAGAAAGTTTGAACAACTTGTTCAAACTTCACCTTGTGCATATTTTATTCATGTGACTCTCGTTGTTGCTGTGAACAATCGAGGGCTTCTGGGGATAGGAAGATAGAGGTTCCAACACCTTGATGTTGAGGGCTTACTTGTTGAGAAAGACAGAGGTGTCGACTACCTGATTGTTGAGGGCTTGCGGGGATAGAAAGACAGACTTCGATCTTTATATCAAGGGCTTACCCTAGTATGGGAAAGACAGACATTAATGAAATTATAAATCAAGGGACCTTTATCCATGGTTGTTGTATACCCTCATCTTTGGGATAAAAGAGCTTATAATTGTTACCAGTAGTTTTACTACTCTGTTTTTTCGTTGCATTTGTATTGTTAAAGAAATTATAACTATCTTGTACATCTTTACTCTTGTACTCCGATTTATTTAGATTCTATATTCTTGAAGGTAGAATCTTCATCTTTGTAAACATTAGTTATGTTTCATTTCTAGAATCACTTTTTTGGAATTTAGAAAGTGATTAGAACTTATAGTGGTCTTGTGAATTATCTTTTTTAACATTGTTAAACATAACCATCATTAAAAGTTACAAAGGAATTTTTAAAAGGTACAATTCACCCCACCCCTCTTGTATATGAGAATATCATTCTTATTTCAATCCTACGTTTGGTATTATAGAGTATATCATACTTAGACATATCATCCTAACAATTGGAATCATAGAATTTGGTTCAATCTGAATTAATGTCATGATTAGATTCAGAAGAGAATTTTCAGAATTGATTTCTTGAAATCATATTTTCTCAGATTCATTTTTTTTCGGAATCTGTTTTTTAGACTCATATAGTTCGGAATCATTTTTTTCTTAGAGATACTCTTACTCCATATATTTACTTGTTTACAAACTTTTTATACTAACATGTTTTTGTGGAAATACTTTTCTTAAAAATGGCAGGAATCAATGTTTGTTCCATAGACAATCCCCATCCAACCAGACCACCTATCTTTGATGGTAATTATTACGAATATTAGAGAGATCGCATGAAGACTTTATTTATAAACACTGCGGTTGAAAATTTTATTATTTTTACCGGTGGATACAAAATTGCTGATAAAGATGTTAGTGCCTTTAAAAATCAAGAAAAGCATGAATATCAACTTAATTATAAGGTACATAATAATTGACATTGTTCAATGAGTAGAAATATATATATCCAAATTTCATCTTGTGAAGCAGTAAATTCTATATGGAAGAAACTAGAAGTTACTCACTTTGGAACTCTCAATGTAATTGAGACCATAAGATCCACGCTTAGAGATTAATATCATGGTTTTTGTTTTCCTTATGGTGAACCCATAAGCAAAGTGAAATAGAGATTCCTGAATACTGTGAATAGTTTAAAATCAATGGGTGAAAAAGGATTGGAAGATGAAGCCCTTGTTGACAAGATCTCTGAGATCATTCCAAATGTGTGGGAATCTAAAAGAACTACAATTGATGAGAATATAAGGGTTATTCAGATAACTCTTGATGAGCTGTTTGGAACTCTTCTTCAGCATGAGACTAGAATGAAGAGTGATGCAGATATTGTGTAGAAGAAGAATGGAAATGGCAATGTATCTTTTACTACTACTTCTAATCATATGAAATCCATGAATCCTGAGAGAGTTACTATATCTAGATCTAATAAAGTCATTATTCATTTCGAATCCAGTGGAAGTGAATCCTCAGAAAATGAATTATCAATTCATTCTCGAAGGATGAACAATATAGCTGGACAGAAGAACTTTCAATCCAAATATAAGAATAAGGAAATGAATTAAAAGAAAGATTATGAAGTTACATGCTATGAATCCAAGAGAGCTGGACACATAAGACATGATTTCCCAATACTCATGAGAAAAGAAATAAAGGAAAGGCATTCTGAGAAAAACAGAAAGAATTATTACAATTCTAATGATACGAAAGTGTTGAAAGATAATAACAGATGGTGTGCCGGTGGTGGAGGTTATTCAGACAAATCTTGGGATTATGAATCTTCTAGGCAGAATAATTGTAGTCTTTTAGCCAGGCTACCTATTGATAATCATTGTATGATGGCTAAGGTACACAATGCTGAATCAATGACCAATGATTATTCAAATACTAATGATAGTAAATATTATAACTCTTCAGATGAAGAATCTTCTTTTGATGAAGAGAATACTTTACCCACTTATGAAGAAGTTTCTATGTTTTCCAAACTCCATGACAATTAGAATTCAAAACTCATAAAAAATATTATAAGTAAAATTCTATGAATACTATTCTTACTAAAGAAAATATCAGATCTTTCTAAAGATCATGATATGAAAAATGATTATTTTGAAAGTATTTCAAAAAATCTTGAGGAATTATGTTCTGAAAAGAATATACATTATAAAGATCTAAAAAACTCAATTTCAAAGAAAAACGTTTTCGAACCCAGATCTAGTTCAAAATCAAATATTTTTTAAGACAAGAACTTAGTTATGAAACTCAAATCTGAAATATTTTCCTTGAAGAAGTGTCTGTCAAACTTTATACTAGGTAAAGAAAATTTTGATAAAATGTATTCACAAATTCGACCACGAAGTAATACTTCTGGTTTTGGTTATTCTGGTTCTAAAACAACTTTTAGCAATAATTATATTGTTCCTCAATGTGTCCCATTCTACACTAAGTTTCAATGTGGTGGTCACTGGGAAAAGAATTTTTCTCTAAACAAAACTCAATCTTTAGGATTTCATAAATATTATTTTTCTAAGAAGATGTAGATTCCCAAAATTTTACTTTTTGAGATTTCCGGATCCAAGAATTTCTAGATTCCAAAAACCTAACTTTTTCTTATTTCCAGGAAAATAGGAAAAGTACCAATAACAATATATGGAACATGGATAGTGGATGTTCCGAGAATATGACTAGTAAAAAAACTATTTTGAAAAGATTATCAAGATGAAATGAGGAAATGTAACTTTCAGAGATAATGCTCCGGGAGAAATTATTGGTATATGTAACATTGTTCTTCTAAGAAAAACATTTATTTAAAATGTTTTATTTGTTAATGGACTTAATCAAAACCTCATCAGCATAAGACAATTATGTGATGAAGGATACCTTGTGAATTTTAGGAATGATAAGCGCTTAGTACACAATTCCAAGGATGAGTTTATTCATTCGGCCTATAGGAAAGATATTTTTTACACACTAATCCTAAAAGTCCATAGTATACAAGACTTACCTTGACATAGTATAATAGAATATCATTCATAATTATGTAATAGAAGGAAAGGACACTGTAACCTTAGGAACTTATGAAAACCTTTTAAAAAGAGACTTGTTAAGGATCTATCAGAGCATAGATTTGATTATTACAAAGTTTGTGACCCTTGTCAATATGTTAAGCAACAGAAATCAAGTTTTAAATCAGTCGATGAAGTCTCAACCACTGATGCATTACAACTAGTAAATATTGAACTTTTTGGTCCTATTAAAAACTGGAATCATTGGGGGAAAATATTTTATATTTGTCTTGGTTGATGATCACACTAGATTTACATGGGTTTATTTTCTAGAAAATAATTTTGAAGCTATTTCTTAGCAGAAAATGAATTACTCAAAACTTTTCAGCACCAAGAACACCTCAATAGAATGGTTTTGTTGAAAGAAGAAATAGAATTATTCAAGAGATAACTAGAACCATGTTGAGTGAGTATTCTGTAGCCAATGTTTTTTGGGATGAAGTTATAAGTACAACTTTTTATATTATAAATCGTGTTTTGATTAGACCTTTTCTTAATAAAACTCCTTATGAGTTATGGAATGGTAGAAAACCTAGACATTCCTACTTTAAGGTTTTTGGTTTCAAGGTGTTCACTCTGAATACTAAAGATAATCTTAATAAATTCACACCAAAATCTGATGAAGTAATTTCTTAGGCTACTCCACAACTTCAAAGGCTTATAGAGTTTTCAATAAAAATACTTGTACTGTTGAAGAGACAGTGCATGTCAAATTGGATGAAACTGATCCTTTTGTTCATAAACAAACACTACCTACATCCTTGGATGTGTTTTCAAAAACTGATTATCAACCTATGATAGAAGATATTTTTTATAAGGAAAATGTTCATGAAGATACTCCTAAAACATTTACCCCATAAGATTTCCTACACTATGTTGATGAAAAGGTTTTACAAAACCCAAATCATTCGTTTCTAAAGATTCATCCTAGTGGTGGTATCATTGGTGATGTCAATCAACCCATAAAGACTAGAAGTTCCTTAAGAAATGAATTAGGGCATCTAGCATTTCTTTCCCAATTGGAACCAAAAAGCATTGATGACTCTTTAGGTTATTATTATTGGATTAAATCCATGCAAGACGAACTAAATGAATTCTAAAGGAAGAAAGTTTGGACCTTGGTTGAAAGACCTATGGAAACTTCTGTAATTGGAGTAAAATGGGTCTTCAGAAATAAGTGTGATGAACATGGAATCATTGTATGAAATAAAGATAGATTAGTTGCTAAAGGATATAATCATCAAGAAGGAATAGACTATTAAGAAACCTATTCTCCAGTATCTAGAATCGAATATATTCGCATTCTACTTTCCTTTGCAGCATTCTTCAATTTCAAACTTTTTCAAATGGATGTGAAATGTGATTTCCTTAATGGTTATGTTCAAGAGGAAGTTTATGTTGAACAACCTCCTAGATTTGATGATACAAAACTTCATGTTCATGTTTTTAGACTTACCAAAGATTTGTATGGCCTTAAACAAGCCCCTCGAGCCTGGTATGATAGACTTACATGATTTATTCTTCAAAATAACTATGTTAAGGGAAATGTGATCCAACCCTTTTTATAAAGAAATGTATGAAAAATGGTTTGATTGTTCAAATTTATGTTGATGACATTATATTTGGTTCAAATCAGCAATATTTAACTGATTCCTTTGCGGATATAATGAAATATGAGTTTGAAATGAGTATGATGGGTGAGTTAACATTTTTCCTTGGTTTTCAAATTTCTCAAAAACTAGAAGGAATCTACATATACCAACATAAGTATATTAATGTTCTTCTTAAAAAGTATGGATATGACAACAATAAAAGTATAAGTACTCCTATCGATACCTCAAACACCCTTGATATTGATGAAGCTGGAAAAACTGTAGATCAAACATCTTTTAGAGGTATGGTAGGAAGTCTACATTAAATGACAGCTAGTCGTCCAGACTTAATGTTTTCAGTGTGCTTATGTGCAAGATATCAATCCAATCCTATGGAATCACATTTAAAGGCAGTGAAAAGGATTTTTCATTACTTAAAGGGAACCATGGATTTAAGACTATTTTACACTTCTGGAAATGATTTTGTTTTAAAAAGCAATTTAGATGTTTACTTTGGTGGATTTATAATGGATAGAAAGAGTACGTTTATAACTTTTCATTTC
Source organism: Viscum album (assembly GCA_963277665.1). NCBI lineage: Eukaryota > Viridiplantae > Streptophyta > Magnoliopsida > Santalales > Viscaceae > Viscum > Viscum album. The sequence goes on from CAUJRU010000071.1 coordinate 610,703, forward strand.
TTAGGAGATTTGTCAGTTTCTTGGTCCTGCATGAAACAACACTCTATAGCACTATCCACTGCTGAAGAAAAATATGTAGCAGATGGAAGTTGTTGTGACCAAGTGTTGTGGTTGCAACACACTCACAGACAATAGCTTGAGATTTTCTAAGACTCAAATTTTGTGTGATAACACAAGTGACATTGCCCTTAGTAAAAACCCTGCACATCACTCTCATGCAAAACACATATACATTAGGCATCACTTTCTTAAGGATCACACACAAAAAGGAGATATTATTCTTTAATTCATTGGAATGCAAGATCAACTTGCTGATATTTTCACAAAATATTTACCCTCTGATAGATTTTAATACATTAAACAGAAGTTAGGAATGATAATTATGAGGTAATCTTCCTCCATTAACATTCTATTTAACCAATCTCCTTACCGTAATAAACTCCTTTTCATAGGGGAAGTACATTTGTTGTTGAACTTTTTCAAAATTTTCGTAATAAAATTTCCAAAGTTAGTTTATACAAATTTTAGTATTAAATTATTCGTAGTTGGTTTTTGAAATTTTTGTATTGAAAAATTAACTAATGGAAATTTTCATAAGAGAAATTATAATAATAGAAATTTTTGTAGTGGAAATTTTCGTAATGGAAATTTTTGTAATAGAAATTTTTGTAATGGAAATTTTTGTAATAGAAATTTTAGTGCTGGAAATTATCATAATAAAAATTTTCGTAATTGGTATTTTCAAAATGAAAATTTTCATACTCATAATTTTCATAATTGAATTTTGATACTCAATGTTTTTGCAATAAAACATATAGATCTTATGTTTATCGTAGTGATTTTTCCATAGTCAAATTTTCTTCAAGAATATTATCACCTATTATGAATAAACATTCTAGCCAATCCGAAAGGTATGATTTCTTTACTCAAGTTTTTGTAATCATTTTTACTTGCGGGTATTTTCTCTTGTATTTTAATTTTTCTGATTCATTTTTCCTTATATCCAAATTTTTTTCTTAAAACCTCAAAATATCGGATTCATGATTTCCTTGCAGTCATGTTTTCAACTGTCAGATCAGATTAGACAGTCCTTCAACAATTAGATTGGTTTTGGAAGTTGAAATGTCACCTCCATCGCCTATATAAAGGGGAACCTCGATGGTGTCCCACATCCGTTTCCAAGCTCTCGCGTCTCGAAGCTCTGCCTCAGTTCTTAAGCTCGTTCTGAATCTCTGAAAGTTCCTCAGTCTGAATGTCTGTAGAAGCTTCTTCCAAAGAATTGTCTACCGCGAAGCCAATCTCAAAATGGAAAGTGTAAAGGGAAAGGTTGGTGCATCCAAACTTTTTCAAGTAATATTCTTTCATTTCTATGAATATCAAGTTAAATGGATGAGAAGATGTTTGCATATCTAAGCCAAGTGTTCAAGATTCAGTGTATCTAGATTTACTCATTGAGTTTTATGAGTCAGTGTGCTTATTTAAGGAAGATGATAGAGAACTATATTCATTCAAATATTATTGAAAATCCTATAAACTTTCTTATACCAAGGTAGCATGCATGGTGGGATTATCAAATGAAGGGGAGGCATAATTTGTCTCCCACAAACACCCAGATGTTCAAGGTGGTCTTATTAAGGTTATGGCCTTGAAATGTCTTGGACTTTCTAATGTCAAGACAGCAAAAATTTCTCATCTATCTTCTAACAACTGGATCCTTCAGTTATGTGTACATGGTTTTTTAGTACCGAGAAAAGGTGACAAAGATACCCTCAAGAAGAGTGACATATATTTCTTAGATTTTCTGGTAAATCTATGAAAAATCAATTTGAAGAGGAATATTCTTGTTACAATTCAGAACATCAAGAATGGAAATATAAGATCCCAAATTATCATGTATCCTTCCTTTCATTCAAGGTTTATAGTTTGGTGTCTTGAATCCTTCATGATTTCATGAAAATCCAAGGATCGGAATTTCAAAGTTATGCATGTTAGTGATGACACCCTGAATAGAATGAATATGGGATATTCTATGTAGACAAGAGAGTTCTATGATCTGCCTAAGGATGAGGTAGAATCCAATCCAATAAATGTTGAAAAAGTTGAACCATCAAAGAAACTAGGAAAGAAAAGAAAGCTGAAGGAAGTGGAGGAAATAGAAAAAACACCCAAAGCTAAGGAAGTCCATTCCGCACCTCCTAAACCAAAGAAATGGAAAGCATATATAGATGAGGTGGTTGAAAAATGCAATGAAAATAAGGAAAAGAGGAAATAAGGGGATCCAAAGTTCGACTTAGACCCTACTGAAGCTATGTATTTAAGGGAGAAGACTACAGAATACCTTGAGAAGAAAGAAGAAGAGAAGAATATGAAAAATAAAATGTCAGAGGCCGATATTTTCCAATCACTTTTGAGGGATGCTGAAGTAGCTTCCAAGAATATTCCAGTTCCGAAAACATTCCAAGTCAAACCTTTACCTGAGACTCTGGGGAAGAATTTCTTCACTATGGAAAAATTCAGTGAAAAAGAAGTTGTTGAAGATGAGGAAGAAGTGGGAGTATAAGAAGATGAAGAAGAAGAAGTAGAAGAAGAAAGTGGTGATTTAGATGATCTGATTAAAAAAGTTAAAGAATATCAAGATAAGGAAAATCCATCAGAAAAATTACCACTATGAACATCTGAGGTCGAGTCCTTGAAGCTTTTCACTCCTGGAAAAGAAGAAGAGAAAGATGTAAAGAATGATGAAGACAAGGAAGAAGAAGAATTAAATGAATTATCTAAGGAATAAAGTTATGAAAAGCACTTTATTGAGGAAGGAGCAGAAAAAGAGAAATTTGATGATGATAAAGTTGTTCAATTATCTGATAGTGAGCATAAATCTCCTAATGATCAAGTCATACTAAAGATTGATAAGGGTAATTGATTGTTGATACTCAAAGAAAATCTACAGTTAAGAGGAAGGAAGTTGTAGGAACTTAAAAAAGGAATCTTGTTGAGCTGGAAAAGCCACTCTCACCATGTAATGTCTCCGATTCGGAGTCATGTTCACTTGAAAATGATTTTGTGGAGTAGTCTTTGAAGAAGGTAGTAGGTTCCATTAAGACTTTTACAAACATAGATTCTAGATTCCAGATGCTACAACACACTCTTAATCAGAAATCAGATTCAGTGTCCATGGTGATGGACAAGTGTGTAAAGATAGAATCATATTTCAAAAAATTTCTTCTATGCTATAAATCTCATAGGAAGTCTTGCATGAAAATAACCACATGGTCAAAGATGATAGTCCAAAAAATGGTAGATCTTGATGAATTTCAATAAGATTTAAAAGAGGCTTTCGATACCAAAGATTCCATGATCATGGATCTTACAAATAATTTTCAGGAAAAGCTAACCCTAGAGAAAAATTCTCGGAATCAACAGGTGAAGGATCTGAATAGGAAGCTTAACTCTGTTACTCAAAGCTGGAAAGGGGAAAGAGATCTCTCGATTGAGATCAAAGAGAAGCTTGTAATGTAGGATAAGGTTCTTATGGCTTAGTCTAAGGCTCTGAAGGCTCAAGATGATAGGATTAAATCCTTAGAAAAGTAATCTGAGGAGAACCAGAAAGAGTTAAAGTAGCTAAAAACCTTTCTGAATAATCTAATACCCAAGAAAAAAGAAGAAAAATAGACCTAATCTGATTTTTTTTGTAATGTCTTTCCTTGTAAAAATCCTTTCAATCTTAATGAAAACTTCGGTTTCTTGTCATTCCATTTATTTTGTACTAATATTTCAGGTACCATATTGTTTTCCATTCCCTCAAACTCATTTTGAAAATTAAAAAGGGGGAGAAGGAAAAAGAATTATATAGAAGAGAAGGAAATAGATTTATAATTATAGAAGAAGTATTCCTAAGTATGGGGGAGTTTATCTAAAGGGGAGTGCTCATTACAAAGAATTCCATATTCATAATAAAAATTCCATTCTAGAAATCTAGAATACGATCCTTAGAGTTCCAAAGCCTAAGGGGGAGTTAGTAGTATTCACCATTGTCCATGAACAAAGGGAGATAAACAATATTTCAAATTCTAGAATGTATTTTTCTAAGTCCTTATATTCTTTTTCATAACGATGTTTGTGCTTTCCAAAAGGGGGGAGATTTTTTAGTCAATATGGTTTTACTTATGACTTTTCAATTCCTTCATGTTTCGAAAATCACAAACACCTTATCATATAGAAAATATGATCTTACCCTATTTTTTACTTGGGTAAGGAAAATTTCCTTACCCAAGGAAATCTACCCTTTCTAGGATTTCATTGTTCAAATCATAATTTTTTTTAAGTATAAAAATCAGATTCATATCTAAAAAACTCGGAATTGTATAATACATAGACATGAAGCATTCTGTTTGAGGATCTGAATTCCAGTTATGAACTTTTATGAATTTCTACTCTGAATTTCCTGTTATGAACTTTTATGAAGTTCAACTCTGAATTCTGATTACGAACATATATAAAGTTCTAACTACGAATCTAATAATGAATTATGATTACAAATTATCATTATGAATTCTGTTGATGAATTCTGATTACGAATTATCATTACGGATTCTAATGATGAATTCTGATTACAAATTCGAATGAAAAACTCTGATTACGAATTCTGATTACGAATTATAATGATGATTTCTGATTATGAATTCTCATTACGAATTCTGATGATGAATTCTGAATATCAATTCTCATTACGAAAAACTAATGATGAATTCTGATTATGAATTCTTATTACGGATTCTAATGATGAATTCTGATTGCTAATTCTCATTACGAATTCTAATGATGAATTCTGATTATGAATTCTCATTAAAAATTATGATGATGAATTATTATTACGAATTCTCATTACGCATTCCTATAAAACAGAATCTGAATATCACAGTACTAAAGGCTCCAAATTCATTTTTTCCTAAACACTGAGCTTTAATATTCTCCACTCCAAACATTCATATTTTCCATTCCTAATATCTATTTTTGGTTATGATCATAGTTGTTCAATTATAAAACAATTTCGTGCTTTTAGTTATCAATTAACCATTGTTTGTGTGAAACATATACTAGTCCCTCCGAAATTCAAGGAAGAATATGACCATTGGAGTAGGGATCTGACCGTTGGATCTTTGCCTATAAATAGGAACTCATTTAAAAAGAAGACACAACTTGTTAACTTGAACTCTTGGAAAAAATCATTGACATCTGAGTTCAGATGCTATTGAAGTGATTTCTAGAGAGAGAGGCCCTTATCAACTCTCAAGCATTGTGCAGAAAGTTTGAACAGATTGTGAAGATTTGCTTCGTGTGACTCTGATTGTTCTTATGTACAATCGAGGGCATCCGGGGATAGGAAGATAGAGATCCACCACCTTGAAGTTGATGGCTTCATTACTAATGAAGTTAGAGGTGTCGAATACCTAATAGTTGAGGGATTGTGGGGATATCAAGACAGACTCTGATCTTCATATCGAGGGCTTACCCTAGTGTGTGTAAGATAGACAGTCTTTAATGTATAAATCAAGGGACCATTATCTAAGGTTATTAGATACCCTCTTATTTTGGATGAAAGAGTTTATACTTGTTACCAATAGTTGTACTAATTTTTTTCCGCTACATTTGTATTGTTAAGGAAAGTATAACTATCTTGTACTTCCTTACTCTTGAACTCAGATTTAGTAAGATTATATAAGCTTTAAGGTATAATCTTTATCTTTTTAAACTTTAGTTAAGTTCCATTTATGGAATCACTTTTCTGGAATTTAGCAAATGATTAGAACTTATAGAGGTCTTGGGAATTATCTTGTTAAACATTATTAAACATAACCATATTTAATAGTTCCAAAGGAATCCATAAAAGGTACAATTCACCCCCCCTCCTGTATCTGAGAATATCTTTCTTATTTCAATCCTATGTTTGGTGTTATAGAGTATATCATACTCAGAAATACCATCCTATCAATAATGGAAAATGTGATCATTGGAATTCAACTAATATATGACCATTTTTAAAATATAAACATTGGTCAGTATAACCATTGGATAATTTTACTGTTGGAAACTATACACCTAATTGATTATTTTTTTCATTATATTTAGTATTTATATATAGTAATTTAATTGGATAACTGATGAAAAAGTAGACAAAATTTCATCAACATGCAGAGTCATTCCCTTAAAATCCCATTTATCAGAACATGGGAGGAATTTAGTTTTAATGGAGTTCTCCATTTACCATGTAAAATAAACCATTCTCAACAAACATAGATATTACATTGTTTTTCTAGAATATTTTTTACTTTACACAAACAAATTCCTAAGCACCTTAATAGTTTATTATCTTTGGAAACATGAAAACATAAACATTGATTAAAGGTTGATCTATTACATCTCCCAATACGATCTTTATAATTGGATCCCTTCTTTTAAATATCATATATAATAAATATATTCATTATGAAGGGAAAGAAAACATATGAAAATGTGAGATGACTAGTTCAGTAAAGGTAAACAAGGGAGATACCTAAGCATAAGAGTAGTAAAAGCGTTTGACAGCATGAACATAACAAATAAAAATCATACCATGTATTTAAATATTTTTAATATTAAATTATGTCTTATATATTTCAATTTCATAAGACAAGAATAAAATGTAAATTAAGTAATATTAACATTGTAATCATAACATTAGCATAACACATTGAATTTGTTTCCTAGACATGCTTACAAAATCATTTCATATAAGTCAAGGATTATTTCCAAGACCACCATAGATGAAGAATTCATATACTGAACCATGTTTACACACATATAGTCCTTTATTACTATACTAGGATCATATAATTTCTAACCATGTATTATTAAACCCTGTTCACCTTCCATTATAGTATTATATTTCAGATCCTAGTTTAATCCCTGTTATAGTATTTTATATCTCTGATGATATAAATCATTAAAAAATATATTGGAGAGAGATATAGATCCAACCCATCACACAATGAAATCATATATATGTGTTCCACATGATCAAAAACATTAATCATATAATAACCCATAAAATAAAATTATAATAATAATCATGTCATTATATCATACCCTATGGAAAACAGACATCTATCATAGTCTATTCATCACATCATTACCCATGAAATGAAGTGGGTGATCAGAATCATTTATCATTTTATAACCCATGAAGAGAAATGGGATTCATGAAAATCATAATGAAAAGACATAAGACATTCAGAGAATGAATTTAATGTAATTCCCAGATCATATACCTTTTAAGGATTATTGTTTCCTCACGGATTTCGGGGATGACCTCTTGGACGGGAGATTCAAACGTTCCGATTGGTTTCTAGCGAGTTTGTTCGTAGAACCGGAAACATCCAATGATTCCACATCCGTTTGGACCTACTTTCTAGAGGCAGGCGCTCATTAGCTTGTGGACTGATGAGGCTTAGGAATTTGCATTGGTCGAGAGGATGGGAGGTCGGACTCATCACACATTTTTGAGGGGAATTATTGTCTACTCCGGGACTCTCTTTATAGATTTAAGTTATGTTCGTGAATCCTTATTACATTACCAAGTATAAAAATGTGCTTTCCTTTAGTTTTAACAATCAATGATTAAATATGCAAGAAATTTAGAGAATAATTTATATGTATTCGAGGTTCTTCATCAATAGAGAATCATCTATATCTGTTTAAAGATTCTTGGTCAATGGTATCCTTCAAAACATTTATATAAAAGTCTCTTGGTCATTATGATGACCAGGCTGTTTTTAAAGCCACTCAGTGGGGCACTTGAATTTTATCGTCATTCAGAAGGACAAGGATTATTTCAAAGTTGGGATCGAACCCATAAATGGGCTACCTACGTTTCCTTTGTTTTGGAAAAGGAATCAGAACCCACGTAGTTCGAGTAATAGAGTATGATGTTTATGATTGATGGCTCAAATAAGAATGTCATAATTACTTTTACACTCTAAGATCACGTGAGTCATGCTCGGTGTGAGAAACAAGAGGTATTGGTAAAAATTAGACAATTGTGCCATGAATGATGCAATCATAAGAATTTGTTTGGGGCTTATGTATGTATGACTGCCCGGATAGATGAAGGTTTAGGATTTAATTTTAGGGAGAAAATCCAGGAACAGGGTCCATAAAGGTATATGTGCTTTATGGAGATTTGAATACTCTAATCTTGGGGCGTACTCCTAAGGAGGATGCCCAAGTTAGGAGGGGACTTATGATTGGGTTTTACTCCTGAAAAGGAAACCCAAATCAAGGGTAAATTAGGACTGGTTAAGAGAAATTTAAGGGGGCTTGGGGCTTACTCCTGAAAAGGAAGCCCAAGATTATGACTGAGTCTTATTCCTGAAAAGGAGACCCAGGTTAGGGATTAAGGTTTGGGGCTTACTCCTGAGGAGGATGCCCATGTTTTGATGTTGGGGCTTACTCCTAAGAAGGATGCCCATATTTGAGTTTGGGGCTTACTCCTAAGAAGGATTCCCAAGTTAAAGAATTATGATTGGGGCTTACTCCTAAGGAGGATGCCCAAGTTTGGGAACATTAAGAATTTGGGGCTTACTCCTAAAGAAGGATGCCCAGATTAAAAGATTTATAACTGGGGATTGTTCCTGAAAAGGAGACCCAGGTTAAGGATTATCTCATCTTAAAGGATGAGGTTGAATGAACGAACTCTCAATCTTTGGTGACATAAAGATGTATAAATCACTAGTTTTTGAGAGATATTCCACCGAATTCCTTTCAGATAAGGAAGTCAAATCAAGAAATCATGCCATAAATGGCTTTGAAGTGTGTCTTGAAGACTGAATCTTGAATAGGAAAGGTGAAATGGCTTAAGAGGGGTAAAATGAGCAAGATGGGCACCCAAAAAGATAGGGGCGCACAAGTCTTGAAAGGCGCACAAGTCTTCCATGGGCGTGCAAGTAATGGTCGCGCAGGTATACATGCGCGACACATGGTTTACTTGCGCGATTTTCAACTAGAATTGAAATATTTGAGCGAATCTTTTTTAAACCCTTTAGAATCCTCTTGAGGTTCTTATAGAAAAGGGACGCGCAAGTTATATTGAAGGAAATAAGTTGGCGCGCAAGTGTAGATAAGTTTCAACACTTAGGCCTTCCTTCTTCTCTTTAGATCTTCCATTCTAGGTAAGAAATTACCTTATAAGTGTTCCAGAATCTTTGAGAAGAGACTTGGGCGTCAGGAGCTTCAATCCGAGTTTCTGGAAAAAGATCCTCTCGAATGGGGGGCCCACAGGGTCTATTTATAGGCAAAAGAAGACCCCGGGTGGTTACCGGGCGGTTACCACTTAGGTCGTGCAAGTCACTTGCGCGACCAAGGGTGCCGCACAAGTGTACTTGCGCGAGAGTGAGATAACTTGCACGGTGCAGTTGCTGTTGATCCTTTGTTCATGCCTTTGTCGATTTTTGATGTTTTCTTCAAAGGATGAATCACTTTCAGCTCAGATATTCCCTTTTCCGATATTTAGATTCTGTGACGAAATAATCGTCAACAAAAGTCCCCCCCTCAGAGTTGGATCCGGAGAGAAATGAGGATTTGACTCTAAGGAAATTGAATCCATCCAAAGGAAAAGGGGGGCGCGTAAGTTTTCAGTGCACAGAGGGCAGCGCGCAAGTTTTCGTCGTGCAGGCCTTAAGCGCTCTGGCTACAGCGCGCAGATAGGCTTCCTGGCCTATAAATATACCGCTTTTGGCCGTGGATAACATCTGATCCCGAATTTTTCAAGCTCTCGCCGCGCAAGTCTTCCTCGTCGTGCAAGCCTCTTTTTCCACTTTTTCTTCGCTGCCACGCTACTCTCAAGGTAATAGGGCTTGCACGGTGATACATGTGCGACAGAAACTTGCGCGGCACATGTAACAGTTGCGCGACATCTCCATACTTGCACGCCTTCATGCCTTAGCCATTTTTTCCTAATTCTTTCACAAATTTTATGAAAAAATAAACCCATTTAAGAGTTTGATTTATTCAACTTCTGTGCAGATTCAATGGATCTTAGACCTGGATTAATTGATGAACTGGCTAGCAAGTGGATAGATGATATGATGGACATCATTGGCCATGATTACTATACTGTCAAGGATAGTACTCTTCCAGATTTGGCTAAGTATCTGAAAAAATATCATCGCAACTTTCCTCAAAGCACTTATCTACCTTTGTATGGCTATGGTCATCTACAAGAAGTCATTATTCCAGAAGTACAGAAATATGTTCCATTTTCGTGGTTTCAGAATTATACCAATTTTGCTTCAGTAAATATCTCAGGTGGATGAGTATTTCTAACTGCTGGAATAGTGGAGAAGGCTTATGTGATGCATCATAGCCCTTGCACACCAGATCTGAAAAATCATACACCTGAGCTTCAACCACATTGTCATCCTTCAATCTTCCGAAATGCTTAGATGGATCAATCCAAAGGCTGGAAGAAAAGTTGGGATTTCCGTCCTGGGGGAGGTGTGAAGCCAACTTGGATGTGGGTATACTGGATGCGACAGATTTGCGCAGAGTTTATCGAGGACCTGAAGAGAGCTGCAATATATGAGGCTGTCTGGGTTGGGCAAACATATGTTTACAGACATGATAACTTCGTGCCAGAGATACTCAGCCACTGGATCCCAGCAACTAATTCTTTCCATTTTACTCATGGAGAAGTAGGTATCATTTTTTTGGATGTCCACAAGATTTCAGGAGCTCCAATCTTGGGCGATATGTATGATGAATTCATTCCTCCCAAGGTGACTTGGAATGATTCAGAGAAGACTCCTGCTTTAGCTCGAGAATTATTTAAAATCTTCCACAAGCTCAAGAGTTCAGAGACCTCATTAACTCATTTTAGAAAAGATATTCATCTGGAAGAATGGATGAATGTGTTTCTTACTGAGAAGAAATGGATGGAGCCAAAAGAAAAAGGATCTAAGAAAAAGAAATCCAAGGATACCAGGCCCAGACGTCCTACTACTTGTCCAAAACCTGAGAAGATAGGAGCTCCTGGCACATTCTGGCCAACTCTAGAAGCAGGAGAGTTTGAAAAGTGGGGATATGAAGTGAATCAAAGAATTCCAAAGAAATCTCGTCTGGAGGGTTTCTTGGCAATGTGGCTCAGTGTTTATCTCTTGCCGGTCAGGGATTCGAAGGGAGGCGTTAGGCCAGGGACCTTTGTCATTACGGAAAAGTTGGCTGAGGGAAAAATGGTTGGGTTAGCTACCCCCATTTTAGCAGAGATTCACAGGAGTTTACTTCACGTCTTCCAGGGTAAATCTCCTTTAAGAATAGTGGGACCATTCCAGGTTTTGAGGGCATACATGCTAGCTTGCAGGGATGGCGTGTTAGTAGCCAGGATTGATGGAAAAATTGTATGTGAGGCCTATGCTCCATATAGATTTGCACGCCAATTCAAATGTTTGCAACAGATTGTTGTATCCCCTCCGGTACATATCAGGTTTGAGCAACATCCGATGGTTGCTCGACAACTATGGTTGCTGACATCAAGAGAGAAGATTGGGGCGGTTTTTGATCTACCAGTTGAAAAAGTGGCACCTAATCTGACTACATTTTATGCCGAACACTGGATAGCATCATACCCAAAAGGGATATTGAATCACCCAGTATATCAAGTGGGAAAGAGGAAGAGGACTGTAGAGAAAGAAACCCTTCCTCATGAAGGTGACGCTTCTCCACCTGAAATAGGTTCAACATACACCTCTTCTAAAACTAATTCATCAGATTATCACGATGGGGATGATAAGGCACAACCGGCAGCAAAGCGGTTTCGTGCCCGATATAATCCTCCGGCCAGAATTAAAAGACCCACTCCATCAACTCCTGGTGAGTTATTTCATTGTAGTAATTTCAATCACTGCTACTTTATAAAGTAATAAGTCTTACATTCTTATTATCTATCTATAGTTGTAGGAGCTGGGAAGAAATTAAAATCAAAAATTGTAGGACCTTCCTCACAGCCTTTATATCTAAGACCAGAGTCTGTTCAGCTATGGCAGAGCTTATACTGTGATACTGAGACCTCCTAGCTGGATTTGTGTGAGGGCCTACAACTTCCTGGAATAGGAAATCTTGTAGCTTCTAAAAATCATCAATACGGAGATAACCCCAATGAAGTGCGAGCTTACATCAGAGAGATTGAAATGCACATATATGCCACTGATGGGTCGATTCCTATCACCAGGCGGGTGAAGGAAATGATTGATCGTGGCACCACTGAGGGGGTTGGTGGTTCTGGAGATGAGGAATGGCAAGAGTACGTGGCTCCTGAAGATGTAAGTTTTCTTTCCTTATTTTCTTTGCAAATTGATTTTAGTTGAAGCTTTGTTACTTAAGGAAGTTATTTTTTTCATCTTGTAGATTGCAAAGAAAGGAACTGGGGTTCCTTTGCCACAATATAGCCCTGGTGGTACTGCTATCGGGGCTGCTGCTGATTCTCCTCGCGAACCAGGCGAGATATCTCCAGGCCAGCAGGCCATGAATGAGGCGCTGGACATAGCCTTCCATTCACCAATCCAAGTGCCAATAAGGGAGACTACTGAAACTCCGAAAAACCAAAAGAATCCAAGTCAACGAAGGAGGAAATCCATAGCTAAACGTTTCATTAGCAGTGGTAAGTCCTTCGAACAATCATGAGTTTATACCCATAATCATATGGTTACTCATATTTCAGAGGATTGCAGGGGCTTCTTCAATTTCCCCCTTGAGGGAAGGGACTGAACCTCCTTCAAAGGTCGTGGAGGGTGCTGTAGAACAATCCTAGACCAAAGCTGACTTGGTTTCTCCTGGAGAAGAGCTACCATCCATTCCTAGTATCCCTCCTACTACTGAAGATGCTGTCCAGGGTCAGGGGTTGCAGGACATAAGTCGGCAAGAAGATGTAGCAAATGCTCCCACTGGTGAGACTAATCAAGATTCTGAAGTATCATTGGATGAAATGATGAATCAAGGAATGACTTTTGGTGAATTTTATGATCATGCTAAGTTGTCATATGATTTAGAAGACCTTGGGCGTGAGTGCTACCCTTCGCCCAAATTTTTTTTATAAAAATATACTTCTAATCTTGACGGAAAACAATATGCAGTTTCTTCCGTAGAATCCGCTGAACTGCCAATGCCCGAAGAGGGTGTGGACACTGATGTCAACCCTATCATTGCAGAAACATTAGCTCAAGTAGAGCTAAATCCAATAAACCCTCCTGAGACCCATCTTGAAAATCCTGTTGAAACCGGGAAATATGGGGAAAAGTCTTCTCAGGTTGTTGAACCATCCTTGGGTAAGGGATAACAATATTTGTGATTGTACTTTATTCGCAAGACAATCTATTCTTTTGTTATCCTTTGAAGATGACTAAACATTTCAATTAATCATGCAGGACCATCAACTGCAATGACTAGATCCGAAGATGAGGCCTCAGCCTCTGCCCCAACGGGAAATGAAAGTGAAGAAGCACAAGTCAGGGGGGAAAGAGCAGGACAAGGCACTTCCTTAAGCGCGCTAATTCCAGATTACATACCCCCTTCTGACGATGATATTGAATTAGATCCAGAGATGCTTAAAGCATTCAGCTTTTCACGACGTAAGGCATGGAACAACATATGGAACATCATATCTGGGGTTCCTTTAGAAGAGATACCATAAAAAAATTCTCGATTGTCATCCCAATTTGTTATACTAGGACTTGGTGGTTTTGGGTATGAAAAGATCCATGTTTCAGTGAAACAGATCATTTTCAGGAGGAAGAAAGTGCAGACAAGTCGCGAAGATTTGACCAGAGTGAAATTGTCAGTCAACATAGGCGAATTTGAGGCTGCGATATCCCAAGCTGAAGCTGATTATGCTGTCAAGATGAAGGATCTGAAGCAAAAAATCAAAGAAAAGGTTTTCCAGCAGGTGCAACTCCAGCAACAGTTAGATGATGTTACTGGGGAACTTGATCAGCTTAATAAATCATTGGATGAAACTCATATGAATGGCATGAAAGCCATCGCAGATGCTAAGAAGGCACTTCAGCAAGCTGAAAAGAGTGAAGCTGGTCAAGTGCATGAGCTTCAAGTAACTGCTGATAAGGCTCAGGATGCTATACATCAAATGAAGACTTATGTTGACAATCTTCTGTAATTCTTGAAAAAGAGAAGAGACTCCAACCTTTGGATGTCTTTCTATCTCCTGTGTATCAATGAAAAACACTTTTGTCTTCAATCATTTGTACCTGCATTCTTTCATTACCTGCATTCTTTCTTTACCTGCTTCAAATTTACTTAAGTCAATGGGCCTAGTAAGCATAGTTTTATTTTTACTAGGATTATTACAAATAATCCTACAAACTTTGAACCTTTTAATTTCTCAATATTACCTAAATCATACGAAAAATGTATATTTAGTGAGCTGGAACATGACTTTTATTCAGAGTTCCTCTTTCTTTTGTGGGCAGTTTAAAGTCATGCATGCAGGACATAAAGGGGCTAATGTTTAAGGTCGAAATAGCTTTGACCGAAATGGATTAAAATTGACACAATTCCTTGAAAGTTCATCTGAAAACATATTACCATACTCAAGTATGAGGGAAAATATGTAAACTATGGCTTAAGAATATTTGAATCTGAGGAATGATATGAAAAAGAGCTAAAAGGAATTAGAAGAAGTAGTTTGCAAGAATGAAGTTACTATTATTTAACAAAACCCGTTAGGGGGTTGAAATATGCAGGGCCACCTATGGGCATTGGCTGCATGGTCAAATAAATAGTATCTTTCGGCTGACAAGTCTGTTATGTGGACTGTTTATGCAAGGCCACCTATGGGCACGTGCTGCATAGTCAGGCAAAAGAACTCCCAGAAATTTACTTTCCTAGTGCTAAAAGCCAGTGAAAGTTTATGGAGATTCAAATTTTCTAAAGTATAGAGTTTGTTGTATGGAAATAGGTCCTTGAATATGGAGAAGATATTTCCGAACAAGAATATCGAAGAACTGGATGAATATCACTCCTACGAAGGTCTGACCCAAACGTAGGGAAGAAGAATAAACCATAGACTTGAATACTTTCAGATCATGTAAAAGGATATGGGACAAATATGTTAAGGATTGCTATTTTTTTGCGGATCCCTATATACTGCCGTTTAAGACAAATAAGGACAAAAGATGCATTCTTCCCAAGAATGAAGTTACCATTATTTAACAAACCCGTTAGGGGGTTGAAACATGCAGGGCCACCTATGGGCATTGGCTGCATGGTCAAATAAATAGTATCTTTCGGCTGACAAGTCTGTTAGGTGGACTGTTTATGCAAGGCCACCTATGGGCACGTGCTGCATAGTCAGGCAAAAGAATTCTCAGAAGTTTGACATTTTTGTGACTAGAAGTCATGAAAAGGGTTATGAAGATCTGAAAATATTTTAAGGTTAGGATTATAACACATAAATATGGGTATTGTCCAATGTATGTAGAGATACATAGGTCAATGATAAACATAATCATGTTGTGGCTGGGTCCTGAATTGAAATTTTGGACTTCACTACGTATCTCATAAGAATGAGAATCAAGCCATACGTAGTTCTTGAAATGCAGTTTAAAGTCATGCAGGATGAAAGTATCAGTGATCTTAGTTTTGGGTCATAGAATTCGGACCATAATAATGAATACACAGTGTGTGTTTTCATGAGGACTTCTCAGCCAAGGGACTGAAAGTGAAATTTGGGGTTAGGCCTAAAAGACTTGGGGCTGGATTGGAGGGATACTCGAACGTTCCTACGTTTCCTATAAGGATGGGAATCAAACCTACGTAGTTCTAGAACTACCCTTTGTACAAATTTGGTTCGTACATGTGAAGGGTGAAAGGGGACTTTAGTGCAATGATGGTTTAACATGAGATAAAAAGTTTAGGCATTACCATGTATGCACGTAGTCTTTTGAAATGAAACATGACTGAAAAAACCAATGTCAATAATGGTTCCTTCTCAAATGAGGAAATCAAAGAATATTGTAGTTTATTGTCGTACCGGACAAAAGTGTTGTATAGTTTAACATCATATAACAAGGACGAAAGTGAATCAATGTAATGATATTGATTCCAGGGGTGGTTTCACGAATCAACATCATATGAGATGGTGGTTAACCGATGTGAAGAGATTGTTTTTGGGCTTGAACCCTGGGAGGTTGCCTACATACCCAGCCTGGAGGCAAGGATCAAAGTCCGTGTAGTTCAATTAAAGAATGAATTAATGATCAAGTTGTTCTTGGGGAAAATGATCTAAAAAATGTTGTTGGGACTTACACATGGTTAGTGGCCCAAAGGGAGTATTATGGTTGATGTTCGCTCTAAGATCACGTGAGTCATACTCGGTGTGAGAAACAAGAGGTAATAACAACCTTAACGATGCACAGTTTAATGTCATGTAGGACATAAAAAATGGACTATGCAGTTTAAAGTCTTGCAGTTAGGACTATTGGTGCTGCACAGTTTAGTGTCATGTAACAGGGACAAAATAACAGTCTAATGTCATGTAGGACATATCAAGGACTTTCTGTACAGTTTATCGTCATGTAGTTATGACGATGGGGACAATAGAGTTTAACATCATATTGGACGAAAGGGGGAATAGTTTAAGGTCATATTCATGGACCGTGGATGGTGAAGTTTAATGTCATGCTGGACCTTTGATGATTATATATTTTAACGTCTTTCCGGACGTGAGGGATTTTTATACAGTTTCGCGTCATGTAGTTAGGACGTCACAGTTTAACGTCTTGCTGGACATAAGGGATTTGCAAATAGTTTATGGTCATATACATGGACCAGAGATGATGCAGTTTAAGGTCATGCTCGATCATTGCTGTACAGTTTAAAGTCATGTAGTTAGGACTAATTGGTGCTGTACAGTTTAAAGTCATGTAGCTAGGACTAAGGTGAACCAATACGAGGATATCAGTTCTGGGGACTTTTTTACAGTTTATCGTCATGCTGGACGTTGGAAGTGCCACACAGTTTAATGTCATGTTTCTAGGACACAATATAGTTTAATGTCATCTTGGAAAAATAAGGAACTTATGTACAGTTTAATGTCATGTAGATATGACATAATACAGTTTAGTGTCATGTAGGACAAAATATAGTTTAATGTCATCTCGGACAAAATACAGTTTATTGTCATGTAGGACATATATCATGAACCAATGTGATTGTTTTGGATCTAGGAACAATATTTTGTGTTTATACAAAATACTTCTTCAAAAATCTGGCATTAGTTGGAGTCGTGATGTGTTCTCCATCCATTGAGATTAGAGAATACGCTCCATTGGAGTAGACCTTATGTATTGAATAAGGTCCTTACCATTTTGGTTCAAGCTTGGGAGGCATCTTTCCTGGCACCATTGGTGCTCTGAGAACCAATACCAATTCTCCCTGAATGAATGAACGAAGATGAACTTTTTTGTTAAAAGCTCGTGCTATTCGATTCTGATAGATTTCCAAGTGGTGCAAAGTGCACAATCTTTTCTCATCTAACTGTTCCAATTCATTCAACCGCTTTTGGGATTGCTCATCTATAGATAACTAATCACAAATGGCTATTCTGAGTGAGGGCAATTGAACTTAAATTGGCAAGACTGCTTCTGTTCCATATACCAATGAATATGGAGTTGTCTGTGTTGCATTGCGAGTGGTAGTCCGATAAGCCCATAAAGCATGAAAGAGTTTATGAGGCCATGACCTCTTATCTTTATCCACCATCTTTTGCAGTATATTTGAAAGAGTCTTGTTGAAGGCTTCTATCTGTCCATTAGTCGCTGCATGATATCGAGATGAATGGTTGGACTTAATGTTGTATTCTTGATAAAATTTCTTTACCTCAGAAGAACAGAAGTTGGTGCCGTTGTCCGTCAATATGGTATAAGGGACACCAAATCTAGTAATGATGTTAGACTTGATGAAGCTAACAATGCATTTAGAACTGACTTCTTTGAGAGGTACTGCTTCTGCCCATTTGGAAAAGAAATCAGTAGCAGTAAGAATGTACTTAAACTGCTTGGTCGTAGCTGAAGGGTAAGGTCCCACCACATCCATTCCCCATGTGGAAAATGGCCATGAGTATTTAGCTGTATGTAGAAACTCTGGAGGTTTATGAATGATGTTGGCATATACATGGCATGAATGACACTTCTTTGTAAAAATAACCCAATCTTGTATCATTGAAGACCAAAAGTATCCAAGCCTTCGAATTTGATCAGACAGTCTATGTCCAGACTGGTGGGCACCACAGACTCCTGCATGCACTTCTTTTATGATAGCCATTGTCTCTTCACCATCAATACATCTGAAGAGAACTCCATCAAAACCACGTTTGTAGAGAATTTTCTCGAGGTGGTTTGGGCTATCATAAAGATTAAAATTGACCACACGTCACTGAATTTGTTCTTTCTCGGCTCTATCAGGTGGAAGTGTTCCATTTTGAAGGTATTCCCTGATAGGTGACATCCATCCTGTAGTATGACCATACGGTTTAGGAATGAGACTAATTTCATTAATTTCCTCTGTTCTGACTTGAACATAAGGTGAAATTGCACGACGGTGGGCAATACAGATGGTTGTCTCCTCCCGATTTGGATCTGCTAAAGCTGTGGCTATATTAGCCAGTGCATCAGCTTGAGCATTTTGTGATCTTGGGACATAAGAAAATGTCGGTTCTGAAGGGAATTCCGAAATTAAATCTCTGACATAATCATACAAAGGGATTAATTCTTCTTTTCTGATGGAATAATCCCCATTGACTTGTTTGATTACCAGGTCTGAATCACCTTTCACCTTTAAGTGATTCACTTGTGCTTGAAGCGCTAATTCCAAGCCTGCAATGAGAGCTTGGTATTCAGCTTCATTATTGGTACCACTGTTGGCGCCAAAAATGTGGCCCGAAACAAAGGAACGAAAAAGGCCGGTGCGCTGCCTCGCGAAGCTCCGCCGCGAAGCTCCGTCGCGAAGCCTCGCCGCGAAGCACCCCAACCGTGGCGACGCCGCGAAGCTCCAGAGGCGGTAATCCTCCGCGAACCCGTTTGACGTTCGCGAGCCGCCTCGAAGCTCCAGAGGCGGTAATCCTCCGCGAACCCGTTTGACGTTCGCGAGACGCCGCGAAGCTCCAGAGGCGGTAATCCTCCGCGAACCCGTTTGACGTTCGCGAGCCGCCGCGAAGCTCCAGAGGCGGTAATCCTCCGCGAACCCGTTTGACGTTCGCAAGCCGCCGCGAAGCTCCAGAGGCGGTAATCCTCCGCGAACCAGTTTGACGTTCGCGAGACGCCGCGAAGTTCCAGAGGTGGTAATACTCCGTGAACCCGTTTGACGTTCGCGAGCCGCCGCGAAGCCCCGAAGGCGGCGCGCGAGCCCTGCTTCGCGTCGCCCCTTCCCTATAAATACTTGACTCCCCCTGAGTCCCAGAGGACGGACAATCCGACCTTTCGGCTTCTCCTCTCCCGAATCGCGAAGCACGCTTTTCCCCGGGAATCATGAGCTCCGCGAGGTATTTCTACTTCGCGAGATGACTCTTCTTTGTCTCGTTTTGAGCCCCTCTTCCGAGAGGGATGCCCTTCGCGAAGCTCAAGGGAATTCGCGAAGGAAGGGAATTCCCAAGGGAACCCGGGTAGCCGCGGAGCACTTGTGATTCGCGAAACACCCAACCCATACGAGTGATCCCTATGCTAAGGCAGGACCGCTCCACTTCGCGAAGCACACTGCTTCGCAGGACCCCGCTTCGCGAGGCACCCATTCTTCGCGAGGCAGTGCTCCGCGAACACTGTTCCACTTCGCGAAGCACCTCCCACTCACACCAATGCCCCATGCTAAGGCCAAGGCACCCCACTTCGCAAAGTACACTCCTCTGCTTAGCGATTCCTCTTCCCGTGCATCCCTCCAGGTTTGCACGATGTGATCTCAAAGTCCCATGGACAATATCACCCGTAGTGTTGCTTCGCCTAATGCTTCTTCGCATAGGCACGCTAACGGCTATTGCTTCTTCGCATAGACACGCTAACGTGGACCCCTCGATGGTTCGCCCCACTACCCCCCTTTACTATGGCCTTACCGGCACCTTCCCTTCCCCAAGGACCAGAGGGTAACAGTTATGTATGTCCTAGGGGTGTGGAGTGAACCCACATCGTCCGAGCTGTAGGACGTTAAACTGCCAAGAACCACGTCCTCAACACATGACGTTAAACTGTGACCCCACCTCGTCTCCCTCACGAAGGGTCCCCCCAGCTCGAACATTCTTTACACCACTCGTCTCCACAGGAATGGAACTCTTCCGCACATGGAATGAGATCCTCCTTGTCGGAGTGGTGTATGTTCGCAGGGGAAGGGCTGCCTCAGAGCGTAAGCCCCTAACCTTTGGTACGGATGATTGCACCCGTGCATCTATGTACTTCCCCACTACCAAGGTCAGTGGAGGACGTGATAGGGAACGAGGCACCTCCCATCGTCGGACCAAGGTCCATCTTTCCCGCGCTTTGTCGCGCCAGGGGCCTCCATCCTGGAGTAAGTCCCAACACCATGGGCCGCCCAACGCGTAAGCCCCTCTTCGCTTCTCACGGACGCACCCTTCGCGACGTGATCGTCAGGTCCTTGAAACCTCTTGTTTCTCACACCGAGCATGACTCACGTGGGCTTAGAGTGAGCACCGACCCTGACCCACCCATTTGAACTACGAGGTCTTTGATCCATGTCAAGGCATGGTACGTAGGAAGCCTCCACGAGGTTCAAGCCCACCCGTCGCTCCTTCACGTCGGGTCCCATTCCGGTCCAGTGGTAAGCCATTGTGACCCACCATTTGAACTACGAGGTCTTTGATCCATGTCAAGGCATGGTACGTAGGAAGCCTCCACGAGGTTCAAGCCCACCCGTCGCTCCTTCACGTCGGGTCCCATTCCGGTCCAGTGGTAAGCCATTGTGACCCACCATTTGAACTACGAGGTCTTTGATCCATGTCAAGGCATGGTACGTAGGAATCCTCCACGAGGTTCAAGACCACCCGTCGCTCCTTCACGTCGGGTCCCATTCCGGTCCAGTGGTAAGCCATTGTGACCCACCATTTGAACTACGAGGTCTTTGATCCATGTCAAGGCATGGTACGTAGGAAGACTCCACGAGGTTCAAGCCCACCCATCGCTCCTTCACGTCGGGTCCCATTCCGGTCCAGTGGTAAGCCATTGTGACCCACCATTTGAACTACGAGGTCTTTGATCCATGTCAAGGCATGGTACGTAGGAAGCCTCCACGAGGTTCAAGCCCACCCGTCGCTCCTTCACGTCGGGTCCCATTTCCGTCCAGTGGTAAGCCATTGTGACCCACTATTTGAACTACGAGGTCTTTGATCCATGTCAAGGCATGGTACGTAGGAAGCCTCCACGAGGTTCAAGCCCACCCGTCGCTCCTTCACGTCGGGTCCCATTCCGGTCCAGTGGTAAGCCATTGAGACCCACCATTTGAACTACGAGGTCTTTGATCCATGTCAAGGCATGGTACGTAGGAAGCCTCCATGAGGTTCAAGCCCACCACCCATTGGGCCAAGGTCCACTTTCACGTCGGTTCACCGACAAAACCCATTTGAACTACGGGGACTTTGATCCGTGTTAAGGCATGGTACGTAGGAAGCCTCCACGAGGTTCAAGCCCACCCGTCGTTTATTCACGTCTGGGTTCACTATCGTCCCGCATGACGTTAAACTGTATTCTCCGAACTACGAGGTCTTTGATCCGTGTTAAGGCATGGTACGTAGGAAGCCTCCACGAGGTTCAAGCCCACCCATCACCCAATTCACGTCGTATTCTACCTACGTCCAGCATGACGTTAAACTACACTCTGGTCCAGTGGTAAGCCATTGCGACCCAACCCATTTGAACTACGAGGTCTTTGATCCATGTCAAGGCATGGTACGTAGGAAGCCTTTATGAGGTTCAAGCCCACCAATAGTGGACCAAGGTCTACTTTCACGTCGGTTCACCGACAAAGCCCCATTTGAACTACGAGGTCTTTGATCCATGCCAAGGCATGGTACGTAGGAATCCTCCCAGAGGTTCAAGCCCAACTCCCATCGGACCAAGGTCCATCTTCACGTCGGTACGCTGACGATGCCCATCGGACCAAGGTCCACCTTTACGTCGGTACGCTGACAACATTCATCGGGCCAAGGTCTAGCTTCACGTCGGTTTACCGGCACCATCCCGAACTACGCGGACTTTGATTCCTTGCCACGGGGATACGTAGGAAGCCTCGTCAAGGCTCAAGCCCAACTTCACTGTCGCCCACGGGCTAGCCCCGGTGTCGATATCCCTTCAAGGAGGATCCCTCAATCTGATTTATCCCAGCTAATGCTATGGTTGGGTTGATCCGTCTCCGCTGGACGTTAAACTCGCGGCATACCCTATGTTGAGCACGGGAAGCTGAGGAAAACCTCATATATGTGTCTACGACATGTAATTCCCCACACCAGATGTGGGATGCCTCGGGCTTCCACGCCCTCGAGAAGCCTTGTGATCAAGGATAACAGACAGACATGCCAGGTACCCCAGCATCCAGACACGCTACTGATGCCTCAACGTGACTACTCCCCTGACCGAAGGTTGCTGCCCTGATTGGACCCTTTGGAATGTCCCTACAGAAGCAGTGTAATTAACCGGTGTCCATGGAAACATGGCACTGGGAAGAGTTTCACGAACTACGTATTAAATCTATAAGGGAGACCTGGACTAGGTGACGAGTTCTGAGGAGGAATCCACAGGAGGAAGAGCCGACATCCCATCATCCCGTTTCGATCAAGGAGAAGACATCCCTGAATAAGGAGCGAATGCCGCCCGCCTTTGGAAAGCGGGAATGCGGGGCAACAAAGCCGCGCGTCCTCACAGACGGATGCGCGCGCCCCGGCGAAAGCGTCGGAAACCGAAATGGTGAACCCGACGTGAAATTATTCTCCTCAATATAGAGATTAGTAGCGTTCAAGACACCAGTAGATTGACGTGTCACCGGATCCAGATATCCGGTGCCTGGGCCCGCCAAGCAAATAGCAGGCCTGTCGTGGAACTCACCGGAAGTCGGGGTAGTAGAACGTGGGGCACTCCGATCTGCAGCGTGTTGGCGTGGATCCTTCTCACAGACATGGAGGATGGAAGAAACGCCGGGTCACTGACTGTCAATCCTTTTCCTCTCAGTACTGATGAGTTGATCCCTTCGCTTTCCAGGAACCAGGTTTCTATTTCAAAGATGCGGTCACCATCCGCTCCTCGCCCGCGCAGGGGCAGGGGCAACACCACTACGGCCACTCCACATGGCGCCACTACCACCACGACGACTGCCACGTCACGGGATGCGGGACGCCCACGTCCCCTTTCCCCATCAGAGATCATCCAACGAAGGGTGATCAACAGCCTCGTGCGCAGGTATGAGGAAGAAGGGGTCATCCCAACCCGGGATATGACCCGCTTGGACCTGGAGGCCTGCAGGCCCCGCCGTCAACGCCGCCCTAACAGGCCGCGCAGGGAGCCCCTGCTCCCCACCCCGACATTCAACCATTTCGGGAGCCTATCCCCGGAACGCCTTGACGACTCTTCGCCTTACGCTGAAGAGGCAGGTGCTGTCCGGCTCAGTCCGCTCAGGGCCCCGACCCGGAGCCCCCAGGCGAGAGCTCCCGTCCGGCCGCGTCAGCGCCGCCGTCCGACCCCACAGGAAGAGCAGCCAGACTACGTCTCTGCACCGCCTGCACTGGCTCGCCTGACCCGACGTCAGCGCCGGGCCCGGGCTGAGGACGCTCGCTCAGGCGCATCCACGTCGACAGCTACAGTGGCCCGAGCCGCCGCCAACGTACATTATGAAGCCCCCACGTACACTAAGCAGGGGCACCCCTTCGCCCAACCAAGATTGAGACCCCAACCGCCCCATGGGCAGGGTGGGTTGACTCTCCGGGTTGCAGGACCCAGTGGTGATCACCGCGAGCTAACACGCGATGATTCCATCCCGTATGGAGGTCCTCCCCGTACCACTACTCCACAGAGCGTGGGCCTTCCCCGCTCCGAGGTTCGTCATGGAGGCATGCCTCGTGCTGCCCCCGTCCTGCAGGAAGACCTACCCCGCGGCAGTGGTTCTCAGTGTGGAAACATTTCCTGTGACCGCTGTACAAGGTATGAAGTTCACCCTGTTGAATGCACCGCCCATCCGGTCCTCCTCCAACGCGGGGGGCCTCCCTAAATCCTCTCTGCAACCAGCGAAGGTCCTCCTCGCCCCAGCAACCCAAGGAGTGAAGGTCGGCCTCGCTCCACTCGCATCGACCATGGAGGTCTTCCCCATGCTCTTGCCAGTTCCAACAGAGGCCCCGCCCACATGGGTACTGTTCATGGAGGTCCTCCCCATGTACCCTTCAACATTTGCCCTGGTGCCCCTCGCACCCCGGCTGTCTCGAGTGGGGGCCCTCTCCGCCACGGCGCCAGCGCCGCCCCAAGGCTGCCTGATAGGGGTCAACCCTGTCCCGAAGAGCTACCCAGGGGCAGAAGAGCGGGTCGTCGCCGCCACAAGAAGAATCCTGGGAAGGCCCAGGGGGAGATCAAACCTGCCCGCTTCTTCGATTCGGAAGCGGAATGCGATTCAGCGATGGAACTTTCTCCCAGCTCCTCCGTATCAAGGACTGGGGCAGGAACCAGACGCGTCAGCCTCGTTCTCCCAGAATTTGAGGTCCACCGGATTCCCGTCTCTCTCCGCAGGTACATCCAGGAGGAAGAAATCCTGGAAACTCCGTAGGACTCGGCCACACAATCATCGCCCCTGTCACCAGAAGAGCCCTCTACCTCTACCAGGGATCACGTAGAGTTATTTTCGGGGCCCACGACTGTAGAGCGACGACACGACCCGTAGCCAGTAGCCACGGCTCCTATTCCAGAAGCTGTGATCATCCTGTCGTATCGTGACATCGTGGCCAGGTCACCTCACTCTTCGGAGGATGGCCCGGAATTCGGCGGCCAGTCAGCTCGTTTTCCATATTCTCCACCGCCGAGCTTATTATCCCAAAGGTCCGCCTCGGTACCGCTTCCGGTTCCTCAGCCGCCCCCGGTTGACGAGTGGGGCAACACCTGGCCAGACCCTAAGTCTGAGCCTAGGAGCTTCTGGAGTATCCTTGCAGCGGATTACTTCCCGGAGAAGTTCTGGCCGACGGCGGCACTAAATTTCCGCGTACCAGAGTCTCTTACCCCTGAAAACGTGTGGTGCCTTTGTCGAACCCTATGGGCGACACACTACCGCCTCCGTTTTGAACGGGTGGTGTACCCCAGAAGTCATGAGCACTTCAAAGAAATCGGCGAGCAATGTCGCCTGATCGATGCAGCCGCACTTCTTGCAGCCCAGCACCCTGAGTCGCCAGGCCACCAGAGCGCCCTTCAACGAAAATGCGTTTAGAGTCTTAAAGCACTCTGCAGAATCGTCAGGGAAGCCACCCCCCATGTGCAAGTCCGTGGTTGGGGACGCTATGCCGCTCTCCTCTTCGACCCTATCCGACGACAGCCCGATTCGCTATGCGACATTGAGAATATGCCCTCAAGAGGGGTCACAGTCCACATGGCCGACGTTGTGGATAAGGAAGATGAGCTTGAGTTCCTTGATGGGGACTTACCATCCGAGTGCGTACCACCGCTTCTTGACCCGTCAGGGAGAGTTACCCGTCATCAGAGGAACCTGCTAGGCCTCCCTGTACCCACCGATTCACTGGCACTCGGTCGAAGCACTGGCAAGGGTAAGGAGCACGTCGGAATAGTCAAGCACTCCGACCCGTCCGCCTCTGTGCAGAAAACGGACGAAGATCCTGAGAAGGCCACGTTGCACCAGCAGCTTGCTGAGCAGAAGAGGCTGGTTGACGAACTCTTGGCTGAATACGCCGCAGAGCGACGACCCGACTATGGTAATCCCAGGCCGGGGCAGCAGGGGCCGGAACAACTTCCCCCCGACGAGATGTCTCCGGGCAACCCTGATCATGCTACTGCCGCGGACAGGGCGGAAGCCGGAACATACGGCAAGAGGGCGCGATATGTCTCACCAAACCCCCCTAAGCGACGGGGCAATCTGAAGAATCCAACCCGGGTTCCCCCAGTCGCCCAGCAGGTCCCGCCAGTCGACCCGCGAGCAGCCGAAACCGTCTACCGTGTTGAAGAACCTGGCAATGCGCTTGTGGTTAGGGATCCCCGTCAAGACAGGGACCCCCACCCGGAGGACCTTATTGCGGTACTCACAGCCCACCTCGAGGCATTGGAAACACGGCAGGTGGCGGTCCCACCGGATGGCAAGCCTTATCCCGCGTGGGTGGATGATATGCCCGCGCCTCCGGGTTTTGGGAACCCCACTTTCTTGCCTTTTAACGGGACAGGGGACCCACCCCAGCACTTGGCTCATTTCTCTTCCAGGTGTGGCCCCATGCTGGGGACCCCGGCTCAGCAAGAAGCCGCCAAGCTCCGATGTTTCGTACATACATTGGAAGGTCCGGCATTCGTATGGTACAGCCAGCTCCCTATCGGATCGGTGACCGGTTGGGAGGATCTTTGCCGGCAGTTCTTATACCAGTTCAGCTCCACCACGCGAAATACCAGCATTGCGGACCTCTTCAAGTGCAAACAGAGGCCTGATGAGCGGGTTGCAGACTTCATCGCCCGGTGGAAAGGACTTACGTATTCCCTCGATATGCCACTGACTCAGGATCAATTACTGACGATGTGTGTGGGGAACGTCAAGACAGAGCTGGTACCCTCCCTGATTACCCAGAACTATCCTGGAGGGTTCAGAGATTTATCGGATAAGGCCCAGCGCCTCGAGGAGGCCCTGCAACAGGCTAGTCAGGCACGTTTGCTGCCCCCTATGATCCCAGCCAGGAGGGCCGCCAGGGCTGAACCCGCCGCAGTGGCTCAAATAGAATCCCCGAGGCGGCTGGAATTGCTGCCGGCGGCACCACCCCCGTAACCCCGCAGAGGTCCTCCACCTCAAGCACAGGCTCCTGCCCAGCAGCGACCGCCTCAGAACCGACAGGTTCCCCCGCGCAATGCGCCACCGCCACCTAGGCGAGACAACCAGGCGCCGCCCCCTCGGCAGGCCCCTCCGGTCCCTCGACAGGACCAGGCCCCCAGGCCCCCCTATCCGGAAAGAAGGTACCAGACCTATTCGTTCAACGAAAATCAGGTCTCTGGCTACTTCCGAAGTGCTCTAGAGCAAGGGATTGTGCGTCTGCCTGAATGCAGAAGGCCGGCAGAGGCGCATCTCACCGATCACCCCAACTACTGACCTTATCATCAGATCCTGGGGCACACCCTCAAGTGATGCTATGTGTTTAAAGACTGGCTTCAGGACCAGGTCAACAACAACATATTCAAGTTGGGCCCAGCGCCAGCGCAAGTGGCAGGCGTCTTTACGGGATCAGAAATCGGCAGCGACGGCGAAGGTGAGTGGCAGCAGGTCCCTAGCTGCGGGTCCCAGAAATACGACAACTGGATGGCTCGAAAAATCGTCGTCCGTGCCCAGGGTATCATCCGGGCATGCCTGAAGCAGTCGGAACCTTCAGAAGAAGTAGCCGGTGCCTCAACATCGTCTTCACAGTCGACCCCTGCCCAAAAGGGCAAGCAGCGGCGACGCAAGAAGAAACAACATGCACCGCCAGTGCCATCGTCATCCCGCACTCTCGGCGACTTTATGCCTCCCGAAATGGGCATTCCTCCCAGAATCCGCCCAGCGGTGGATGACTCTTCGAGCGACAGTCAAGGGTACGCTTAGGTTAACACCGTGGAGCTGGTAAAGCCCTATATGCCCCCCGACGAGAGGGAACCCCAGGCAGACCTCCCCAACGTTTCCAGCCACCGTCAACGTCGGCGGAATCGCAATCGTGCCGGTCAGCGAGGTACGTCAGCGGGCACTTGTGACCAAGCCGTGCACGCTACCGAGACCAGGCAGTAGGCTCAGCGCAGATCTCAGCACGCGCAGACCCACCCAGCACCCTCGGCTCTACCCCCACCACCATTCGTGTTGCTGGATCAGGGAGAGCCGCCTCGTTCGTATCACAGCCAGTCTTGCCCGGCGACAGGCCAGCCTCCGCTGTCCGATCTTAGTCCGGCGACTACTCTCCAGGCTTCTACTAGTAGGCAGCAGGATGTACCCAGTGCTAGCCGACCGCCAGTTCAACCGGCAGGACCCACTATGTCTCCAAATGCCGAAAACCCCCTGTAAGCAGAGGTTCGCGTTTGGCATGCAAGTATGATGTCCTAAAGCACCTGGTCGGCATTCCGGCGAGGCTTTCCATCCTTAAGGCCCTGCGACTATCATCCGAGATGCGTGGGGCACTTGCCGAGGCCCTGAGGAGTCCCCTCCAGTTCGAGACGGAGGTAGCAGCTGCGGAAGCCTTCCATACTGAGACGTTTGAAAACGCCGAATGTCAGGCGGTTATCTCGTTCTCCGGTGAAGATGAAGACCCTCCTATACAGGGGCACATTCTCCCACTGTATATCACTGGCCACTTCAACGGTGTGGAAGTCCGTCGCTGCCTCGTTGACACGGGTTCTGGAATCAATCTAAATCCGACCCGGACGCTGCGAAAGCTGGGTCTGTCCGAAGGTGATTTGACTCCCTCTGACCTCAGGATCCAGGGGTATGACATGATAGAGAAAACCCCGGTCAGAAAGATCTTCCTGAAGACTCAGTTCGGTGGCTTAATTTCCAGCACCGAGTTCACGGTTGTTTCTCAGGACACCGCCTACAACGCATTAATGGGTAGGCCATGGCTCCATCTTCATGCAGCGGTCCCCTCGTCGTATCACCAGTGCCTTAAGTACTCGCTCAACGGTCGAGTAGGCGTGCTCCAAGGAGACGCGTCCCCTTTCGCTTCTTGTGAGGCCCGCTATCTGGATGCGGGTTATTACAAAAGTAAGGACAAGCAAATCCTGGTAAGCGAGGATGAGCCCGACCCGATCACAAGTGATCCCTGGGCAAGCATGGACGACGCCTACATCCTCCCGATCCACCGGTTGGAGGCCACGACCCCTGACATAGGACAATGTTTTGTTGTTTCGGGTACGCAAGGAAGTCATGTTCCCGTGTCCAAGCGACGGCGGAAAATCACCTCGTACTCCTACATCAACCAGGCTCGGGTCATCCCGGAACCTCCTACCCATGTACGGTACTGGGACGTCAAGCTCATGACAATGGCGGTGCACCATACGTGTCTATTCCGCCGGGCTGGAATTAACCGACTCAGGCCGAAACGTCACCACTGCTTTGATATCATCAAGTGTGGCCCCTTAGTCCGAAGGCCAGATGGGATCGGATCAAATGCATTCATTGCTATGGTCTGAACGACAAGTGAGTCTCCTGATGTGATGACCACTGCTGCCCAAGCCGGCACCAGCTACCCCTCGGGTTTTGAGAGCCCAGAAGTATCTTCTGCCGCGGGAAGTCCCCCCACGGCTCGGGAGGAAGACTTGGAGGATGCTCCCCCAGCCTTTGAAGAAGGCGTCTCTACCACGGTTGATGAACTGGTACAGGTGAACCTTGGTAGCGAGGGAGATCCAAGACCCACATTGATCAGTGCGGCCATGCCCCTCGAGGAGAGGCAGCAGTATGTAGACTTCCTCAAATAGCACCGCGATGTGTTTACCTGGAGTTACGAGGAGAAGCCAGGGCTGGATCCCCAAGTGGTCGTCCACCGTCTGGGCCTCCCAGCAAAACATCGTGGGTTCAAGCAGCCTCCCAGGAAAATGCACCCTTCTCATGGTGCTATGGTTGAGGCCGAAGTTGACAAGCTTATCAAAGCCAACTTCGTTAAGGAGGTCCATTACCCCAAATGGCTCGCCAACATTGTGCCGGTCAGAAAGAAGAATGGGCAGATCAGAGTCTGCATCGACTTCCGCGATCTCAATCGCCACTGCCCAAAGGATGACTTCCCACTCCCAGGGACGGAGCTATTGATTGATGCCACGACCGGGTTCCAAGCCCTCTCTTTCATGGATGGGTATTCCGGGTATAACTAGATCCGGATGGCCCCCGAAGACGAGGAGTCCACTGCCTTCAGGGCTCACCAGGGTACCTTTTGCTACCGGGTAATGCCATTCAGTTTGAAAAATGCAGGTGCCACTTATCAGAGGGCCATGCATCGCATATTCAAACCGATCCTCGGGACATTGGTGGAATGCTACATGGATGACCTTGTAGTCAAATCATGCCAGTGCCAGGACCATCTCAAAGACCTTGAGAATGTGTTCGGTTTCCTCTGTTCCCGTCACCTGAAGATGAACCCGCTGAAGTGTGCCTTCAGAGTCACCTCCGGGAAGTTTCTGGGCTTCGTTGTCAGATACCGAGGTATCGAGATCGACCCGGAGAAGATCAAGGCCATCAGCCAAATGCCTCCCCCGAGCAACATTTGGGAGCTTCGAGGCCTGCAAGGCCACTTAGCCTATATACGCCGATTCATTGCAAATTTGGCTGGCAAGTGCAAGCCCTTTTCCCGGCTCATGAAGAAAGGCGCTGCCTACGAATGGGATGAGGAGTGTCGGATCACCTTCGAGGAAATCAAGCAGTATCTGCTCCAACCTCCGGTCTTGATGCCACCCATCTCTGGAAAGCCGGTGGTCCTTTACGTGACCGCCCTGGAGAGATCCCTCGGCGCGCTGCTCGCCCAGAAGAATAACGAGGGCACTGTGAACAGTCTCTACTATCTCAGTCGCATGCTTCTCGATACGGAGGTCAGATATTCCCTTATCGAAAAGAGCTGCCTTGCGCTCGTCTTCGCCGTGCAGAAGATGCAGAACTACCTGCAACACCACGAGGTACAATTGATCTCTCAGGTAGATCCGCTGAAGTACATCCTGAACCGCCCCATGCTGACTGGCCGACTAGCACGGTGGGCAGTGATTCTCCAGCAGTTTGACATCAGGTTTGTGCCTCAGAGGGCCGTTAAGGGACAGGCATTGGCAGACTTTTTAGCTGCTCATCCAACCTCCGCGGATCAATCCCTGGACCTGGATTTCCCCGACAAGACGATCCTCTCGGTCGATCATGCTATCCCGTGTTGGCAAATGAATTTCGACGGCGCCTCCCGGAGCCCCACTGGTAGAAGGCTCAACGACCCCAAGCTCAACAGAGGGTGTCTGGGTATTGTTTTTATTACCCCGGCGCAAGCCATCCTGCCGTACTCGTTCCTGTTGTTAGAAGGTTGTACGAACAACGAGGCAGAGTACCAAGCTCTCATCACCGACCTCGAGTTGGCCCTTGAGATCCATGTACCCCATCTACATGTGAAGGGAGATTCCGAGCTGGTAATCAAACAGGTTAATGGCGACTACGTCGTCAGGAAGCCAGAGCTTTCACCGTTGCTGGAGTACACCCTCCTCTTAATGGATCAATTCTCTCCTCGGCCAGAGGTTACCCATGTTCCACGATCACAGAACGGACAAGCGGACGCCCTGGATGGCTTAGCCGCGTCGCTCGCAGAACCCGAGCAAGATGATTTGGTCATACACGTGGCCCACCGGAGAGTCACTGCTCCCGTCACCCAAGAGGACCGTGATAGCCTGCGGGTAAGTCATCTCACCGCCGGACCCTCCATATCGGGAGTCCCGGGTTCGTCAGACGCAGTGGTTGAAACCACCCCCGACCGGAGAGCACCTTTTTTCGAGTATCTCCAAAATGGTCAGCTCCCGGACGACCGGGCCGAACGCGAGCGAATACGACGCCGCGCACTGCAATTTACCCTCCAGAGCGGCCCCAGTCTTGAGCAGATCCTCTATAAACGGAGTTTCGATGGTGTCCTCCTTCGTTGCATCCAAGGAGTAGAGATACCTCAAGTTATAAAAGAGGTTCATGACGGTTCCTGTGGCGCCCATCAAGCTGGGCCAAATCTGTCCCAGCAAATCCGGAGGTTAGGGTACTTCTGGCCCTCCATGATCCACGATTGTATTGGATACGCCAAGAGATGCCACGCGTGCCAAGTGCATGCCAACTTCTTGCATTGGCCGCCAGAACCCCTCCACCCCACCAAGTACTCTTGGCCATTTGCGGTATTGGGACTCGATGTAGTGGGACCGTATCCGCCAGCAACAGCCAGCCAATGCAGGTTCATCCTGACTGCTACAGATTTCTTCTCCAAGTGGGCAGAAGCAGTTCTGCTCAAAGAAGTCAAGGCATGTTCCATCGTTGACTTTGTGAGTTCCAACATTATTCACCGGTTTGGAGTCCCTCATGCCGTCTTCACTGATAGTGGCACCAACTTCCGAGCAGCTGAATTGAAGAAATTGTACGCTAAGTACGACATCCGGTCGAACCATACCTCCCGCTACCACGCACAGGTGAATGGACAGATCGAGGCGTTCAACAAAACCCTCTCTAACATTCTGCAGAAGATGGTTGGTCAGAATAAGAAAAGTTGGCCGGACAAGCTCCCCAATGCCCTCTGGGCTTACCGGACGACGACTCGCAACTCTACCCAGGTGACCCCATATTCCCTGGTGTATGGAGCTGAGGCCGTCCTACCCATTGAGATCCAGCTGTCATCGCTGCACACTGCAGTTTATGATCACCAGACATCAGATGAGGTAGCCGAGATCCGTCTAGCTGAGTTGGAAGCACTAGACGAGAACCGGATTCGTGCCCTGCACAATCTGGAAAGGCATCAGGACAAGATAGCGAGAGATTTTGACAAGAAGGTTCGTCTCCGCTCTTTTCTACAGGGTGACCTGGTACTGGCCCTACGAGCGCCAATGATTCCCAGTAGGAAACCGCCCAAGTTAGAACCCAAATGGGAAGGGACTTATATCATCCCTAAGGTTTACCCCAATGGAGCATACTCCTTGGTGACCACAGATGGAGAGCGTATAACCCCTCCCACCAATGCCAGATTCCTCAAGCGATACTTTGCCTAGGGGAAAAGTGGTCCTGCACGACCCTAAACTGCGAGAGGGTCCTACACAACCCTAAACTGCGACTTGGTCCCGCATGACCTTAAACTACATCTCCGTCCTCACTGCAAGACGTTAAACTGCAATTCAGTCAAGTCTTCCTGACCGAGGCTCAGCCTCAGGCCCCTCGGCCTCTTTGGGCCCCTGGCCCCGTCTCCATCGCGGTCTGGCCCCAGGCCCCCTCATTTCTCTCCGACTTACCCTCTTACGGGATCGTACGGAACAGTGTAGGACTACGTCCTCACGTTGGGATCATGTACCATATCACACACATCCCCGAATGAGATTCCCCTCGTCCCGCATGACATTAAACTGCATGTCGAGAACTACGTATGGCTTGATTCCCATCTTCATGGGATACGTAGGAACGCTCGGACGCCTCGTCTTGAGCCCAGCCCCAAGCTTTTCTCTTCCGCTATGCCCCCTGGGAATAGTCTCATTGGAGGATCTTTCTGTAGCAGGTAGTGGGCTTTCTTGGCCCCGCTCATGCAACCCCACTCGCGCAAAGATTGTAAACGTCACACCATGAGCTCACTCCCGTTCTTCTACCCTCCCACGTCCTCACCGCATGACGCTAAACTGCATGGCCTTCAAGAACTACGTATGGCTTGATTCTCATCTTTATGAGATACGTAGGAACTCCCGGACATTTCATCCGTTGGCCCAGCCCAAAAGCCAAAATCTTCCCCTCGGGTCAAGACATTGGCAGGGTGCACACTTTTGCCCCTTTCGTCGATGAACGCAACTGAGCTTCACCCACTCCTTGACTGGGATTTTTTCACCTTTCACACCTGGAGGGACCCCTGATAACGGCCTGGATACAATTCCCAAGGGATCTCCTACCGATACGGGCCAACGTCCCCGAGGGTTTTCAAGCAACAAATCGATACAAGTCCCGCGTTGCGAATTTGGTCAACGGTCGACGCTCATTTGTTTCCCCCATATGGGTCACCATAGGAACGTTGTGTTTCAAACATGGTCAATAGTGTCCTGGATCTTCGGGTCCACCCCGATATGCCCCAGGCATCAAAAACAGTGATCCCCTCTGCCCCATCCCGAGGTGACAAACTTCCCCCAGGTGGTGCTAGCGATCCGGGCCACGGCCCAGGATTCCTTATAAGGGTGTACGGTGTGATGTAGGACTACGTCCTCATTCACGTCGGGATCATGTACCATGCCGTACGCCCTCCCTTTACGAGGCTCAGCCTCAGGCCCCTTGGCCTTTTTGGGTCCCCGACCCTCGTCCTCATGTGAGACATTAAACTATGAACCAGTCAGGCCTTCCTGACTGATAACTTCCCCTTTTCTCCGGGCCACGGCCCAGGATCCCTTCTTACCTGGAGTGTACAGTTTGATGTAGGACTACGTCCTCATTCACGTCGGGATCATGTACCATGCCGTACGACTCCCCTTATGAGGCCCAGCCTCAGGCCCCTTGGCCTCCTCGGGTCCCCGACCCCCGTCCTCATGTAAGACGTTAAACTGCAAGCCAGTCAGGTCTTCCTGACCGAGGCTCAGCCCCAGGCCCCTTGGCCTTCCCGGGCCGCGGCCCAGAACCTATCTTATAGGATCGTATGGTGTTACATAGGACTACGTCTTTATTCACGACGGCTTCTTTACCATGCCATGCACCTCCCTTGTTTAGGGGTATATTACTCCCCTCCTCGTCCAGTATGACTTTAAACTGCATTTCAAGAACTACGTGTGGCTTGATTCCCATCCTAATGGGATACGTAGGACCACCTGGATGTCCAAGATCCGGGTCCAGCCCCATCTCTCGGGAATCCCCATCCCATCTTGGCCCCTTGGCCTATCCTTCCCCCATGAAGGGATCATATGGTGCGGTGCAGGATTATGTCCTCATTCACAATGGTCTCATGATGACCACGCCATGCTCCCACCCCCCCTACTGAGCTGTTTTGTCGATCCTTTTTCTTCGGCGGTTCACCAATGTGCTTAAGAGTACTCTGGTTCATTACCTGGAATGCCAAGCTTTACTCGGACACGTCCGCACCCGCTTTCCAGGCTTTGCGTATCCCCGCATCACGGCTTTCACCATCTTTCACACCCGGAGGGACCCCCAAGAACGGCCTGGATACAATGCCCAAGGGCTCTCCTACCGATACGGGCCAACGCCCCCCCCCCCCAGGGTTTCGGACAACAAATCGATAAAATCCCGCGTTGCAAATATGGTCAGCGGTCGATGCTCGTTTGTTGTTCCCACCTCAGGCTAACGCGATACAGACGCTGTGTTTCCGTCATGGATAACAGTTTTCCTCTGTCGTCACGCCAACCCATTAAGCCCAAATGCCGGGTACACAATTCACACCCTTCATCACTTCATAATGTCCAAGTAGAGTCTTGGAACTCTTAGTACTTTTCCCCCGTGCACGTCTGCGCGTTTGAGGAACAAGCTACATCAAAGTGTCCTTCGGAACTCTCTGCTGACTCCCCATTGGTGGACGCCCCAAGTACTGTGATGAGGATACCCCCCTTGTTTCCCACACCGAGTTTATCTCACGTGGGCTTAGGGATTGGGTTAACATCTGTGCTTACTCGGGGGTTGTCACAATCCACGGTCCGAGCTCTAAGACCATAAACTAAGACTCTCATCTGGAACTACGTTCAAGACCCCTTGTCTTCGGACCCAGCTTGAGTTCAGAAAATTTACCTCTCTAATCCTGCCTTCAGGACCCTGATCACAGGACTGCGTGGCGTAGTGTAGGACTACGTCCTCATTCACGCCGGGTTTGCAACAACTGCACCACGCACGCCCCCATTCTGAGGTTCAGTCCTCCTATTCCCTATCCTGCATGACGTTAAAAGGCACCCTTCAGAACTACGTGTGGCTTGATTCCCATCCTAATGGGATACGTAGGACCACCTGGATGTTTATGATTCGGGTCCAGCCCCACCTCCTGGTGATCTCCTGATCTCCCAGTCACCTAGGCCACTTGGTTTATCTCTCTCCAGAAGGGGGATGTGTAGGTATGATACAAGTTTTTGGGCACCATGCCCCCTTCCCCTGGGAATCTGCCATCTCTCGATCACCTTCAAGGTTGAGTCCCTTGACTCCCTGCAGTGGTTCACCCATGTATTAAGAGCACTCTAGTCTAGGACCAAGAGTGTCATATTCAACTTGATCAAGTTCCTTCCACTTGTCAAGCTTTGTGTTCCCCTCTATTCGGACTTCCATCATCTTTCACACCCGGAGGGACCCCCAAGAACGGCCTGGATACTATGCCCAAGGGCTCTCCTACCGATACGGGCCAACGCCCCCCAGGGTTCCGGACGACAAATCGATAAAATCCCGCGTTGCGAATATGGTCAGCGGTCGATGCTCGTTTGTTATTCCTCATTTCAGGCTAACGCGACAGGATGCTGTGTTGCGAACATGGTCAGAAGTAATCCTCTGTCGTCACGCCAGCCCCTTCAGTCCTCGAATGTTGGTTGCATGATTCACATAGTTTTCCACCCCATCATGTCCAGGTGGAATCTCGACACTTTTGGCGCTATCCCTCAGTGCACCTTTGCATGCTAGGGGGACAAAGCTGCAATCTGGCGTCCTTTGGGACTCCCATGGTCCGATCTCTAAGACCATAAACTAAGACCCATTCGGGACTACGTTCAAATTCCCATCCTCATGGGATACGTAGGACCGCCCAGACGCCCTGTCTCCGGGTACAACCCATTCAGGAAGCCAATCTCTCTCCATGTTTCACCTCTGTGTAGGCCCCTCAGCCTAAGGTTTCCCTCTCCTGATGGCGTACAATCTGATGTCGGATCATGTCTCCATCAATTGTGTTTTATAACACTACGCACATTTCCCGCCTAGCATCGTCTCTTCTACGTCTGCGCTGCATGATGATAAAATGCATGCTTGGTCCTATCATACGACCCTAAACTGTGACATTATCGTCCTGGCCGCACGACGAAAAACGGCACCGAATTGTGGTGACCTCGCTGTAGAGGACATCACGTTGGGTATTGGTCACGTGCCATGCCATTTGTCAACTCCCATCACGGCTTGATTCTTGTGGCGACATCACGACCTACTGTTCTAGGCCGGTCGCTTCACAAAAAAAAACCATTCACCTTAAAGAACAAACAAGATACATCAAATTCCGCTACTCTTAGTGCAAGGGCTATGCCCACACTTCCCTTTTCCCCTAGCACTGGTACCTTACCGTTCCTCCTTCCATAACTACGTATGGCTTGATTCTCATCCTTATGAGATACGTAGGAGCGCCCGGGTACTTCCCCGCGGGCCCAGCCTAACCATTGTGTTCGGTCCCTCGACTCGAGCATTTCCTCGGAGAACGCATGGTAAGCAGGACTATGTCCTCATTCACGTCAGGTTTTGATGTCATGCATCCCCTGATCCCCTTTTCCCATCCATGGTCCGAATTCTATGACCCTAAACTAAGATCACCCCAAGGGAAAGGAATCTGCTCCCTCTCTCTAATACGTTTCGTTGCCGTATTCAGGTGTGTTCTGAAAAAGAGGCCGAAGCATGGAATTTTCACAGGGACATTCTTCTCATCTCATGACCAAGCTTCGTGAGCTCGCTATTTGGATCCTCATCCTCTTCCACATCCAAAAGGACCCTCGGACGATGTGGATACTAAGCTTAAGGGCTCTCCATGAATGTTGGACCTAAGGGCCCTTCAATCGTTTCGGGCCAACGTCCCTACGGATATTTGACAACATTTGTGACATGGTCCCATGTTTCGAACATGGTCAACGGTCGACCCTCATTTGTTTGTCCCCATTTTAGTCTAACGCGACAGGATGCTGTGTTGCGAACATGGTCAGCAGTAATCCTCCATCGTCACGCCACCATCATTGTGATATGAATCTCGAGCACCATGATTCACACATTTCCACCTCCTCATGTTCAAGTGGAACTCCATCACACTCGGCTCTTTCTCTTCGCGCATCTAGGTGCGCTAAATGATCGTGTTAGTGTCATTGGGCCGGTAGTCTCCGGGTGTCCCTTTGTCCTAACCTTCCCCTTTGTGTCGGGAAATTCCCACCACTGCTGCTTGTTTCCCACACCGAGTACGACTCACGTGGGCTTAGTAGTTTTGGCAGGATGTGTACCAACACGGTTAGGCCCCTCCCCGTCCCACATGACGTTAAACTACGCTTCCAGAACTACGTGTGGCTTGATTCCCATCATCACGTGGGATACATAGAGGCGCCCAGGCATTTCGCCTAGGGTTCCGCCCCTGGAATCACGAAACCTTGTTCCCCCCCATTTCCATCCCTCACAAGAGAGGCCCTATCTGGAAGAAAGAATGATTCGTGATCAGGCTGATGCGCCCATCTGGCGTACTCCCACCACGGTGGTGCAACTACTGAAGTGTTGGATTCTGTTTGAACAAACCATCACTCCATATTCCACGCTTTGCGTGCCCCTTTTTCGGACCCTCGACCTCTTTCATGTCTGAAGGAACCCCCTAACGGCCTGGTCTCATGCCGCATCGGCTCACCTACCGTCCTGAGCCAACGTTCCGGAAGACTGGTCATGTTTGGAGGGACCCCCAATAACGTCCTGGATACTACGCCCAAGGGCTCTCCTACCGTTACAGGTCAATTTCCCGAAGGATTGATTGACAACAAATTGATAAAATCCCGCATTGCTAATATGGTCAGCGGTCGATGCTCATTTTTTGTCCCCATTTCAGGCTAACACAGTAAAGATACCATTTGTCCGCCACGGTTAACGGTTGTCCTTTATTGTCACGCCATCCCCACAGTGTTCCGAATTTGGGTATCGTGATTCACACTTCCCATTTTCATCTGTTTGAACCGATTTCAGTGCCCCTGGCATCGCCCCGTTCGTGCATAAGAGCACGTTGAAGAAACGGTAATTCGGCTATCCTGGAAGTTCCTCCTCCGATCAAGCCTTCCCCATCTTTCGGGAATCTGGACTGGCTTGAGGAATTGTCGTCAAACGTCCCGCAAACATTGTAGGGATGTAACAAGGCAATTCAACAGTGGAAATCGTCCGTGCCACGACACTCAAAACAAAGGAGAAAGAAAGAGTTGAAGCACAAAAGTGTTAATAAAATTTTCTTTCGGGTTTGTTACAATACTCGGGGGTTGCTTTCCCCCATGGACGGGTTGACCCCGTCAAAGGAGCGTTGCAGCTCCGCCACCCGTTGACTTGCGGCGTCCAAAGCATGTTGCCACTGATTCAACTCCCGCTCCTCTTCAGCAGCGGCGGGGCGTAATTCGTCAACTCTGGCCCTGGCCCTTTCTACCTCGGCCCGGACGACATCCATCCTTCCAGAGGTCTGCCCCATATGCTCCTCAGCCTCTGCCAGCTGGGCCTTCAATCGTGAGACCAGCTCAGACTGCACATCAAGAGTGGCTGAAAGCTCGTTGGCCCGGATCTGCATCTGTTGGACCTCGCCTTCAGCCTCCTGGAGCTTCCTAATGCTGGTCGCCTTCCTCCGCTGCCATCCCACGTTCAGCCCACGATCATGCTCCCGGATCTTCTCAGCCATGAGGTCTCGGGTGAGCACGTGAGGGCGTTGGGCATCCACTCCCCCAGCACACAGTTCGCCCAATCGCGAGCGGAGTCTATCCATTTCGGCCAGCCATTGCGCTTGGGGAGTGTCCCTGATAAAGCGCGTGATCAGCTTCCACGACCGGCGACGGACTATGCTGCTGTCTTCCTCATCAGAGGCCGTTTCATCCCAATCCGAGCGGTCGGCAGGCTCGTACGCAGGATATGCCTGCAGGAATTCCTCAGTTGGATCTGCATCTGGTGTTGAGTCTGGTACGACACCTGACGCCGACGCAGGCAGGACAGGACTGGGACCGACCGGTTGATCCACTTCTTCAGAGTCCACCTCGATGACTTCAGGTACGACCCTGCTGGTGGTCCCGCCAGTGATGGTGTGCGCCGCAGCTTGAGGAGGTGAAGGGAATATCGCCACCATCACCAGCATGCCCCTGGGAGGGACGCCGCCAGACATCCCGACCAGCCTCGCTGCAGCAGCCCACGCCAGTCGGAGAACTGTATGACAGAAAGAGACATAAACGTTAGTTGGCATGGCCTACATGTGACAACGAGGAGACCGGTGGAGGAGACTTACGAAGATCGACCTCCGAGTGCTGCTCCTAGGCCGGTACTGATGGGACTCCGAGACGAGGCCCCCTTTATACTGTTGGAAGATCTGGGGAGTCCAGAGGAGCCACCTCAGACCCCCTGGTCCCACCAGATGCAGAACTAGACGCAGCCATAGGCGCGGGTTCCGAAGGTCCCGCGACATCACCCGCCAAGGAGCGAGAACGAGGCCTACGAACAAGTTCCTCTTGCATGGATCAAACATTGATGAGAAGTCCATAGGGACCCAAAAACAGGTCGTAAGGAGAGAAGTCCGGAATGCTACCTCGAGAGCCTCTGCGAAGTCGTCGGATTCTGAGCTTCGGTCTCCGACCTCGCCCTCCTCCAACGGACTCCCTCCTCCAGCCTCGTCCCCCTGAGAAGAGTCCTCTGATTCCTCCGGCAAGGGGAAGCGCTCCCTCAGATCGGCAGCTGATAATTGCGGGGGCACCGTCTGATTCAACAGTACCCTCACCCGATCCGTCATTGGGCGAGGAACACTGCTGGAGTGGACGTAATCCTCCAGCTCGTCCTGGTATTGTTCCGCCTCCGCCGGAGACACCATGAATCCAGCCCGAACTGGGCCTATGCCCGGCAGTTCCATCCCGAGGCGATTCAGGTGGGCCCACATCACAGGTGGGCTGAGGAATTGCCGGTTGACATCCAAAATGTCCCAAGCTTCCGGAAAGACAGCATCTTCTGCTATATCGATGTGACGCAGCCGCTTCCCTGGAGCCTGAGTGGGTATCCTACGGAACCCCCTCGGTGGCCGCCCCTCAGGATGACCCTGCTCTCCCGGAACCACCGGATCCACCGCTGCTGCCGAACCCTAGGCCGGTGAGGGTGTCTCCGCCATGGCAGCCCCGCTGCCGCAAGCGGCCCTAGCTGCCCTCCGACCCCGACCTCGAGATAAAGGAGGCCCACCGTCACCAACCCGGATCGTTGGCTGCTTCAGCATCTCCCCGGGATAAGCGGCCTCCCAGCTGATGGCGTACTCCTTCACTAAGCCGAAGGCGGCGGTGGACGGAGGTAATGTGATCTGCATCTTTCCATCCTCACGTGTGAACATGAGCCACAGCTGCCTCATCACACACGGGTGCTCCTCGTGACGCACCTCCCAGTATACCTGCGGGGTTAGCCGCTGGAGGCACCGGAACTGCCTCGCAAAACGATGCGGGGTGTACGGTTCACAGATTGGCTCACGATCTATCCGAGCCACCAAAACTCCACCTCGGAAGGCCAGGAGGTAAGCCCGATGTTCTTCCGTTCCCCGTCCATCATCAGTAAGCCTCCCCGTCGGCAGTGGGAGGGGATGAAAGTTGAACTCATCCGCCCTCCACACCCAATTCAGCACCATCAGAACGACCAGTTTGAATGGGAAGCTCCCAACTGCGTTCAGAATGGAGGGGCGAATGTCTGATCCTGGTGGCGAAATGGGGTTTGGATACTCTTAAATCCCCCTGATATGCGCCGCGATCCACCCATAC
Source organism: Viscum album (assembly GCA_963277665.1). Classification (NCBI taxonomy): domain Eukaryota; kingdom Viridiplantae; phylum Streptophyta; class Magnoliopsida; order Santalales; family Viscaceae; genus Viscum; species Viscum album. The sequence goes on from CAUJRU010000071.1 coordinate 652,315, forward strand.
AGTAGGTGGAAGGGTCCGCATATTCTTGGCGGCTTCTTGCCCTCGCTAATACGCCGCAGCATTCTGTATAGTTTGGTGAGCATCGGGATCCCCAGGTTGATCCGCTGCCCCATGGCCAACATCGACGCCATGATGAACAAGATGGGTCGTACCCCCAAGCTTGTATCTCTCACCGGCAAGATCCAGCCGCAGATGAGAGCCACGATGAACGCCGCCATCCTGACTATTGGCTGTTGTTCGGTGCTGACACTGAAACCCCAAGTCTTCCATTGGCTGTCCTCCAAAACCCGCCAGTACGAGTGTCCCTTGCCCCGCTGGGCTGCCCTCGGACAAGTTGGAGGCCTTGGAGGGAACTCCCGATCTTCTGGGAAATTCAGGAAGCATTTGAACCATCTTCTGAAGTGGACATCCCTCACTGCCTCCTTTTCCTCTCCAGGGACAAGCGCCATCAGCGCTGACGCCAGTCGCGGCATTTTCTCAGCATCTCCCCACACGCTGGCAATGGGGAGGAACTCGTCATACATGGCCCCCAAGATCGGGACCCCGGAAATCTGGTGGACATCCCACAGGCTGATTCCCACCTCCCCGTGATGCAGGTGAAAAGTGTTGGTCCTAGACGACCATCTACTCAGCAGTTCCGGCATCAGCTGCTTTGGTTGGTAAATGTGGAACTGGGAGGCCCATGCCGCCTCATACAATCCCACTCTCCTCAGCTTGGCCTCGAACTCCTCGCATGAGTCGCCTACCCAGTAGGCCCAGTCCCAGTCATCGGTAAAGTTGCCGCCCTGGCGCAGGTCCCACTCATCAGACCATCCCTTCTTCGGATCCTGCAGAGCCGCCTTCAGCACGGTGCGGTAGAGAGGAGGGGACGTCTCCGGTTGCAGTGGCCTCCCGTCAATGTCGTTCACATGATTGTAGAGGCAATCAGCGGTGACGGGTGTGAAATCCTCCTGCGCATGACCATCGGCCGCCCTGAACCATTGGTGCTGGCATGGTGTGCTCCTGAACCAGCAAGCTGGTTCATCCCTTCTTGCCTCAGGGATAAAGACGTCATCCCTCAGCCCGAAGCCGTACAACGGCAGTTTCTTGCACGGCGGATAATCCTTCTGACCTTCCGACAGCAGATCTGTCAGAGAAGTGTGGTCCTAATGGCTACGAACCATTTCCCCCAAGCCTGGATGGTTGGCCATCTCATCCCAGCGAGCAGCATCTGCAAGCACTCCCAGCACAGCCTCTTAATGGGCCATTTTAATGTCGACCCTCAGAAAAGTTTTTTTCCCTGGATCACGAAACTCGGCCGCGAAGTTGAAACGCGAAGCTCGACTGCGAAGTGGAATTGCGAAGATCGGTCGCGAGACCCAGTCGCGAAGTCTGGCCAAGGCCGACAAGAAGTTCGCCTAGTGCGGACGCGGAGTCGGAGACTCGCGGTTCGCCGCGAAGCTCGATTCGCGGAGTGCTGTCGCGGAGTACGCGGAGCTTTGCGAAGTCGAGAGCGCACAAAAAGACAAGGCGCGTGAAGAAAAAAGAGTGCAGACCCCCTATTTATAGGCGGCAACCCCAGAGCATCGCGGCGCGCCTCAACCGCGCGAAGCATCGCGGCGCGTCCGGCCCCGGCGAGCATCTCGGGGCCCCTTCGCGATGCCGCTTCGCGAACCACCAACAATTTTGGCGATTTTCCCTCAGACTTCGACCCTTCGCCCTCCGGGGCTCCAAGTCTGAGGGGGGGGCATTTTTTGGTGCCAAAAATGCGGCCCGAAACAAAGGAACGAAAAAGGCCGGCGCGCTGCCTCGCGAAGCTCCGCCGCGAAGCTCCGTCGCGAAGCCTCGCCGCGAAGCGCCCCAACCGTGGCGACGCCGCGAATCTCTAGAGGCGGTAATCCTCCGCGAACCCGTTTGAAGTTCGTGAGCCGCCGTGAAGCTCCAGAGGCGGTAATCCTCTGCAAACCCGTTTGAAGTTCGCGAGACGCCGCGAAGCTCCAGAGGCGGTAATCCTCCGCGAACCTGTTTGACGTTCGCGAGCCGCCGCGAAGCTCCAGAGGCGGTAATCCTCCGCGAAGCCGTTTGACGTTCGCGAGCTGCCGCGAAGCTCCAGAGGCGGTAATCCTCCGTGAACCCGTTTGACGTTCGCGAGCCGCCGCGAAGCTCCAGAGGCGGTAATCCTCCGCGAACCCGTTTGACGTTCGCGAGCCGCCGCGAAGCCCCGAAGGCGGCACGCGAGCCCTGCTTCGCGGCGCCCCTTCCCTATAAATACTCGACTCCCCCTGATTCCCAGAGGACGGAAAATCCGACCTTTCGGCTTCTCCTCTCTTGAATCGCGAAGCACGCTTTGCCCCGAGAATCAGGAGCTCCGCGAGGTATTTCTACTTCGCGAGACGACTCTGCTTTGTCTCGTTTTGAGCCCCTCTTCCGAGAGGGATGCCCTTCGCGAAGCTCAAGGGCATTCGCGAAGGAAGGGGATTCCCAAGGGAACCCGGGCAGCCGCGGAGAACTTGTGCTTCGCGAAACACCCAACCCTTATGAGTGATCCCTATGCTAAGGCAGGACCGCTCCACTTCGCGAAGCACACTGCTTCGCAGGACCCCGCTTCGCGAGGCACCCATTCTTCGCGAGGCAGTGCTCCGCGAACACTGTTCCACATCGCGAAGCACCTCCCACTCACACCAATGCCCCATGCTATGGCCAAGGCACCCCACTTCACAAAGTACACTCCTCTGCTTAGCGATTCCTCTTCCCGTGCGGCCCTCCAGGTTTGCACGATGTGATCTCAAAGTCCCATGGACAATATCACCCGTAGCGTTGCTTCGCCTAATGCTTCTTCGCATAGGCACGCTAACGGCTATTGCTTCTTCGCATAGCCACGCTAACGTGGACCCCTCGATGGTTCGCCCCACTACCCCCCTTTACTATGGCCTTACCGGAACCTTCCCTTCCCCAAGGACCAGAGGGTACCGGTTATGTAAGTCCTAGGGGTGTGGAGTGAACCCACCTTGTCCGAGCTGCAGGACGTTAAACTGCCAAGCACCACGTCCTCAACACATGACGTTAAACTGTGACCCAACCTCGTCTCCCTCACGAAGGGTCCCCCCAGCTCGAACATTCTTTACACCACTCGTCTCCACGGGAATGGAAATCTTCCGCACATGGAATGAGATCCTCCTTGTCGGAGTGGTGTATGTTCGCAGGGGAAGGGCTGCCTCAGAGCGTAAGTCCCTAACCATTGGTACGGATGATTGCACCCGTGCATCTCTGTACTTCCCCACTACCAAGGTCAGTGGAGGACGTGATAGGGAACGAGGAACCTCCCATCATCGGACCAAGGTCCATCTTTCTCACGCTTTGTCGCGCCATGGGCCTCCATCCTGGAGTAAGTCCCAACACCATGGGCCGCCCAACGCGTAAGCCCCTCTTTGCTTCTCACGGACGCACCCTTCACGACGTGATCGTCAGGTCCTTGCAACCTCTTGTTTCTCACACCGAGCATGACTCACGTGGTCTTAGAGTGAGCACCGACCCTCACCCACCCATTTGAACTACGAGGTCTTTGATCCATGTCAAGGCATGGTACGTAGGAAGCCTCCACGAGGTTCAAGCCCACCTTTCACTCCTTCACGTCGGGTCCCATTCCGGTCCAGTGGTAAGCCATTGTGACCCACCATTTGAACTACAAGGTCTTTGATCCATGTCAAGGCATGGTACGTAGAAAGCCTCCACGAGGTTCAAGCCCACCCGTCGTTCCTTCACGTCGGGTCCCATTCCGGTCCAGTGGTAAGCCATTGTGACCCACCATTTGAACTACGAGGTCTTTGATCCATGTCAAGGCATGGTACGTAGGAAGCCTCCACGAGGTTCAAGCCCACCCGTCGCTCCTTCACGTCGGGTCCCATTCCGGTCCAGTGGTAAGCCATTGTGACCCACCATTTGAACTACGAGGTCTTTGATCCATGTCAAGGCATGGTACGTAGGAAGCCTCCACGAGGTTCAAGCCCACCTGTCGCTCCTTCGCGTCGGGTCCCATTCCGGTCCAGTGGTAAGCCATTGTGACCCACCATTTGAACTACGAGGTCTTTGATCCATGTCAAGGCATGGTACGTAGGAAGTCTCCACGAGGTTCAAGCCCACCCGTCGCTCCTTCACGTCGGGTCCCATTCCGTTCCAGTGGTAAGCCATTGTGACCCACCATTTGAATTACGAGGTCTTTGATCCATGTCAAGGCATGGTACGTAGGAAGCCTCCACGAGGTTCAAGCCCACCCGTCGCTCCTTCACGTCGGGTCCCATTCCGGTCCAGTGGTAAGCCATTGTGACCCACCATTTGAACTATGAGGTCTTTGATCCATGTCAAGGCATGGTACGTAGGAAGCCTCCATGAGGTTCAAGCCCACCACCCATTGGGCCAAGGTCCACTTTCACGTCGGTTCACCGACAAAACCCATTTGAACTACGAGGACTTTGATCCGTGTTAAGGCATGGTACGTAGGAAGCCTCCACGAGGTTCAAGCCCACCCGTCGTTTATTCACGTCCGGGTTCACTATCGTCCCGCATGACGTTAAATTGTATTCTCCGAACTATGAGGTCTTTGATCCGTGTTAAGGCATGGTACGTAGGAAGCCTCCACGAGGTTCAAGCCCACCCATCACCCAATTCACGTCGTGTTCTACCTACGTCCAGCATGACGTTAAACTACACTCTGGTCCAGTGGTAAGCCATTGCGACCCAACCCATTTGAACTACGAGGTCTTTGATCCATGTCAAGGCATGGTACGTAAGAAGCCTTTATGAGGTTCAAGCCCACCAATAGTGGACCAAGGTCTACTTTCACGTCGGTTCACCGACAAAGCCCCATTTGAACTACGAGGTCTTGATCCATGCCAAGGCATGGTACGTAGGAATCCTCCCAGAGGTTCAAGCCCAACTCCAATCGGACCAAGGTCCATCTTCACGTCGGTACGCTGACGATGCCCATCGGACCAAGGTCCACCTTTACATCGGTACGCTGACAACATTCATCGGGCCAAGGTACAGCTTCACGTCGGTTTACCGGCACCATCCCGAACTACGCGGACTTTGATTCCCTACCACGGGGATACGTAGGAAGCCTCGTCAAGGCTCAAGCCCAACTTCACTGTCGCCCACGGGCTAGCCCCGGTTTCGATATACCTTCAAGGAGGATCCCTCAATCTGATTTATCCCAGCTAATGCTCTGGTTGGGTTGATCCATCTCCGCTGGACGTTAAACTCGCGGCATACCATGTGTTGAGCACGAGAAGCTGAGGAAAACCTCAGATATGTGTCTACGACATGTAATTCCCCGCGCCCGATGTGGGATGCCTCGAGCTTCCACGCCCTGGAGAAGCCTTGTGATCAAGGATAACAGCCAGACATGCTAGGTACCCCAGCATCCAGACACGCTACTGATGCCTCAACGTGACTACTCCCCTGACCGAAGGTTGCTGCCCTGATTGGACCCTTTGGAATGTCCCGACAGAAGCAGTGTAATTAACCGATGTCCATGGAAACATGGCACTGGGAAGAGTTTCACGAACTACGTATTAAATCTATAAGGGAGACCCGGACTAGGTGACGAGTTCTGAGGAGGAATCCACAGGAGGAAGAGCCGACATCCCATCATCTTGTTTCGATCAAGGAGCAGACGTCCCTGAATAAGGAGCGAATGCCGCCCGCCTTTGGAAAGCGGGAATGCGGGGCAACAAAGCCGTGCGCCCTCACAGACGGATGCGCGCGCCCCGGCGAAAGCGTCGGAAACAACCACCTTCCCACAACAAAAATGAATAAGGTAACACTGCCTTATCTGGAGAAATGAGCACAATTCCTAAACCAACTTTGTTGAATTTAGGATTTTCCATTTTCTTCCCTGTTGGACTTCTTGAAGAACCAACAAAATACATTTCCCATGTTTGAGGACTTTCTTGAATAGAGAAAACTTCCTCATCAGGGAGTTCGATATCTGAATACGTGTCTTCCACTGAAGGATGTTCAGCCAGGAGATCAGCCAGAGCATGGCCCTTAATTTCCTTTTGAGACACATACTGAATGTCGAACTGCTGTAGAATAACCTCCCACCTTGCCAGACGTCCTTTAAGCATTGGACGACTAAGGATGAATTTGAGCGGATTATTACGAGATAACAATTGGACCTTGTGATGTTGCAGGTAGTGTCTCAGTTTCTGAACTGCAAAGATTAATGCTAGGCAGCACTTTTCAATACTTGAATACCGGGTTTCTGCTTCAAGCATAGTTCTACTGAGATAGTAGAGACTATTTTCATTCCCAGCATCATTCTTTTGAGCGAGAAAGGCACCCAATGATCACTCTAAAGATGTCACATAGAGGATAAGAGGTATACCCTCAACAGGCGGCATGAGTACTGGTGGACTCAAGAGGTATTTCTTGAGAACATCAAATGCTTCTTGACATTCTTCAGTCCACTGGTAAGTGACTCCTTTCTTCAATAATTTGGTAAAAGGTAATCTTTTTCCTGCCAAATTAGCGATGAAATACAGAATATAGGCTATGTGTCCTTGAAGTCCTATTAATTCTTTCAAATTCTGAGGAGGTGACATGCCAAGGATTGATTTGGCCTTCTCAGGATCGACTTCAATACCACGATGGCGTACAACAAAGCCAAGTAATTTTCCTGAGGTTACCCCAAAATCACATTTTAAGGGGTTCATATTTAAATTATGTTGTCGAAGCTTGTGGAATATGACTTCCAAATCAGCCAAGTGATTAGAACGTTCTTTGGATTTAACCACCAAATAATCTACATAGCATTCAACAAACTTCCCTAAAAGAGGTTTGAAGATACGATGCATGGCGCGTTGATATGTAGCACCTGCATTCTTCAAACCAAAGGGCATCACCCGGTAACAAAACACACCTTGAGGAGCTCTGAAGGCTGTATATTCCTCATCTTCTGGGGCCATTCGGATCTGATTATATCCAGAATAACCATCCATGAAAGAAAGTACTTCATAGCCAGCCGTCACATCAATCAAGATTTCTGTAATCGGAACTGGGAAATCATCTTGAGGAAAATACCATTAAGATCTCTGAAATCGATGCAAACCCTAATTTGTCCGTTATTATTCTTTACAGGGACAATATTAGCCAACCACTTGGGATATTGAACTTCTCTGACGAAGTTGGCTTTGATCAGCTTATCCACTTCAGCTTCAATTTTGGAAGCATAGGTTGGATCTGTTCTTCTCGCGTCTTGTTTAAAACCTCGATGTTCTTTTGGTAAACCCAAATGATGAGTAGCAACATCAGGATCAAGCCCAACCATTTATGTATAATTCCAAGCAAAAATATCTTTATTTTGCTTTATAAAAGAAATATACATCTCTTGCTCTTCAAGGGTCATGGCCGCACTAATTAAAGTGGGGCGTGGATCTTTCTCTGTACCCAGATTTACTTCTCTAAGTTCATCCACAGTGGTAGAGATACCCTCTTCAAATGCTGGAGGAGCATCTCTAAGATCTTCCTCTTCCTCTTCATCATGTGTTATTTCTTCCGTTTCTACTTGCAAAGTAGATGAGAAAACGAAATTCTCATGATCATAAGAGATGTTAAAATTTTTACATTTTGAAGAAGAAGCTTCCATTTCCGACCCTATTGATGATAAAGGGTCTTCTTTGGGAAATAAAGAGGAGATGATGTATTGAGAATCGACATCATTATTCACCTCTGGTGTTGCTATAACTTCTTCTGGCCTGCTTAGCGATGTATAGACTTGTTGGACTTCAGCAGATGAAATGAAAACGTCACCACTTATGCTTTCATCACTGCTTGGTAGGTTACCAATTTCTCCCATGTTGTCTGGCTCGATCGCCGTAATTGACATTATGGATCTTTCTATAAGAGTATTTTGATTTGGGCCTATTTTTTCAATTTGACTGATAGGTAAACCATAATCTGTACTCACATGTGAAAATGGATTTATTGGAATTTTCTCCAAACCATATGGAGCATTAACTTTGATAATTTCCTTCATGGTAGATTTTTCTCTTCCCTTCATGTGATAAAATTCCACCTCAATGTATTGAGACTCACATGTCTTGAACGTGGCCTTATCACCATACAATGTTCTAACTTGACCATCGAAACAGTATTTGAGACATTGATGGTATGATGAAGGAATAGCTGCATGCTGATGTAGCCAGGGTCTTCCAAGCAAGATATTGAAAGATGAGTCTTGATCAACAATCATGAAATCCGAATTGGATACATGATCTCCAAACTGAGTTCTGAGTGTAACTTCTCCCAGTGGTTCTTTTTCATTTTTATCATATCCTTGTAACGTCATGGTAGAAGGAGATAAATCAGATTCCGTGAGGCCCAATCGACGAAGTGTACGAATGGGCATGAGGTTGACTCTAGAACCATTGTCAATGAAAGCTCTTCGAACATCTACACCATTGACTTTGCCAAATAAGTACAAAGGTTTTATGTGCCCATGCACAACATCTGTAACAGCCCAAGATTTTATAAAGAAATATTCTTTTTAATTTTATTAATGTCTTGTGTTGTACGCTACACCAAAAGGAGCTTGCACAACACGCATCCTTGACTTGCCTTGCATTACACGCAATCGCAACCTTCCTCGATAGCGTGTGTGGTACGTAATACTGAGTTTTACGAAACAATGATATGCTATTAAAATATTATTAAAACTAGCCGTTATGAATAGTAATAACCACTTTTTAAATTTTAGAAATTTTATCTCTCAAAATGGACTTCATTTTTTGGATTCGGAGTATCGAATTTAGCCTAAGGTGAAATTTTAGTACTTTTCGGATAACTTTCATATTCTGATGAATAGTGAAAATTACTAAAAAACAACTTTTTTAATCGAAATAATTAATAGTGATAAATTTTTAATTGGAGTAGTTTTAAAGTATATTTAGAATATATTTTTACAATTTAATACAATGTTGGTCATTGGATGTAATTGCACATTTAAACCAGACATAAACAAGTGTCAATCTTTTGATAGATATTGTTTCTTAAAAACACGCTATTTGTTTTAACAGCGGGATTTAATTATAAAATTAATTAATGCAACTTCTATGTTATGAATTTGGTAAAATAGACTTCATTTTTGAATTCGGAATATGAAATATAGCTTAGGATGAAATTTTGGCATTTTTCTGAAAACCTTCATATTTTGATGAATAGTGAAAGTACTAAGTGGTAGTTAAAAAACTGAATTTTTCATAAAACTTAATTTTACCGCTTCTGTGAATGGAATTTCAAAAATCCGAGAGACACGGTTAATATCAAGGACTAAAATGTGGTTCAATGAGATGAAAATAATTTTTTGGTGAATAGTAACTTTTTACTTTTATTTACCACGGTTAAAAGTAAATAGGGTAATTAAGGGTAAGAATGATATTAATATTACCCTAAAACATGTCCTAATTCTATTGGAGAAGTGTATCTCGACCAAAAACAACCTTAAGTGTAAAATATTATCATTTAGGCCCACTTGGATTAGATTAGGACATTTATTATTATTTAATTCAAAGAAGAGTTAAAAAGTTAAAATCAAAGTTGATTCACTAAAACATTTTTAATATGGGGTTATACATAAGATAAATTCGATTATAAATATTCATTAGAAAGATAAAAATATTTCCTACATAATAGTATTTTATTTTTAATTTTTAGACTTTAAATAATTTAATTTATTTATGACACAATGATGATGAAGTAATTATCTTATTAATGAAATATTGAGATAATTGATGTTATAAACACCAAAATAAATGTAATTTGAGACTTTTAATGAATTCCACTAATTTTATAGGTTACTATGATATATTAATGTTGATTTAATCAACTTGGTTCGAACATTTAATTCTGTTATGACTTTCACAAAAATTATATATCAAATAGTGTTAAAATTGACACAAAATAGTTTTTAAATCAAATATTATATTATTAATTGTTATTGTATTTCTAAAAATCTAAGGTTCGGCCAAATGACTTAGATAAGGATATATATATTAATAATAAACAATTTGGGGTTCGTTTGGCATGTTATAGTAAGTTTATTAACCATATAGTGAAAGAAAACAAAAAGACATGGTAAAAGTTAAATTATTTAACTTAGAGTTAAATCTAATTGATAAGGTTAAAATAATATCCTAAACTTGTCTAAATTATATTGGTTGATAGGATTTCGACCCCTCCCCACCTTATCTTCGAAATAAGACCCTTTGGAACCATTATAAATCGATTTTGACTTTAATATAAAATAATATTTTGAGATATTCCTAAGGTGCCCCTCTCCTCCCTTATAAAAGGACACCTCCTCCCCCTCCTCCTCACACCAATTTGAGCACTCAAGCTCGGCCAACCCCTGCCAAAATCCCTTCTCCACTTCCCTAGCAACATCCTAGAGGTTCTGGTCTTCCTCAAAGACCAATTCTAGTGCCCTAAGAGGAGGTCTCAAAGAGGCACTTCAAAGAAGAGGTAATTACCGTTACCAATTCTTTCATCTTTATTTCTTCTTCCACTTCTTCTTCTTAGGTTGTTTCATTATGAAGTAATAAAATCAGTATCACTCATCTACTGATATGTTATTATAAGTATGAAACAACCCTATTTAACCATCTATCCATCCTACGGAAAAAGAAATCACCGCGCGTGCGTACGTACGGAATACTGTCTCCACGCCGTGGTGTAATCTATTTTCCACCACCACCTTACATGGATGGGTATAATGGTGTAAAGAATAACTATACATAGTTATTAAAACATAATATTGATTCTGATATATTGTATAATCCACTCAAATTCAATTCAATATTTATAGAAATGATATCATCGCTCGTGCGTACGTACGGACTACCGTCTCCACGACGCGATGAGATTCATTCTCCATGTTAACCATTTAAGAATGATTATAATGTATATATAAGAAATAATAATGAAATATAAGACATTATAAAGCTACTGGATTTATGTATATATATACATATGTATGTCATCTACTTACTTCCATTTCAAGACAATAAGGAAAGAAAAACAGCGTTCATGCGTACGTACGGACTACCGTCTCCATGAACGGTGTTTTTCATTTTATTTATCTATCTATTATATATATATATATATATACTGAATATATATGATATATAAATCATATTTTATATTCTGGAAGTAAGTAAATCATGATATAAGTAATAATGATGTCAAGAACAACAAGTAAAAACACCTACGATAAATGAAACGATTTTACCCAAAACGCTTCTTTAACATGGAATTTACAAAAGAACGGGTAATATAATGTCATAAGTGAACCATATATGATATCATAACAATAAATATGATTCTGTAATAAGTTAATGACATTATTTAAATCATTATACAGGAGTTTCGGACACATACGAAGCAAATTGGACCTATGGTAAGGGAAATATCACAATCTCATGTTTATCCGAGATTGTTTATTCGTAAGTATTTACTGGGGTGTATTTTATCATCCACATCCATGTTCCTTCAATATGTAATATTGTTTCCATCCACTTACAATAGTTTAAATCCAATTTTACTCTTCGGTGATTTTTTAGTAAAGAATATGAAAAGAATCTTTTGTCACTTTTTCATACGAGGTACTTTTTGACTTTTCCGACAAAAGTACGAAGAATGTTTTTTTTAACTTAAACGGCATGAACGGATTTTTAAGGTTTTATAAAGCCTTATTTTCATGAAGCTTCCTCCAAAATATTTCATGATTATTTTTAATAAAATCCCTTTCTTTTAAAATTGCATGATGTTTTGTGAAATGAAATTGATTTTGAAGAAGAAAGGATATTTTCCTCAAGAATTCATTTCAAGTGTTTTATCAAAATTATTTTCCATCTAAGATAATAAAGGGTTCTGTTTCTATCGATATTTTTACATTGATTTGACTATGTTGTGATGGAATTATGTTTATGAATTCCTTTATCTTATATGAATGGTTTTATGATGTTATGTTGTTTTAAGAATCCCATTTTTATTACATGGGTTATGAAATGATGTATGATTTATGATTTTGTGGCACACATAAGAATGGTATCATTATGAGATGGGTGGGACCTATATCTCCCTCCAATGCATTGGGTAAATATTTTATATCTCATGAGATAGACATGGCTGAAATGGTAGGTTATACCGGTTCAGTGAAACAGGACTGAAACGAGGGTTACTCGATTCAGAAAGGGACTTTGTCCACTAAGATAGTCTTGGCAATGGGTCTTGACTAACAAGAAATGATTTTCTATGATTATGTGTGTATGCCACAAAGTTTCATGTTTTATGTTATGATTATTGGGATTACATTTCACTTCTATGATATATCCCATGTTATGATATTATGAGCTCTTTTGCAGGTTAAGATTTCCAAAAGCTATGTATATGATGTGATTGATTTTTCTTTTGATTACCCTTACTGAGCATTTGAGCTCACCCTTTTATGTTTTCTTTTCCCCAGGATATAAAGAAAGGTTTTAGGTAGAAAAAAGGGATTACCTTTATGGGAGATATTGAAGAACTTTCACCACGATTAGAAGATTACGTTCCGAGTTTCCAAAGACACTAAACTATTACGATCCTTTAGTGTGTGTTTTTGTTATGTACTAAGTATTCCGCAAATGTAATGAAATGTCCATGTACGTCAAGCTTCGGGTCTCTACAGTTGGTATCAGAGGAAAGGTTTGGTCAACCTTTGGAAACTAGGATGCGAAAACGTTAGTGAGATTCCTATAGATATTTCTATGGTATGTCTAGGGATGTCCCTAAGGATAAGTATACGTATAGGATATATTCCTAGAACTATGGTAATGATATTAGATTAAACCTAAGAAGTTAGGTATTGAGGATACTTTCCCTTTACTATGTTGTTTTCTCTAGCATGATTTTTGATTCTCACAAAATTATTTTTGTGTTTTAGTTAAGGGAGGGAACCAAAAGGAATTCAGTTAACATTGAATCCAATGGACAAATTGGTGACTATGAGCAACAAAATTGTGTAATGCCTAGAGAGAAAGATGTTGTGATTATGCCGAATCAATCATCGCGATATATGATTAACAAGGTGAAATTTAGTGGTATGCCTAATTCTTCAAAGAAGAGGAAGATAGACTATTATGCATGTTCGCATGTTGAGGAGCATAAAGAAAGGAAGATTGAGATTTCTAAAGAAGGGAAGAAGAACCTTGAGGAATACCTCAAATGGAGGGACCGATGTTATCTGTGTGGAGAAAAGGGTCATAGAGTGACAGACCGTTATGGAGTTCAATGTCTTATTTGTGGAGAACATGGGCATTACCCAACTCAATGCCCTGACCTAAAAAGTTACTTCTAAACCAAGGAAGGACTTATTCCAGGATAATCATTGATGTGTATGGACTGAAGTGTTTTGGTATTCAAGAATAATGTTGTTGAGGTACTTTTATGGTGTATTGAAATATTTAAGTATTGGTCTATTGTGGTTTTCAATAATTTTAAGGTACCAATAACTATGAAAAGTGATTCAAATATTTTGGAAAGTAGATGATAAATGCATAATGAAAGGATAAGAAGATATGAGATGTTTGATTGTATTCATGAGCTCATGATTGATATAAGGACTAAGTGATATCATGGTTTGAGTATAAATAATTTTGAGGATTTTGGTATGTGTAAAGTGTTAACTTTTAACTGCATTCAAGTTTTCACTAAGGTTCAATGGGTATTCAAGAGTATACATGATTAAGGACTTTGAATGTTTGGAATGTGACCAACAAAACATATCTTATGATATATGGGGATCAACGATGATATTAAATCTCTGGTAATTGTTTTCACTATGTTATGAGAGTGGACTGCAGTATTATGGATAAGCCTAAAGACTGGAATGGATTGTGTTGGACGTAAGTTAGTATTGTTTAAGGATAGAAATTTTTTTTTATATTATGGGATGTTATAGTAATATAGTTTTGGAAAAAGGACAACCTGCAGGACGGGCGACAGCCCATCGCTTCGGACAAGGCTGTGGGAATCGAACCCACAACCGAAGTGCGACTGGCCTTTATCGCCTACCACTGACCTACAGGAAGTCGCTGTTTAGTAGAAACTAGTTTTATTATATTAAGCAGTATGATATATGAAGTATAAGTCCATTTTAGGAACCATATATGATTAATCTCACTATAGATCGACTTATGTATATAAGTTTTGCTAACCTTTTGTTTGAGACAGATGGAATGACCTGTCATTCTATCACATGATCTGCTAACACTTCACGAATAACAAATTCAACTTCATTTATTTAAGAGATGAAGTGGAAATTGTTCAAAGCACGAACACCAGTGAGATTGTACCAAAATAAAGTAAGTATTTATTCTAATTCAAATTTTCAACTTTAGGGGAAATGATCTTGAAAACCAAAAATGTTGTCCTAGTGATCTTATACCTGATGAATCAGATGGTACCTTATATCATCACAAATCTATGGATTTGTGATTACTGTCTTTTCCATAGCCATGTTCTCTACCACTCTCCATCAGAACATGATGGTTAGATTTCTCTTCCATATCCATATTTTCACCTATGTGGAAACCCAATGATTAGTTTATTTGGGTAACCGTTACGTTTCATACTTTTGTTTTTAAAGATTGGTTTTGATATTCCATTTTACGATGTGGGTTTCTATTAAAGAAACTTTCGAATAGTAAACCATTTATAACGCCGACGAATTTCGAGGGCGAAATTCATTTTAAGGGGGGTAGAATGTAACAGCCCAAGATTTTATAAAGAAATATTCTTTTTAATTTTATTAATGTCTTGTGTTGTACGCTACACCAAAAGGAGCTTGCACAACACGCATCCTTGACTTTCCTTGCATTACACGCAATCGCAACCTTCCTCGATAGCGTGTGTGGTACGTAATACTGAGTTTTACGAAACAATGATATGCTATTAAAATATTATTAAAACTAGCCGTTATGAATAGTAATAACCACTTTTTAAATTTTAGAAATTTTATCTCTCAAAATGGACTTCATTTTTTGGATTCGGGGTATCGAATTTAGCCTAAGGTGAAATTTTAGTACTTTTCAGATAACTTTCATATTATGATGAATAGTGAAAATTACTAAAAAACAACTTTTTTAATCGAAATAATTAATAGTGATAAATTATTAATTGGAGTAGTTTTAAAGTATATTTAGAATATATTTTTACAATTTAATACAATGTTGGTCATTGGATGTAATTGCACATTTAAACCAGACATAAACAAGTGTCAATCTTTTGATAGATATTGTTTCTTAAAAACACGCTATTTGTTTTAACTACGGGATTTAATTATAAAATTAATTAATGAAACTTCTATGTTATGAATTTGGTAAAATAGACTTCATTTTTGAATTCAGAATATGAAATATAGCTTAGGATGAAATTTTGGCATTTTTCTGAAAACCTTCATTTTTTGATGAATAGTGAAACTACTAAGTGGTAGTTAAAAAACTGAATTTTTCATAAAACTTAATTTTACCGCTTCTGTGAATGGAATTTCAAAAATCCGAGAGACACGGTTAATATCAAGGACTAAAATGTGGTTCAATGAGATGAAAATAATTTTTCGGTGAATAGTAACTTTTTACTTTTATTTACCACGGTTAAAAGTAAATAGGGTAATTAAGGGTAAGAATGATATTAATATTACCCTAAAACATGTCCTAATTCTATTGGACAAGTGTATCTCGACCAAAAACAACATTAAGTGTAAAATATTATCATTTAGGCCCACTTGGATTAGATTAGGACATTTATTATTATTTAATTCAAAGAAGAGTTAAAAGAGTTAAAATCAAAGTTTATTCACTAAAACATTTTTAATATGGGGTTATACATAAGATAAATTCGATTATAAATATTCATTAGAAAGATAAAAAGATTTCCTACATAATAGTATTTTATTTTTAATTTTTAGACTTTAAATAATTTAATTTATTTATGACACAATGATGATGCAGTAATTATCTTATTAATGAAATATTGACATAATTGATGTTATAAACACCAAAATAAATGTAATTTGAGACTTTTTATGAATTCCACTAATTTTATAGGTTACTATGATATATTAATGTTGATTTAATCAACTTGGTTCGAACATTTAATTCTGTTATGACTTTCACAAAAATCATATATCAAATAGTGTCAAAACTGACACAAAATAGTTTTTAAATCAAATATTATATTATTAATTGTTATTGTAATCCTAAAAATATAAGGTTCGGCAAAATGACTTAGATAAGGATATATATATTAATAATAAACAATTTGGGGTTCGTTTGGCATGTTATAGTAAGTTTATTAACCATATAGTGAAAGAAAACAAAAAGACATGGTAAAAGTTAAATTATTTAACTTAGAGTTAAATCTAATTGATAAGGTTAAAATAATATCCTAAACTTGTCTAAATTATATTGGTTGATAGTATTTATACCCCTCCCCACCTTATCTTCGAAATAAGACCCTTTGGAACCATTATAAACCGATTTTGACTTTAATATAAAATAATATTTTGAGATATTCCTAAGGTGCCCCTCTCCTCCCTTATAAAAGGACACCTCCTCCCCCTCCTCCTCACACCAATTTGAGCACTCAAGCTCGGCCAACCCCTGCCAAAATCCCTTCTCCACTTCCCTAGAAACATCCTAGAGGTTCTGGTCTTCCTCAAAGACCAATTCTAGTGCCCTAAGAGGAGGTCTCAAAGAGGCACTTCAAAGAAGAGATAATTACCGTTACCAATTCTTTCATCTTTATTTCTTCTTCCACTTCTTCTTCTTAGGTTGTTTCATTATGAAGTAATAAAATCAGTATCACTCATATAATGATATGTTATTATAAGTATGAAACAACCCTATTTCACCATCTATCCATCCTACGGAAAAAGAAATCACCGCGCGTGCGTACGTACGGAATACCGTCTCCACGCCGTGGTGTAATCTATTTTCCACCACCAACTTACATGGATGGGTATAATGGTGTAAAGAATAACTATACATAGTTATTAAAACATCATATTGATTCTGATATATTGTATAATCCACTCCAATTCAATTCAATATTTATATAAATGATATCATCGCTCGTGCGTACGTACGGACTTCCGTCTCCACGACGCGATGAGATTCATTCTCCATGTTAACCATTTAAGAATGATTATAATGTATATATAAGAAATAATAATGAAATATATGACATTATAAAGCTACTGGATTTATGTATATATATACATATGTATGTCATCTACTTACTTCCATTTCAAGACAATAACGAAAGAAAAACAGCGTTCATGCGTACGTACGGACTACCGTCTCCATGAACGGTGTTTTTCATTTTATTTATCTATCTATTATATATATATATATATACTGAATATATATGATATATAAATCATATTTTATATTCTGGAAGTAAGTAAATAATGATATAAGTAATAATGATGTCAAGAACAACAAGTAAAAACACCTACGATAAATGAAACGATTTTACCCAAAACGTTTCTTTAACATGGAATTTACAAAAGAACGGGTAATATAATGTCATAAGTGAACCATATATGATATCATAACAATGAATATGATTCTGTAATAAGTCAATGACATTATTTAAATCATTATACAGGAGGTTCGGACACATACGAAGAAAATTGGACCTAAGGTAAGGGAAATATCACAATCTCATTTTTATCCGAGATTGTTTATTCGTAAGTATTTACCGGGGTGTATTTTATCATCCACATCCATGTTCCTTCAATATGTAATATTGTTTCCATCCACTTACAATAGTTTAAATCCAATTTTACTCTTCGGTGATTTTTTAGTAAAGAATATGAAAAGAATCTTTTGTCACTTTTTCATACGAGGTACTTTTTGACTTTTCCGACAAAAGTACGAAGAATGTTTTTTTTAACTTAAACGGCATGAACGGATTTTTACGGTTTTATAAAGCCTTATTTTCATGAAGCTTCCTCCAAAATATTTCATGACTATTTTTAATAAAATCTCTTTCTTTTAAAATTGCATGATGTTTTGTGAAAAGAAATTGATTTTGAAGAAGAAAGGATATTTTCCTCAAGAATTCATTTCAAGTGTTTTATCAAAATTATTTTCCATCTAAGATAATAAAGGGTTCTGTTTCTATCGATATTTTTACATTGATTTGACTATGTTGTGATGGAATTATGTTTATGAATTCCTTTATCTTATATGAATGGTTTTATGATGTTATGTTGTTTTAAGAATCCCATTTTTATTACATGGGTTATGAAATGATGTATGATTTATGATTTTGTGGCACACATAAGAATGGTATCATTATGAGATGGGTGGGACCTATATCTCCCTCCAATTCATTGGGTAAAGATTTTATATTTCATGAGATAGACATGGCTGAAATGGTAGGTTATACAGGTTCAGTGAAACAGGACTGAAACGAGGGTTACTCGATTCAGAAAGGGACTTTGTCCACTAAGATAGTCTTGGAAATGAGTCTTGACTAACAAGAAATGATTTTCTATGATTATGTGTGTATGCCACAAAGTTTCATGTTTTAAGTTATGATTATTGGGATTACATTTCACTTCTATGATATATCCCATGTTATGATATTATGAGCTCTTTTGCAGGTTAAGATTTCCAAAAGCTATGTATATGATGTGATTGATTTTTCTTTTGTTTACCCTTACTGAGCATTTGAGCTCACCCTTTTATGTTTTCTTTTCCCCAGGATATAAAGAAAGTTTTTAGGTAGAAAAAAGGGATGACCTTTATGGGAGATATTGAAGAACTTTCACCACGATTAGAAGATTACGTTCCGAGTTTCCAAAGACACTAAACTATTACGATCCTTTAGTGTGTGTTTTTGTTATGTACTAAGTATTCCGCAAATGTAATGAAATGTCCATGTACGTCAAGCTTCGGGTCTCTACAACATCATCTTCATCTTTATCAGTAAAAGATATCACTGGATGGCATTCTGCAGGATTATTCTCTATGTGATAGATTTCAGCTGCAGCAATTTCAGCTTCAAACTCCGGAGGACTTGACAAAGCTTCGATGAGTGCTTCCCGAAGATATTTTGATAGATTCAAAGCATCCAAAATGGATAACTTGGCTGGTACTTGGGCCAAGTGTTTCAATATATCATTCTTTTGATCTAGAGGTCTGCGTTTCCCAATAGGAATATGCGGTTTAGCAGGTACCTTGGAAGAAGATGTTTTGGAAGCTGATGCATCTTGTATTGAAGTTGGCAACATCCTTTGTTTTGGAAGATTAGACTGATTAGATCCATTTACTTGCTGATATAAAGAAGATGGAACCTTTAATCGGTCTACCAAAATAACTGTTCCAAAACTGAGTTGGCCATTGGCAGAAGAACTTGCTTGTTCTTTTTGAGCTCGCTGAAGGGCTCTACCACGAGTTTCTGCTGCATATACAGTGCTAGCAGGGGTAAAATTAGAGTAGTGGCTTCGGAAAGATCCACGTCTTCCCCTGTACCCTGAACCTCTAGAACCTCCTCGTATTCCCTTATTTGATACAGGGAATTCAGGCTCATCAAGGCTGGAATATGGATCTGTTAATTGAATCATATTAACAGAACCAAAGATTAACTCTTCGTCTGATAAAGAATCTGCCTGGTTAGCCTGTTTAGGCTGTGCCATTTGGTGGGACGGTGCCCGTGGCTTTGAAGTAGATGACATGAAATCTGCCAGAGTCAAAGACAATTTAGGCTTTGATACATACTCATCTTCTCCTGATTCCTCTTTCTTCTTTGAATTGCGCTTCCCTTTTGAGGATTTATCTTTTGATGGAGGCTTTACTGCAGCTTTTGTAGGAGACACAATTGGCTTCTTCAATTGTGTTCGCAAAATGGAATGGGTCCGATTGATTGTCTTTCTGACCATCCAATCATCATATTTTTTTCGCAATTTTGCTTTTGACTTCCTGCCACTCGCCTCCTTCCTCTGGATCTGTAGCAGTAATACACGCTACATGAGCTGAAGAACCCTTCAATTTGGCTTGTCCCAAGTCGACCATCTTTTGCAGGAGGTCTTTAAAGACAAAACACTCCTGGATGGGATGCCCCAACATTTGATGAAAGGGACAATAATTGGGACGGTCTTCATCTCCTTCCTTGTTTGGCCTCTTGGGAACTGGTAATTGAACCAAATTATTTTCCAGAGCTGAAATGAAGTAACCAGGAACTTGCTCACTTCAGAAAGAGTATGTTTTACTCTTCATATCCTCAAATTATTTTCGTCGTTGATCTTTTTGATCATTTGGACGAAACATCCTTTGTTGTTGGCGTTCAGGAGGTGGAGCCCTTCAAGAAGATGAAGGTTTTGAATTAGAAATAGGTACAGGTGCTTGTTTAAGCATAACTGTAGCAGTTTCCGCTTTACCCATTCTCCTTCCTGGAGCTGATGGAATTATACGAGATTTAACCTTAGCCTGTATAAGGGAATCTTCAATCTGTTGAGCGATTGAAGTAAGGTCTCGAAACCCTCCTGTGTATTTCACAGGGATCAATGGCGTGCGTAATTCGTCACGCAAATTTGCCACACAGATTGGCAATAGTTCTTCCTGAGGGAGTGCTAAACTCAAGGAATACGTTAATCCCTTCCAACGAGCAATGATATCAGAGACACTTTCATTCTCCCTTTGCTTGAAGTTTGTAAGATCGAAAACTGTCGTTTTTGGAAAAGTTGAGCTAAACTGAAGAAGGAATTTTTGACGAAGATCCTCCCATCTGATGACTGACCGGGATTGCAAGCTTGTATACCAGACAAAAGCTGGTCCTTGCAAGGTTCGCACGAAGCATCTGATTTTCACTGCTTCTTTATGCTCTGGAGTTCCCATCATAGGATCACAACAAGACACGTAATGCGTCAAATGTTGTTCGGGGTCGCCTGATCCATTGAAAGTAGGGAAAACAGGGTTTCCAAAACTGGATGGAGGAGAAATTGAATCTACCCATTCAGGTTAAACTTTCTTTTCAGGTTGAACTTGCGCCCGTTTCCCTTCCATAGTTTCTAACCGAGCTGTTAATGACTCAATAGTAGTTATTAACTTTTGAGAAACATCAGTTTGAACTTGGTTTTGGGTAGGTGCAATGAATAGAGCTTGGACAGACATGGTGGTTGGTGCTACAACTGATGGTAGTTCTTCCAACCGTTGTTGCATTTGACCCATATGATTAGACCTCTGAGGGTGTACTGATAAAGGAGGATATTCCTGATCCATCTCAGTAGTTACAACAAAGTCCTTCGGCTATCCGACTTCAGCATTCTTAAGAAGAAGACTACTCTGAAGTAGTTCTGCATTCAACCTTCTTAATTCTTTCATTTCTTCCTCCTGTTGTGCAAACCTTTGCTCTAATGAGAGCGATTGACCTCCTTCGGAGGAAGGGTGAGAAGTAACTTGATTCTTTCCTTTCCCCTTATTGGATCCTTTTCGGAGAGGGGGAAGTGTGTTACTTGAAGGAATACCCAGATTTTGGGTAAGCCTTTGATTACGTGTGCGCACACCTTCTTCATTTAGGTCTGTGTGCGCAACTTCTTGAGCAGGAACCTCTTCGTCTGATCCCTCTGATTGAGCCTCACCTGGTGAATCGGCAGTAATGGTATTGATGACATTAATGGATGCATATTGCATGGAATCCTTTCTATCAGAATTTCTGTGATATTGTCTTCTTTTAGGTCCATGATGAGACATGGCATTCCGTTGACTTGATCCCTCAGGAACTTCTTGGAGAACCGTCACTTGGAGAGAATCTCCTGATAACTTGGATCTTCGTTCCTCTTGAGGCTTATTCCCTAATCGAGAGAATACTGATTTTCTCTGAAGGAGGGATTGAGGATTTGAAAAAGTCCCCAGTCCGGTGGACTGGGGATGTTCCTGCTGCTTCCTCTCAACTCCTCGAATCCCATTTGTTGACTCTGAGGGTTGGGTTAGAGAAGTCCCCAGTCTGACAAGCTAGGGTGTCTCTTGACATGCTATGTCTGAGATCTTCTTAAAATCTCTCTTGATCTTGCGAATCTTAGTTCGGAAATTAGCTGGATGCATTAACCTGTATCCACTTTTATCACCAAGTTCAACAGACCGTTGGATGATTTCCGAAACTTCTGTCATTTGATGACGTGTTTTCTCCAGACGAGAGGCTTGTGCAATATTCTCGCCTGCTTGATGTAGGAGCAATTCAACAACTTGTTCTCTATATAGTTGATTTTGAGATGAACTAGTTGAAGCCTGTTCTTGAGCAAGCTTTTGATTATGAACAAAGCCCATTGACTGTGGCCGGCCATGGGCAATAACATTGCATGAGACCATTTTCGGCGGGCTTTGCTGACCGGAAAGCACTGTGAAATGTAGTGCACCGTGAACACCCCATCCTCTGATATGAACATCAGATGGAGCATTGGCAATTAAATGACGTAATTTTCTTAGTGCTCAAAGGCATGAACGTTGAAGGGTTCTTTGTTTCTTTTCAGCCTTCGGATACCGAGAGACTGATAGAGATGCCAAATCAATATGGCATTGTAACCCTTCTATTATCTTAATATGATTTTCATAATCACCGTAAGATAATACTTTCTTCTTCAGTTGACAAAGAGTCTTCCATATGTTGAGACAAATATCATGGATTCCATCATCCATCAACATCTTTGGAATGTCGTACTGGGAGTCAGCCAAAGGCCAAAACATGACTGGTACTTCACCTTTTGGCAGTTTTTTCCTCATGTTCAGCATTTCCTCTTTATCATTAAATGAAGATTCTTCTACCTGTTTGGACCAGAGTTGGTGTTTCCTTGTTGCTTCATCGGATTCAACAAGATTGGTAGAGATATCACTATTCATGCTGGAACATGAATGACCCAGGGATGATTCAGAGAATAACCTGAACCCCAGGATATCTTCTGATGGAGAAAGAGTTTCACTTGCCGATAGTAAATCCTCAGACATGACTGGTTTTACGTTTACAAGTGCCTCGAGATAGGAGGGCTTTCTCGTCACTACATTGCCTTCTGAAGAATTTTCGAGACAACGTGAATCACTACTGTGGAGAGGACTTTCGCAGCGAAGTTCATCACCATGAGGAGGACCGTCAGGATGGGTTACATCAAAAGACAAAATCTCTTGCTCCTTGGTCTTCTGACCACACAGAGGGTTCCTGTGGCTCTCATCTGAAGATGAAACTTCAAATTGACCGAACTTTCATGAAGCAAGCCTTCATGAGGAAGTGTCTGTTGAAGACCTTCAAAATTAATGTTCCCGTTATTGAGAACTGAGGGAGTAGAATGTTGAATTCCGACAGAGAAATGTCTGAGGGCTTCAAGAACTCCAGCATCGAGCAAGGCCTTGTTGCAGATTGGCCTTTGATCTCCTGACTGTGATGGGCGGATCTTTTTCTTAGATGCCTTCTTACTCACTTTAGAAACCACTTGTTGATGAAAGTGGTTACTCTGAGCAGGTGTATCTGCCTGATCAGGAAAGATGGTCAGGTTAGGCTGACGATCTCCACACAAATCAGGTGTATGTGCCTGACTTGGTTGTCCATTTGATATGGGGGAGTATGACCCATAACCCTCTTGGACTGGAACAGATGTGTGTGTCTGTTCCGGAGTGAATCGTTGATGTGTCACTCCACTGCTAGGGATAGATTTGTGTGTCTGTACCTGAGATGATGCTGAAGCTGTTATGATATCCTGGAAAGCATCCAGAATATGAGCAGGAATTTGCTTCTGCTCTTTCACCATTGACAAAATATGTTTAGTGACTTCAGCCGCCGGAACGGGGATATACGTCCATTCCGGGCTTGGAGTAGTTGTATGTGCCTGCTCCTGTCCTCCTTTTCCTGTCAGTGAATCCTGATAGTACTCAAGTGTGGAGGCAGAGAGTTGAGTCTGCCTCCTGTTTGTCGTCGGGGCTTTCCGACTGACTTCTCCATGCGCTACCAAGCGAGACTGTTGGTAGGCTTGATTAGTATTAGCAGGTGTATGTGGCTACTGATTACACTTCGCCAAACGCGGTTGACGAGATCCATCATATGTAGTCAGACGAGCCTGCTGACTAACTGGTGATGTATAAGCAGGTGTATGTTCCTGCCTACAGTACTCCGCCAGAATTGCCTGGCGGGATTGGCTTGATGCTGCCAGACGAGTCTGCTGGACAACGGAATTAAAACGGGCAGGTGTGTGTGCCTGCTCGTTGTTTGCCACCAAGTTAGGTTGGTGGACTTCTCCGGAGATGGCAGGGATGACAACCTGCCCATTTTTAACCAGATTCCCTCTCTGGCGGTTCATCTTGCCTGCTCGGGTTCGAGGAACCTGAGCTGAATGCCTAGAGTCGGTATCCTCATCATGTTGAGGGCACACTATCGCACGAGTCTAGCGGAGATTGTTGATGGGAGCCCTCGAGAAGGACTCCTGTCTTTTTGAATTAAGGCCCTGTGGGACCTGCTCATTCACTTCCTCAGAGTAAGGGAGTGAATGGAAATTGCGTTCCGGGGATAACGACCCGAAATGGTTAGAGACGGTAGTCAGCACCGCCTGCTTCTTGATTGCTGGCCTCCGTTGTCCGGACGACCAGGTAGAGTTGTTAACTTTGAGGGCTTGACGAGCGGCCTCCAGAGTTGGGATAGTACCGTTGCGACGGTACTCCTTAACCAGTGCATTAGAAACCCAGCATTGAAGACGCTGAGTTGGTGATGTCATCCTTAGAGTGGACGACGTTCCAGTAGGAGTAGCAGCATTGGTTTTTACAGCAGCAAACCTCACAGTAGAGGTGTTCACAGCAGCAGTATTCACAGGGGTGAATTTAAGAAGAGCCATTTTGCAGAAGATCTTGAGAAAAGAGTGCCTGTTCCATATAACAGACATAATCAAGATGAATCTGGCCACTGCATCTTTTGGATGAGCACATGTCAATGATTGATTTGTTGGCCCAAGGGGCCTAACAAATAAGAAGAACATCACTTTAACTTGGTTAAGGATTCACGTCGGGCTCACCATTTTTGTTTCCTCATGGATTTCGGGGATGACCTCCTGGACGGGAGATTCAAACGTTCCGATCGGTTTCTAGCGGGTTTGTTCATAGAACCGGAAACATCCAATGATTCCACATCCGTTTGGACCTACTTTCCAAAGGTAGTCGCTCATTAGCTTGTGGACTGATGAGGCTTAGGAATTTGCATTGGTCGAGAGGATGGGAGGTCGGACTCATCACACCTTTTTAGGGGACTTATTGTCTACTCCGGGACTCTCTTTATAGATTTAAGTTATGTTCGTGAATCCTTATTACATTACCAAGTATAAAAATGTGCTTTCCTTTAGTTTTAACAATCAATGATTAAATATGCAAGAAATTTAGAGAATCTTTTATATGTATTCGAGGATCTTCATCAATAGAGAATCATCTATATCTGTTTAGAGATTCTTGGTCAATGGTATCCTTCAAAACATTTATATAAAAGTCTCTTGGTCATTATGATGACCAGGCTGGTTTTAAAGCCACTTAGTGGGGCACTTTAAGTTTATCGTCATTCAGAAGGACATGGATTATTTCAAAGTTGGGATCGAACCCATAAATGGGATACCTACGTATCCTTTGTTTTGGAAAAGGAACCAGAACCCACGTAGTTCGAGTAATGGAGTATGATGTTTATGATTGATGGCTCAAAGAAGAATGTCATAATTACTTTTACACTCTAAGCTCACGTGAGTCATGTTCGGTGTGAGAAACAGGAGGTATTGGTAAAAATTAGACAGTTGTGCCATGAAAGATGCAATCATAAGAATTTGTTTGGGGCTTATGTATGTATGACTGCCCGGATAGATGAAGGTTTAGGATTTACTTTTAGGGAGAAAATCCAGGAACATGGTCCATAAAGGTATATGTGCTTTATGGAGATTTGAATACTCTAATATTGGGGCTTCCTCCTAAGTAGGATGCCCAAGTTAGGAGGGGACTTATGATTGGGTTTTACTCCTGAAAAGGAAACCCAAATCAAGGGTAAAATAGGACTGGTTAAGAGAAATTTAAGGGGGCTTGGGGCTTACTCCTGAAAAGGAAGCCCAAGATTATGACTGAGTCTTATTCCTGAAAAGGAGACCCAGGTTAGGGATTAAGGTTTGGGGCTTACTCCTAAGGAGGATGCCCATGTTTTGATGTTGGGGATTACTCCTAAGAAGGATGCCCATATTTGAGTTTGGGGCTTACTCCTAATAAGGATGCCCAAGTTAAAGAATTATGATTGGGGCTTACTCCTGAGGAGGATGCCCAAGTTTTGGAACTTTAAGAATTTGGGGCTTACTCCTAAAGAAGGATGCCCAGATTAAAAGATTTATAACTGGGGATTATTCCTGAAAAGGAGACCCAGGTTAAGGATTCTCTCATCTTAAAGGATGAGGTTGAATGAACGAACTCTCAATCTTTGGTGACATAAAGATGTATAAATCACTAGGTTTTGAGAGATATTCCACCGAATTCCTTTCAGATAAGGAAGTCAAATCAAGAAATCATGCCATAAATGGCTTTGAAGAGTGTCTTGAAGACTGAATCTTGAATAGGAAAGGTGAAATGGCTTAAAAGGGGTAAAATGGGCAAGATGAGCACCCAAAAAGATAGGGGCGCGCAAGTCTTGAAAGGCGCGCAAGTCTTCCGTGGGCGCGCAAGTATTGGTCGCGCAGGTATACCTGCGCGACACATGGTGTACTTGCACGATTTTCAACCAGCATTGAAATATTTGAGCGACTCTTTTTTAAACCCTTTAGAATCCTCTTGAGGTTCTTCCAGAAAAGGGACGCGCAAGTTATATTGAAGGAAATAAGTCGGCGCGCAAGTGTTGATAAGTTTCAACACTTAGTCCTTCCTTCTTCTCTTTAGATCTTCCATTCTAGGTAAGAAATTACCTTAGAAGTGTTCCGGAAACATTGAGAAGAGACTTGGGCATCGAGAGCTTCAATCCGAGTTTCTGGAAAAAGATCCTCTCAAATGGGGGGCCCACAGGGTCTATTTATAGGCAAAAGAAGACCCCGGGCGGTTACCGGGCGGTTACCACTTAGGTCGCGCAAGTCACTTGCGCGACCAAGGGTGCCGCACAAGTGTACTTGCGCGACAGTGAGATAACTTGCGCGGTGCAGTTGCTATTGATCCTTTGTTCATGCCTTTGTCGATTTTTGATGTTTTCTTGAAAGGATGAATCACTTTCAGCTCAGATATTCCCTTTTCCGATCTTTAGATTCTGTGACGAAAGAAGCGTCAACAAATATATAACACCAAAAAATGCATTAATATATTGAAAATAATTTTGAATGATCCCTCAAATTATTTATTTAGGAAAATATTATTTCATTATAGAAATACTATTTTTAAGATAAAAAATAGTATGAAAACCAATTTCATTAAAAATAACCTCAATAACATACAAATTATTCTTCAATGTTGTGATTGGTCCAATTGTTAGAGAATTCATTCCATGTTGTGTACGTTAAAGGGATGTTTATTTTCATATTTATGTAAAATTCAATCGAGTATTTTTTTAGAAAAATAAATGATGATTCGTTTGAAAATGTTTTTTACAAATTAAATCATGCATAAATATTTCTTATTTAAAAAATTATTACAAAATAACAAATATTTTTTGTGTTTTTTTAGAAGAAATGGTTTTAAAGAAAAATAGATTTCTGATAGAGAAGAGAAATAATGTCAGATTTTTTTTAAAATTTATTCATAATTATATTAGATAACAAATACTGGAAAATGGTACCTTTACATGAAGATATAATGAATTAAAAGGATAAAAAAATTATGTTAAATATTGAGAGAGGTATCAAAATATTTCCTAAACGGATGCATAATCATAAAAAATCCTAATAAATGATGAGGTTATATAAATAAACCATTATGAATTTGGTAACATTGAATCTTATTACCCATGGAAAAATAAATTTACATGAAGAATAAAATATAAATAAATTTTCAATATTCATGATATAACAATTCATAATGGATGTAAACACACAACATAAAATAATATAGGTGCAGAACAGATCATGTGTCTCAATGAATGAAAATTGAGACAAAATTCCCCTACTGCCATAATAACTTTTGATTCATAATACCAGTGCAAGGATAAAAATAGTTGAAATAAAAATTATAAATAAATTTGTAAGACTCATTAATTATTAATTAATAGGGATGTATAAACACATCAAAAAAGTAACTTGTATTGAATAAGAAATAAATACCTTAGAAATAAATGATAGAATATAAATCATTTTACTGATTTGTTATATTTTAAACCATAATACCAAAGAACATTAGATACTAAAATGGATATGTAAACCCAACTAGTTTTTTAAATAAAAATATTAATATAAATTCATGTGAATTATATGATCTACATATAATATATAGTTGTTTAAAATGGCATGTGTCTCAGGAATGTTAAAAGTGAGGTGAAGGAACCCTACCCTGAGTCCTATCTCTGGTCGTACTCATTCATAAATCCTATATAATAAATATAAATTAATAATACATCTATAAAAGGATAGTAAATAAATATATAATACAATATATTATTTAATTATGACATTATATTACTAAAATTTTAATAATTCTATGTTAACGTTACGTTTCTTCTTACAAATTCTTTTTTTAAGTGTTTTGATTAATTAAATTTTTCATTATTTTACCATTAAAATTATTTCATCATATCAGAAATTATAATCTAGATAAAAATATAATATATATTAAATATAAATGTGTAATTATAATAATATATTATGGACCAACTAGGAAATTAAATACATCGTTAATAGAGATGTTAGGTCATACAAACACAATAAAGATGCTTCAAATTCACAGTCAGGCTAGAATAAATAAAATTATATGATATATTTTCATTCTAGAATAGTTTTTATTTCATATATATCACATATATTTGTTAAAACCATCTTTAATACATTCCTTGAAAATCATGATAGAATAATATCGCTTCGCGAGATGGTAGTATGTCGTACACTGAAATACTGTTATCATATTCCAAAAAATTTAAAAGCAAGAAAGTATATGTGATATTAAAATTAGTGAATCAAAATAAAGTCATAAAAAATTATAAATGTAATATATAAAAAGTATTTCCATAGTCATTACCCACCTTTATCGGTGGTATTTTCATAATTAAAGACAACAGTTCATGAGGCGGTAGTCTGCCTTATATAATAGTGATGACTTAATAAAGAATAGGTATCCACTTACATGAATTGATAAACAATTTTTTCAGTTGAGGGGAGGTAAGTTGTTCTCTAAAATTTACTTGCGATCAAGATATCTTCAATTGTGAGTTTGGAAAGAATATATTCTATAGAATATTTTGGAAGTAGATATGGCCACTAAGGATATGTAATCATGCCTTTTGTCCTTGTGAATGAACCATCCGTGTTTATGGCTTTGATGAATAGGATATTTTTTAGATATATAAATTATTTTTTTTGGGTTTTTGTTGATGATATATTGTTGTATTCAAGGAAAATGGATGACCATTATAAACAATTAGCGGTAGTGTTGGGAATCCTTAGAGACCATCGTTTGTTTGTAAAATTGTAAATGATTGACTTTTGGAAAAAAGAGGTATGCTTTACCTACCATGTAATTTCTGAAAAAGGTGTTTCAGCTGTCCATGAGAAGATTGATGTTTTTATCTCATTGAAATCTCTAATGAATGCCTTTGAGATATTAAGTTTTCTCGTTCTAGATTGTTATTACCAATGTTTTGTGTGTGGCTTATGAAGGCTATACTTGTTAAAGACATATTTGATAAAGAATGCTTCTACATTCTGATGGACCGAGCAATTCCAGAAGTCTTTTTAAGAGTGGAAAGTTCATTTTACATCGACACCTATCTTGATTTTTCAAGAATCAGTACGGGGATATGTGGTGTACTGTGATGCTTCATGATTGGGGTTGGATTGTGTTCTTCTTCATCGATACAATGTTGTGGCTAATGGTTAATGGTATTTTAGAGTGTTGGAGAATAATTACCCAACACAAGTTAATGAGATATCTAAATTCTTCCATGATTTAATGATACAACATCATTATTTATTTGGTGATAAATTCAGTATTTTCACGGATCATAAAAGCTTTAAATAAAAATTATCACAGTGGCATTTAAATATGAGCTGAAGAGATGGATGGAGTATCTACAAATGTTTGAATTTCACTTGATGTATACACAGGAAAAAAGGGAATTCTGTGGCAGATGCAATGATTAGAATGTCATATGATCAGTTAGAAAAATAATCTTCATGTTGAATAGAAGTTGATGTATGTCCTAGTCGACATGCATGTTGAATGAGAAGAAAATGGTGATGTTTTAGTTTTATTTTCATCTACGTTTGGTCCTAATTTGTTATATATGGTCTGAGAGGCACAAAAATAAGATGCAAAATTCTGGTTGTGAGTTTAAAAATCAATGGTGGGGAGAACCTTGAGGGCTATAAACCTAATTGGAGTGTGGTTTTGAGGTTTATAGATCACATGGTTGTACATATGTCTTGTCAAGAACAACTCCTACTTGCATATCTCTTTTCAATATGAGTTGTACATCTAGGAACATAGATGATATACAAGGCCTTATAGGCGCAGTTTTGATAGAGTGACATGAAAAAGAAGGTGGTCGAGTTCATCTTGTGGTGCTCAAGTTGTCAGCAATTTAGGATAGAGAAGTAGCGACAAGTTGCTATGTTTCAATCATTATTAATCCCAATGTAGAAGTGACAGTATATTGTTATAGATTTTGTTATAGTTATCCCAAGAATGATTAATAACCATGATTCCATATGGGTGATTGTGGATCGACTTACCATGATAGCTCATTTCATTCCAATTCTTTAAACCCATACTGTGAAGGATATATCCAAAACCAATATCTATTTGGTGTTAAAGAGACATGTAATTGTAGTTTAAATCATTTAAGATAGATATATGAGGCTCACATCTCATTTGTGGAAATCCTTACAAAAATCCCCAGGAACTCAGTTGACTATGTGTATGGCGCATCATCCATAGATAGATGGGAAATTTGAATGAATGAAGCATGCATTAGAAGACATGTTTGGGGAATGTGTAATGAATTTTATTGGATCATGATAAGATCACATACCCTTAGTAGAGTTATTGTATAATAACTTTTATTCGGCCTTGATAGATACGACTCCGTTTGAAGCATTGAATGGGAGTCCTTATCGTTGTCCACTATTTTGGGTGGAAATAGGTGTAGATTAACTAGTTGGGATTGGTATTTTCTGAGAAAAGATGTAGGAGATTTAGATGACTAGAAAGAGGATATATATGGTTCATATTCATCAAAAATCTTATGCGGGTCATCTATGATGACCATTTTCCATTGCAGTAATTGATCATGTGCATTGTGGATCTCTCCAATACCTTGACATTGTCATTTCAAGAATTAGGGAATGCTATTTCCTTGATACATTATCCCTTTTGAGATGTTTTAATGGTATGGATAGGTGGAATATTGTTTTTAATTTCTAGCATTGTTAAGAGCGGTGAAAAATGAGTTACAATTGTCTCAGTTGAAAAAAGTACTAGCCTGATCCTTACCATGTGATCACGTGGGATAACGTTGACCTAGAGCCAAATAATTTGTTGGTAAATATATCAGTGAGGATTGTTAATTTTCAATAGGAAGGCTTGCATAGAAAAATCATCTGTCTAGTGTGGATATTATGTAATCATGGTCATATATCAAAAGAGTCTTGGGAACGTGAGAAGAAAATTAAAAATCAATGTACATAACTCTTTCAGGGAAGAAACAGTTTTCTACATTATGAGGAAGGAAATTCTAATAGTGGGGAGAATATGGTACCCCCCAATGTTTGTTATATTACCATTACATGATTATTTTCATGGTT
Source organism: Viscum album (assembly GCA_963277665.1). Classification (NCBI taxonomy): domain Eukaryota; kingdom Viridiplantae; phylum Streptophyta; class Magnoliopsida; order Santalales; family Viscaceae; genus Viscum; species Viscum album. The sequence goes on from CAUJRU010000071.1 coordinate 684,314, forward strand.
ATAATGTGTAAGGGTAATGGATGGTAGAGATGGGTGAACTCTAAATAAGTTTTTGGGGATAATGTAAGTGTGCATGGGTTTCACACAGTTTTTCTAAACTGTACAGATATCATAGGAGAAAGCATGAAATTTTTTAGTTTTGATGTAGTTTCTTCAGCACAGTTTGTGAATAGTTAGGGATACTATGAGAGGAGGACATGCATGGGTTTCTTTATTGTAGTAGCTAACACATGGTTAGCGAACAATTTATCAAACCAAGTGCAGAGTCAATGTGAGAACATTAATAATTGGATCTCACACGTTTTTAAGATATCTACCTAATTTTTTCTCATATGTACCCCTAAATTGATATTCCTATCCATTGAAGGTACTAAAACATCTCTAAATAATTTTGGAGTCAGTCCAAATCCATCCCTTGGCGTTTTCATGCCTAATTCTTACGTAATGTGATGTTCTTCACCTTTCTTGTCTCATTTCGTTGATTTACATAGATTTACCTATTCTATCATTTTTTTTATTTAGATAAATGCCTATTATGGGTAGATCAATATTTTTGGATTCCATATATAAGGATATTTATGTTTTTTGATGGTAGGTGAAGAGATCTAAGGTAGTTTTTTTGGAGTTTTCAAACTGTTTTCTGGAGACTTTTTCTTCCATTGTAGAGTTTCGTCAAAACATTTGAGTTAAGTGGATTCACTAACATATCATATTTTTTTAATTTATTGGATTAGTTTCAAATTTATAAAATTGTATGAAATCGATCGTCAAATAATGGTAAAAAGCATAGAATAAATATTTTCTAGTGATGATTTATCGATTATGTGGATTTTTGTAATCTCGATGAATTATTGTAAAAATTATTTTAGTGTATTTAATTTAAAATATTGATTTTAAATTAAAGATTTTTTATAATTTCGATATGGTTTGATGGAAAATGATTTTTCAATAAAATGAGTACATATTGAAATGGTTCGTCATTGAAATGGTTTTGATGGAAAAAAGTTTTCATTAAATAGGCGATTTCATTGAAAATGTATTGTGGCATGATCCTTGGGCATATTGGTGTGTGGGTTCATATAGCAATTTTATGGTTTGGTTGAAATATGACCTTATGCTCAGTGCCAAAGTTCAAATGGCACCTGATATTTAATTACCTTTTCATGACTTGGTAGATCAATGAGAAACCTCTCAAAATATTGGAACTATCATCGTGTAGCATGCATGGTTGGTTGTGTGGATTTGTGGAATAGATAGGGTATGCCAATAGAATATTTAAGGATGATTTTAAAAGAATTTTTTAGTAATTTTTAAGTAAAAATAAATTTCTGGAAATTTGTTTCCAATTTCACTTGTATGTTATTCATTATAAATGGTTTTGGAGACTTGATTGTATTTAATTATAAACTGCTTCTAAGAAATTGTTTTATATAAAATGTTTTATGTTAATATTGATAACTATAATTTCCTAGTATCATGAATAGGGGAGTCATTAGGAAATCCAATTGAGTGTTATAATCACCCCTTATTTGGAACTATGGTGCTTTTGCAGATGTTATCTTCTGAGACATGGGGAAATTTACATCATGACCCATCCACCGGGGCACGTGGCGTGACTACCCCAAGTCCACCTTCCATAGGCCAGGGGATGGAGACTAGCACCAAAGGCATAAATACGTAAAACTAGGTTGGCATTCCAATTATAACCTAAAAATGCACTCAATATAGTATAATATGAAAGCAAAACAATAAGTAAAATTGTATAAAAAAGAGTGTTGAAAAGTAAAAAGGTGCTTGAAATACAAGCACATCTCTAAAGTACAAGAAACCAAAAAACAGGAAAACAGCCATTGCATCATCCACTGGGAAATCCTACCTGATGGTTAGGTATAGATAGCCTCCACAGCACTTCACGTCCATCTGTCTCCTCCGTGTCACACTGTGTGGTCCACCTCCAGGTACCGTCATGTCCAAGTACATGCATCCTCGGTTAGCACTTCTTGTTTTCTGCATCTAACACAACACGGTGTGGGCATAGCCCATGCCGGGAGGAGTATACTGATACTCATTAGTGACCCCAAGACCCTCAAGGTCTCAAAAAATCCAACAACATTAATCCACAAGGTATGAAATCAATAGTTAACCGGACTTTGATATATGCCCATACATATACCTACGTTATCATGTAATCCATCTCAATCATGAGAAAAACAAAAAAGTTACCAACTCAACTCACACATGTATTCAACTTTTGTAGAGAGTTAGAGATGATTTGATGTAGCCACTAAATCATCTATTTTATCGAACCCGCATAGGATCCTTGTAAAGAAATAAGAACTGTCGAACCCAAACATGATACTTGAACAGTAGTCAAAGCTGTCGAAACCACACAGCAACAAATAATAGTATTCAAAACTATCAAACCCACACATGATCCAGGAACAGTAGTCAGAATTGTCGAACCGACATAGGATCCAAGAATAGTAGTCAGTGCTGTCAAACGCATACATGATCCCGGAACAGTAGTCAGAGATCTCTCGAACCCAAACAGGATCCAGGAACAGTAGTCAGAACTTTCAAACCCAAAATGGGTCTAGGAATAGTAGTTAGAGTTGTCGAACCCAAACAGGATCCATAAATAGTAGTAAAAGCTAGAAAACCCGTACAGGATCCAGGAACAGTAGTCAGAGATTTCGAACCCACATAGTATCTAGGAACAGTACTCAAACAGCATCCATCCATAGGGTTTCCCCACAAGAACGCTTGATTCTAGGAGGGTCCACTCTTCAAGCCAAGTGTCGATACATAAAGTTCCTTGAATTCCCATGAAGAAAATAACCCGAAGTTCTGCCTCATCATAGGGGTCTCAAAGAAACAAATGGTGCATCAATTGGCCGCCTAGTCTAAGAGTTATTAATGTTTTAGTTCCGGGGCCCCAGTTGGATTCGTGCACAATCCCTCCTAACTGTATCTCTACGATACCCCAATCTCTAGTGGGGTATACACTAATGGACCTTCATACCCCACTATTTTCAACGCCGCTTACGGTTCATCAAACGGACGTCTAGAGCCAATGATATGGCTGATGAAAGTAAAGTGGTAGTAGTGGGCCCAGGTGTGGTCTGACACAGTCAGACCGACCCAGCCCAACATTGACTGAGTTGAACCATTGGGTTTGGCCCGACCCATTTGGCCTAGCCTAATAGGCCGCGAATTCCGCTAGTAGTGCGAGGGAATGGACTGGTCACGAGGGTGCTGACCAACCGCAACGGCGCAGAGCAACAGTGGGTCGGTGTAAGGGAAGTTTGTCCTGGAGGCACCCTATGGGGAACAAAAGGCCTGCCCAGCCATGCACACAAGGGGTGCGGCTCGATGGTTTGACCCGGATGGTCGAGGACGGTTCGTCAACCACCGTGAGGGGTTCGTCTCGGGCGGCTTGGCCCTGATAGTCAAGGCCAGTTCAGCCAACGCCATGAGGGGCGTGGCTCGGGTGGCACGACCTAGAGAGCCAAATCCAGGAGTCCAGGAGGCGGCAAGGCAGGATGGTGGCAGGCCGACGGGTGGCCGAGAGTCGACCGAGTAGGCTGGCGGGCGGCTGGGTAGGCCGACGGGGGCTCGGCCTAGGCCGAATCGGCCAGTGGTGGTGTGGGACGCCGCGGGGGTAGCGTGGGTCATGGAGGCCATCGATAGCGCAACCTTTTTCTCTTCCGCCTTATTCGACTCATCGTTTCTTCACCATGCCGAAGGTCATCAAAAAAGAGATCGACGGAGGGTGTCGGTCCATGTTAGTTTGTCATGCACCCTCCATGTTTAGGGAGATAATAATCGGTCATTTAGAACAAACCACAATAATCCACCAACAAAAAGAAAGCATCCTTGTTCTCCATTTTGAAGGAAAGTAATAACGTGGAACTTAAATGAAATTAAACCCCTACCTTTGTTCATTGTTCTATGATGAAGAGGGAAGATCGGTAAATGACATCCGATGTCGAAGGGGGTTTTGAGGAAGAAATTCTAAGACACTCCACATTGGAATTCTTCATTGGAATAACGTGTTCTTCGTTCTTTATTCTTCATTCTTCATTGTTGAGTACTTTACTCCATAAGCTTTATCTCTTCTCCCAAGTTCCACCAAAAGGCAAATGCTAACGAAAATAATAGATTGTGATATCCTATTAATCCATTGGTAGAATATTCAAATTGGATGAATTATTTAAATTGGATCCACCAAATTAATTCATGAGGTTTTCACAATTTAATTTATTGAAGAGGATTGACACAATTTAATGTTAGGATATTTTAGGAGGATCCCCTACACTTAATGTAATTTTTAGGGTTTTTCCCCTTTAATGGGGAGTTCCAAGTTGTTAAAAACCTAGGTGGTCCCCAACATATTAATCATGGTGAGGAGGTTAGGTTTGGGTGAGCCCCACCAGCATAAACTCTTAAGGGAGGTTAAGGTGTGGTGGTCCCCACCACCATCTTCAACATGGAGGCTTCAAACAACCAAATAAAAATAAAGCTACAACTTTATTTTTATTTAATTCATTCAATAAAAACCCAAAAATAATCTTTTATTTTCGACCATCTAGCGTCGAGGTGAAAATCGTCTTATGCAAATATCGACACTACGAGTTCAATAAAGCCCTCAGTATTAACTTCTGAGAACTGATTCAAAATTTAAAAAAACTACTCATATGTTTACTGAACGTACCCGAACAAAACATCAGAAATTTATTCCAAGCATACCGATCCTCCGAACCACGCACCGTCAATTTTAGCAGACACGTAAAATTTTCATGTATATAAGAAAAAAAAATTCCACGTATTTTCTTGGTCTTTACATTCTCCATACCTCAGGGATTTACGTTCCCATAAGATACAACTCAATCTAAGGGAACAAATGGGGGTACTGAACACACACTTGAGCTTTTCGCTCCTATGTGCTCTCTTAGAGGTTCATGTGCTGCCAGCGAATGCGTAACAGAGGAATTGACCATCCACGTAGGACCCACTCCTGTCGATATTCAATATCCACTGGAACTTCTCTAAATGTCTCCCTATCTTAAACATCCATCTCTCCATGGTTTATGATGTGAGAAGAGTCATGCACGTATCTCCATAGCTAAGATACACGGAAGACGTCGTGCACACTATGCAAGTGAGGTGGAAGAGATAAGTGATAGGCCACCTCGCCAACTCTACTAAGGACCTAGAATGGTTTGATAAATCTCATATATAACTTTCCACATCAGCCAAATATCCATAGACGTCATCGGGGGTGAGACATGTAGAAAGACAAGGTTGCCATACTCGAACTCCATAGGTCTCTGTCTCCTGTCGGCATATGACATCTACCTTCTCAGTGCAGTCTTCATATGCTCCTCGATGATCTGCACCTTTTCTGTGGTAGCCCATATCTTCTTTGGTCCCACTAGGGTTGAGTCCCCAGGGTCAGTCTAGAATAGAGGTGATGTGCAAGGTCGCCCACACGACACCTCAAAAGGTGTCATCCCAATAGTAGATGGATAGCTCTTGTTGTTGGAAAACTCCAAAAAAGGTAAGTTGTCCTCCTAGCTATGACCAAAGTTGAGGACATAAGCACACAACATGTCCTCAAGGGTCCGAATGGTCCACCCAATCTGACCATCCGTAGGAGGATGGAAGGTGGTGCTCAAACATTGCTACATTCTGAAAGCACCCTACAACCCCTTCCATATCCAGGAAGTAAATCGTGCATCATGATCAGAGACAATCATCGAGGGTATACCATGTAAATGCACAATCTCCTGCACATAGAGGCATACCATTATCTCTATTGTACCCTGCTCTCTAGTCTTTAGAAAGTGGGCCAACATGGTGAGTCATTCGATGATCACCTAGAGAGAGTCATGTCCCCTGCATTTACATGGATGTCCTATCATGATGTCCATGGATATCCCATCCCACTTCCACTTTGAGACCACTAATTGCTGCACCATTCCTGCTGGTACCTGGTTCTCCACCTTCACTTGCTGACAAGTGAGGAATTGAGAGATAAACTATTCTACTGAATTTATCATACCTGGCCACTAGTGTTGTATTCTGAGGTCTTGATACAACTTCACCACTCTTGTATGTACCACTAGAGGGGAAGTGTGGAACTACCTCAAAACGTCCTCCTGATGTGTCACTAGTAGAAAGGTACGTCATCTGAAGAGGCCGAATTTCTCCCCACCATCAAAGAATCCATCATGTGCATGCCCTGTGGATATATGAGCATGTCATGTCTCAAATTCAGGGTCCCCACACCATGCCTCCCAGACTCGCTGATGAAGTGGGGGAGTGACTATAAGAGACTTATGAAAGGCTTATCCATCTCTATCCACAAGGATATCTTTAAAGCAGCCACCTGCTCTGTCACCTCACCTAGCAGTTGTATACTGGATCTCTTGCTGAGTGCATCTGTAACAATGTTCCCCTTCCTAGGAGTATAGAATATCTCGAAGTCATAATCCTGGAAGAACTCAAGCCAACATCATTGTGTCAGGTTTAGATCCTTCTGAAGGAATATATACCAGAGACTCTTGTGATTAGAGTACATGGTAAAACACTCACCCATCAGATAGTACCGCCACATATTCGTGGCGAAGACCACTGCTGATAATCTCAGATCATTGGTAGAATAGTTCTTCTCATAATGTATCTGTTGCCGTGTACCATAAGCGATCAATACTTGCTCCTGTATCAAGACACATCCGATTATGGTACCTGATGCGTCACAGTATACCACATACCCAACGCCTTCCTCTGTAATCCTCAAGATGGGGGAACTAGTCAGCCTTTGGCTCTATTCCTGAAAGCTCTACTGCCATCTCACTGACTAGACAAAGGGTTGAACCTTAGTATTCAAGGATGATATTGGGGCTGCAACTCTGGAAACGTCTGGTACAAATCTCTGGTAGTATCCTGCCAAACCCAGGAAACTTCGTACCTCCATCACACACTTGGGTGGATCCCAAGCAAGTACCACCTCAATTTTGAATGAATCCACTGCATCTCCATCCTCCAAGATGACATGTCCCAGAATGTGAACCTCTCAGATCCTGAATCGGCACTTCGATAGATTACCATACTGTTGGTGCTCTCGGAGTATGTCCAATACTACCCGTAAATGGTAGGCATGCTCCTCCTCAGTAGTAGAGTAGATTAGAATGTCTTCGATGATGACTATGACAAATCGATAAAGGTACGGCTGAAATATCCTATTGATGAGTCTCATGAACACTGATGGAGTGTTGGATATGCCGAACTGTCATATCCAACAACTCATAGTGGTCATACTGACATCTGAAGGTCATCTTCTATACACAATCTTCTCTAACTCTAAACTAGTGACAGCCTAATCTGAGCTCTATCTTCAAGAACCACCGTGCTATTTTCTACTGATCAAAAATGTCATCAATCTTCATGATTGGGTACTTGTTCTTCACAGTCACATTGTTTAGGTGCTGGTAGTCAACACATAGCCTCAAACATCCATCCAACTTATTGGCGAACAGAATTGGGGCTGATCAGAGAGAAACACTGGGACAGATGAATCCCCTCTCCTGCAAGTCCTCTAGATGTACCTACATCTTACGATGCCCTGTGGGAGCCATCTTATAGGCTTGTGTATATATCGGTTCCATCTCGGGGGTACAGTTCAATGTATAAGTCCACCTCTTTTCAAGGAGGTAGACCCGGGACATCATCATGGAAAACATCCACGTACTGGTCCACCACTAAAATATAGCGTGGAAGCTCCACATTAACTGCTCAGAGAGTAAGGAAAGCCAAATAATATGTGATCAGATGTAACCTCCTCCGATTAAGTTCGTCTTTTGCTGAAAAGGCTCCCTTCTTGCCGGTGAAGGTAAACCTGGTCCCATCTGTGTGGACGCACCACACATTGCCTCTAATATAGTCTGTATGAACATAGACTATAGAAAACTAGTCCATACCCAAGATGAAATCATAAGGCCACGACCCTGCTACTATGATATCACATCCACAACTCTCGCATCCTAGAGTAAGCTCACACTACCTGCACCAGTGCGTAATTGTCGAATCTGCATCTGTAGGAGTCTCTATCCCTAAGGATTGAGCCAACAGCTCTCTCGGAATCTCTACACTTCAAATGAGCGTAGTGGAAATGAAGGAGTGACTAGCACTTGTGTCTATAAGAACTACAACTAAGAAGTAATGGACACAGATCACACCTAAAGTCATCTCTAGATCACCATGAACATAAGACTCAGCTTCCTGGAGCTGAGCTCTCCCCTTTCCACCTACTCTCTACGGTCGGGGTAGACCTCCTTGTGGTGGTAGTTGTAACACCTCAAAAATGCATCCACCACCTGCTGCCCGACTAGCTCCTCTACAACGTCTGCCTTCTCCCTATGGAATTTCTTGATCGATCCTATTCCTCTACCTGGTAGGTCCCTCAACTATCTTCTAATCATCTGAATGGAAGGTCAGATAGTCACGAGCCATGTGTCCCATCCTGATTCATGTGAAACACTTCATGTTCCTCATATGACTGGCTCTGTCTTGTGTTTCTCGCACAACAAAACTCGTTTCCTAAGGTCATCCACCGAATGGCCTAGTCCACTTGGATCTTTGTGACATCAATCTGTTGCCAGCCATAGAAGTCTCCACTACATGACGTCTGGTGGTGGGTCTCGCTACTGGTGACTGCTTAGAAAGGAAACACTCCACTAAGAGGGATCGCTCCAACACCCCTGCCTACGTCAGGATGCTGAGGGAGATCATCGAATCCATGATCTCTCTCCTGATCCCCTAATCAAAGGATTGGGCCCTGAAAAATGTGTCTCAAACCATGTATGTGGAGTAGCACAAGAGTTCGGTGAACCTCGTTGAGTACTGCTCCACTGTAATGCTTCCCTACTGCAGGTGATGTATCTCTTGTTTCTGCACAGCACGTAGGGTGGCTGGGACAAACTCTGCCCAAAACAGGCTCTCAATGAATGCCCAGAGAAGTGTCACCACGTCATGCACCTAGAGCATCTAGCTCCAAAATCTTCCTGCATCTTCCTGATGGATACTCATAGAAATGGTCACCATAAGGTCGTCTGGTGTCCCTACTAGTGTAAACACTCTCAACACAGCCTCCATCCAATCATCAGCTGTATGCAGGTTCGTCTTGCCCCAGAACCATAGCGGACTCTTGGACTGTAACTCTTGAAATGCGCTCAAGGAGCGTACACTCTCTATTACTGGGGATGGTGGCATCGGTTTCCCAACAAGGAGTGGTACTGCTAGTGCCTCTGGGGGAAAATGGCTCTGTACTGATGCCTTGTTGCTCGGTGGGCTATCTCTTCAAGCAACTCTTGGAACCCTGGCCGGGTGTCTTCGTGGAGGCATCCTGAAAAGAAACAGGTGAACCACAGTTAATAAGTTATACCTGGTGAGATAACTAATGATATCACAAAGAAAACTATTAATAACACACACACAATCATTGTTTTCATGCATTGAGTTGAAAATCAGAAGTCAGGGTCCTGGTGTATTGATACGTTGGCTGCTGCACCAAAACTAGACTCCCTGTACAGAAAAACCACACACAGTACCCTTAACAGCATTTCTTCATAGAAGTGATCTGAGTCCTAGATTATGTAGGAGAAAAGACTCCTCTGATACCAATTTATCATGACCAATCCCCTGGGGCCCATTCCATGACTACCCCAAGCTCTCCTTCTATAGGCCAGGGGCTGGCGATGCCCACAAATAGCATAAATCCCAAAAACTGGGAAGGATTTTCCATTATAACCTGAAAACACACACAATAGAGTAAAATATGGAAAGAAAAAACTAAGTAAAACTGTATAAAAAAAGATTGTTGAAAAGTAAAAAGGGGCCGGAAATACAAGCCCAACTATAAAGTATAAGAAATTGAAAAAAGGTAAATGGCTCCTAGATCGTCCACTGGGAAATCCGACCTAAAGGGTAGGTACATATTGCCTCAATAGCACTTCATGCCCATCCCTCGCCTCTGTGTACCGTCACACTGTGTGGTCCACCTCTAGGTACCGTCCAGTCCTGGTACACTCGGCCTCATTCAGTGCTATCGATCATCTGCAACCAACACAACGAGGTGTGGGCATAGCCCACGCATGGGTGACTATAACGATTCTCAATAGGGACCCCGAGACCCTCAAGGTCTGTAAAAATCCAACAAGGTTAAACCACAAGGTATGAAATCAATAGTTAACCCCACTTATGTATATTCCTATACATATACATAAGTTATCAAGTAATCCTTCTCAATCATGAGGAAAATACAAAAGTTACTCACTCGGCTCACATAGGTATACAACCTTTGTACAGAGTTAGAGATAATGAGTTGTAGCCACTAAATCATCTATTCTGTCGAATCCACATAGGATCCTTGTATATAAGTCAGAAATGTCTAACCCACACAGGATTCAAGAATAGTAGGTACAGCTGTCAAACCCACAAAGGATCCTAGAACAGTAGTCAGAACTGTCAAACACACACAGGATTCAGGAACAATAGTGAGAACTGTTAAACCCTACACAATATCTAGGATTAGTAGTCAGAGCTATTGAACCAAAATGGGATCCATGAACATTAGTCAATGATTTCAAACCCACATAGGATCCAGGAACATTAGTCAGGCCTATCTAACCCACACAAGATCCACGAACAGTAGTAAGACCTGTCGAACCCACACAGGATCCCGAAATAGTAGTCAGAGATTTCGAACCTACGCAGAATCCTAGAATAGTAGTCAGAGCTATCGAATCAACATAGGATCCAGGAACCGTATTAAGAGAGTAGCCAGCCACAGGGTTTCCACACAATCACGCTTGATTCTAGGAGGGTCCACTCCTCAAGGCAAGGGTAGATGCATCAACATCCACACAGTCCCATAAAGTCCCTCGAAGAAAATAATCTGAATTTCTACCTCATCGTAGGGGTATCAACGCAATAGGCAGCACATCAACCTGAAAATTTTTCTGTGAGTTATTAATCTTTTAATTCCGATGGCCTGGTTGGATTTGTGTATTATCCAACCTGACCGTATCTCAACTATACCCAAAACCCCAGTGGGGTATACACTAAGGGACTGTCACACTCCAATATTTCTAGTACCTCTAGTGGTTCGTCAAACGGATATCCAGTGCCGAAGATATGGCCGAATAAAGTAACGGGGTTGTAGTGGGCCTGGGTCCGGTCTTACCTGGTAAGACAGACCCGGCCCAACATAGTCTGAGCCGACCTGTTGTTTCAGGCCTAGCAGGCTGTGAAGGCCACGAGTAGCGTGAGGGCGTGGACCAGTCATTGGGGCATTGAACGACTGTCGGTCGGTGTAAGGGTGTTTTGGCCTCGAGGTGACGCGAGGGGAGCAGATGACCGGCTCGACCAGGAACACGTGGGGTGCAACTCGATGGCTCAACCTGGATGGTCGAGGCCCGTTCAGTCAGCGCCACGAGGGGCGCGAATTGGGTGGCTCGGCCCGGATGGATGAGGCCTGTTCGCATATCCCTGTGAGGGGTGCTGCCCGAGCAGGACGACTGTAGGCCGGGCAGGCTAGAAGTATGTCGGGAGGTAGCCGGGAATGCTGGTGGGGGCTCAACCAGGGCGGGTTCGGACGGTGGTGGTGCGGGATGCCGTGGGGACGCTGTGGATCATGTAGGCCGCGTGTAGAGGGTCCTTTTTCTTTGCCGCCTTCGTCGCTTCGTCGTTTTTTTCCAATGCCAAAGGGCATCACTATAGAGATCAATAGAGGGTGTCAGGACATGTTAGTTTGGCCTGCACCATATGCATTTAGGGTGATAGAAATCAGTCCTTTAGAATGAACCACAAAAACCCACCCATAAAAAGAATGCAGCCTCGTTCTTCGTTTTAATGGAAATTAAGAACATGGAAGTTAAATGAAATTAAACCCCTACCTTTGTTCATTGTCCAACAATGAAGAGGGAAGATCTGACAAGGATTTCCCGTGTTGAAGGGGGTTCTATGGAAGAATTTCAAAGATTCTCCACGCCGAAATTCTTCTTTGGAAGAATGCATTCTTCGTTCTTCATTCTTTGTTCTTCATTGGCAAGAGCTTTTCTCCTTATGCTTTATCTCTTCTCCCCACTTCCTCCAAAAGACAAATGCCAACCAAAATAATATATAGTGATATCCTATTAATCCATTGCCACAATATTCAAATTGGATGAATTAATTAAATTTTCTCCACCTTATTAATTCATGAGATTGGAATAATTTAATTTAGTGAGGAGGATTGGCATAATTTAATGATAGGGGAGTTGAAGAGGCTCCCCTACACGTAAAAGAATATTGAGGGTTTCTCCCCTTTAAGGGGGATTTTCAAGCGGTTTAAAACTCGGGTGGTCCCCCAACATATTTCTCATGAAAATGAGGATATGTTCTGGTGGACCCCACCACCATATCATCTCATGGGAGGTTAAGTGTTGGTGGTCCCAACCTCCAACTTATACATGGAGGCTTCAACCATCCAAATAAAAATTAAGCTAACAATATTTTTATTTAATTCCTTCATTAAAACCCCAAAAAAATTCTTTTATTTATGACCATCTTCCATCGAGGGGAATCTCTTATTAAGAGAATATCGGTACCGTGAGTTCAACGATGCCTTCATATTTCACTTCCAAGCACTTGTTATAATTTTATAAAAACCCACTCGATTGTTTACTGAATGTATCTGAACAAAATATCAGAAATTGATTTCAGGCACACCGGGCCATGGAATCCTGCACCATCATTTTTCAGACTCGTAAAATTTCCATGTATTTAACTAAAAACAAATTCCATGGAAATTCAAGGTTATTAAAAGTTAAATTATCACATGTTTTTAGCACAAAATCATGATATATGAGGTGTTTGGTTATTTTAGAGATTGGGAAATGTGGAGAATAGTGTCTTTTGGTATTGTTAGTGTCTTTTGTTTTTCATCCTCTATTTAGTTTGATAATAAATAGTTCATCTTATGTTTCAAAATTTTTAGTGGATGTGATATAACTAAATTAGTTTTTTTCCTTGATTTTGTTCATGCATCATTTAGTGAAAGGGTTGGTTATTTCTTTCTGGTATATTGAGTTTATTATTAAATGGAAAATCAACCCCCATTTTATTTCAAACCATTAAGCATTTATTTCTATCCTTCTAAATATTTGGGGTTTCAATTAATGCCTAGTAATGATTTTTTTATTCCCAAGGAAATGGGAATAAGTGGTTCATTACACATAATGTATTGAGAAATAATAATATTTAATATTCTCTAACAATGTTCATTGTAATATGTTCAACTCACTCTATTTGAAAATATATTTTAAACATAACTGATTGGTATATATATATGATAATTTTATCTGTACAGACAATGCCTTCATATCGACAATATAATAATTAACATGGATAACTCCAAATCAAGAGTTGGGTAATTTTTTCCTAATCAATCAATATTTGTGAAGCATATTTTATAAATGTTAAATTATTTATAATAAATCATCCTAATCTATTCATTAATGAATCACTATAGATTATAATCCTTTATCCACTACTGTGTAAAAAACAAATAGGTTCATGGATTAAGATTCTCTTTAGTTCCTTGAAATTTTTATCACATTCATATGTCTATATAAAATATTCTCCATATTTATTTAACTTGGTAATAGGATATGATGTTCTTAATAAATTATCCACAAACAGTCAATAATATCTAGATAAACCACAAAAACAATTTATATCAATCACTATGATTTGTCTGGGAAAACAACCAATACTCTCCTCCTTTGATGGATTTACTAATATACCCTCTCTTTAGATTAGGTAACATAAAAATTAATCCCTTTTCAGATAAAAGAATGTATTATAAATTTTTTTAATATTTTTTTCTATTTTCTTGGGTAGTTTAGTACAATTCTCAAGAGGTATTCATGGACACCCATTCTCTTTAAATATAAAATAAAATTATCTCTAATGACAAAAAAATTATCAACTTAATTTATAAATAAAATATTCATTAAATCCATGAATACAATAATGTAATTATTAAGACCTAAAAGAAAAAATATAAATTCATCGTGTCTATAAATTTTATGGAATGTCATCATGATAATATCATACTTTTTCCCTCAATTGAAGATATTAAGAACGATGGAAAATATTCTAAATGTGTTTATATCCCTTTAGATGATCAATAAATTCAACAATATGTGGAAGGGGATACATTTTCATAATTTTCCTCATGTTATGCTCCTAAGAATTATTAATATGTCTCATTGATCCATGTTTCTTTTTAAAAAAACTAGTTCACACCAAGGATAAACACATGGATGGATGAATCACTAATAAAGGTTTTCATGGAGTTCCTTATTCAATATCTGCATGTCAATTGGGAATAAGATATATGGAGTCTTTGAAATTGGTGTTGTACCATGTATGAATACTATTGAGAAAACAATAACACGTTTTGGTGGAATGTTATGAAATTATTCCATAAAATATAACGAAATTCCCAAAAAATTGGATCATAATTGAATTCATGTTTTACCCATTCATTTATGATAAAACCCCATTATGAGTTAGATTTAATACCCATATAATGTATGTAATCTCTATTAGAAGATCATAATTATCTTCGCACTGGTGGAATATAATAGGATGGTTAAGAATATAAAACATAACATAAATTCCTTAAAAATTGATATTGACTTTATGTAGAGGAAGATAACACATGAATATAATGACCTTATATACAACTAGAGTATGAATGAAAATATTTTTAGGAATCACATTACGACCAACGTCAACAAGAGAGGAATCAAACACTTGAGATGTAATAATCGTACCAATAGGGGTTTACAATGCTAATTCCGCATCAAATCATTTAGATAGAAAATTGTTATACATTAAAAATTTATTCTATATGAAATAATGGTAGGTATATATTCAAAAAACATTAGATATTCTAGATTTGATAGTAATTGTTCCTTCCACCACATAATTATTAAATCCTGTTTGAAAAAAAATTATTACTTGTTACATCCCCTTATCCCTAATCTTTTGATATTTATAACAAAAATCATAATCATTAACCCTATGTTTTGGGAACAATTTATCAAAAAGTGAATTTTCATGGCATATGTGGTATTGTAGTGGGGGTGATGCACTTTGTGCATCATTCAATTTATTCTTATTATTACCTAATTTATTCCCATCACTTCGGAAATCAATTTCCCAATTACCCTCCCTTACACACCTAAAACATTTTATATTCCAACTGAGTATATATACTCTTGTATTCTTCCCAAATTTAGAGTATCATTGAAACTAATCTTTTTTTCAATGTGATTATTATATTTTATATTTGAACTCCATCATCCATGATTGATATCAAACTGAAACATAAATTTAAAATTTTATTTCACATCAAGATATATCTTCAGAGTTATTGATGTCTATTATGGTAACGACCATTGAAAAAATTGTTTTTATCCACTAAATAATCAATGAAACAAACATTCGGAATAAACTATTATAATAGATGTTTTCCTTGCGTGTCCTTTAAAATTATCCAAATAAATACCAATTGATTCATCATCCTTGTTCTTTATATTTAGTAAATCATTATATATATTTTTATAAATAATTCATGGGATGTAATTATTTAAAAATAAACAATTGAACCCATCATAATTGATGTATTATGTTTCTTATTATTTCCTTAGATTCTTGATAGGTTCCCCCCATTGATCTTATTCACCTTCCAATTGGTATACTTCTAAAATCATGATTCAATGTTCAAAATTATGGGGGGAATAAAATATTGGTTCAATTTTGCTGATCCATTATTCAAAAACTAGTGGATCATAAGATCCACTGAATGAAAATGAATGTTTTCTCATGAATATCTCAATATAATTATATACCCTTATTTTTTGGTTTGGATGTATAGTCTGATATCTTACTTTAGGAAGTTATTTGAGAATAACAATATGATTTTTCATTACTAATGCCATTAGATTTGGATTATTAGGGGAAAATAATTTCATTTTCCTTTGTAGTAATCACTAACAATGTTCCTTTGAGTTCCTTACAATGAATAAAAGAAAATAGACTAAGAAATTCTTATCGTACATGGAAACCACATAATCTTAAAAGTCACAAACTCAATTTCTAAATAATAACACATTATTTAATCTAAAATACCATCGAATTATCCTTTGTAATTAATATCTATATTATTTTTAAATAATTACCTATGGTCAATGAAGTGTTTTTGAATATCCATAGAGTATCTATTAGGAGTGTTCAACTAGGTGTGTAGTATGGCTGGGTTTTGTGCACTAGTTCCGGATTAATTATATATCCATAATATGTTTTTTAGGGT
Organism: Viscum album; assembly: GCA_963277665.1. NCBI lineage: Eukaryota > Viridiplantae > Streptophyta > Magnoliopsida > Santalales > Viscaceae > Viscum > Viscum album. The sequence goes on from CAUJRU010000071.1 coordinate 700,740, forward strand.
TGTTACCCATAGTACATATTTTCCAGTGAGACATATACAAGGATTCGTTGTCAAGAAACCACTCACTATATCAATGACCAAAATTTCTATTTATTTTACTATACATTTAATCATTTTTAGAATTATCCTTTGACAAGTCTATAGGGATCTCAACATGTTCATGTCATTAAATTTTCCAAAGGATAGCTAAAACATTCCTATGATACCAACTACAATGTCCTAGGCTCTTCATACATAAAAATTACATAATTTTAGGAATTATTATTACATTACAGAAAAACATGCTAGATGACCGTTATAGTATAGTGTGCTTGGAATCTTTGATATATAAAAATTGATTCACGAGTGATCACCATCATCACTAACAATATTATTCATATTATCCAACCATGTTAAACATTTCATAAATAATACATATGTTCAATACATGGTAAAGATAAACATAATAATCTGTGTTCATAAATACTCAGCAAGGATAATCAATGGATACAAATAAGCATATCATGAGTATAATGTTATGAGAAAAAGAGACTAAAAACATGAAATCATTCGCTTCATATCAAATATTAGAATCATTAATCATGTAATAGTTTCTTGTATTTAATAGGAAATTAATAAATAGAATATTAAACAATATGAAATATGGAATCATATTAATGGAATAATACATGGAATTTTTATCTCATAAATAAGAATAGAAAATAATATCACATTGGTCATGAATAACTTCAAGGACAAACATAGTGGAAAAAGTCAATTATAAAACTTGGTTCACGCCACATTCCATACATGAATTTTTGAACTAGGTTCACTTCATGTTCCAACCATATGATACAAAATTGTGTTCAATTTCTATTTTATCCTTTTACTACTAAACCTTGTACACTACCAATTCCAGATCTGTCTAACTCCTGAGATATAAATCATTACCCAATGAATTGGATGTACATATATGTACCACCCATCACATGATGTAAACATATATAAGTGTTCCACATTATCACAAACATACATCATATCCTTAGCCATTAAATGAAATGGGAATCATAAACATGTCATCATATCATAATATATGGAAAAGATATAGATTTCATAATGATTTCATGATAGCAAGATTTTTTAAATGAAGATGGTTTTTATATTAAATTTTGATGGTATAACCCAGTGAATGTAATATAGTTTCATAATAAACATGATAAATACCACAAACCATTAATATAAATAATATGAATTGAATTATTAGATCATATTACCTTTAAAGAAAATGTTACACCATTGGATGTCATCTCATGCGGACAACAATTTTAAAAGATCATTTAAATGTTTTCTTAATGAAAATATCCTTTCTTATTAAGAATTTTTTTTTCATAAAATATAAATAATTTATAGATTTAATTTTATAAAAAAATTTATCTGAAAATATATAATTGAATACTGAAATCTGTGGTCAGTCATGGATGCAGTGAATTCCATTCATAACGTACATGTTAAAATGATGGTTCCTTTCACATTTTCAGTAAAATACAAACATGCATTATTTTGTAAGAAGGAATTAAAATTAAATACAACATATTTTTAAAAAATTTAAAAAGGGAAAAAATGTTTTTAAAAATTCATTATTTGATATCACATAATTTTAGATTTTTTAATAGACATTGTTTTTTAAATAAAATAAATATCATACTGAAGGGTGAAATAATGATTTTTTTTTCATAATTTGTTTATTTATATAAAGTACCAAAGTATTTAAAAATGGTAATATTACATTAATATATGATTAATAACTATAGGATATGAAAATTAATGGTAATTATTGAAAGATGTATTAACATATATCATCATTTGATGTATAATTGGAAATATCATGATAAATGAAGAGATTATATCAATAAGCTCATACATGTTGTTATCTATGAATCATAATACACATAAAATAATAACATTACATGAAGTATAAGTTATAATTAACGAAATAATATTAAATATATAAAATTTTAAATTTTATTTATATGAATTTTGTAAAAAAATATAGGTCCATAACAAAACATGTGTCTCAAAGAAAGAAAATTGAGAAAAAAATTCCTTTACTAATAAAGTACATTTTGAATCATAATCAATATCTATGGATAACATCAATGGAAAGAATAATTATAATTAAATTATGTAGATTCATGATATATAATTTCATAGAGTATTATGTACACCAAATAAAAGAAATAGATGGGGAATATGGAATAAGTCTATCTGAAATGGAAGTGAGACTAGAAATCACCTTACTGATTTGTTATCTATTAATCCATAAAACTCATGAAATATTGATCATAAAAAAGATGTTTAAGAAAAAGTTGTTTTAATTATATTAATCATAATAAAAATTAATCATCATTATAAAGACACCAAATAAAAATTGGTTGTGAAAATAGAACCTATCATACAAAAGTAACAGTGGAGACATAAATCCCTTACATTAATTATTGAATCTGGTCATGCTCATTCAAACATACTATAAAATTAAGATAAGTTTACATTAAATCAATAAGATATTCATATTCATATATATGGTTATATATATTTTTTAATTATGAAACTATATTACTCATATTTTGACAATTCCATGTTAATAGAGTGTTTTGGGTAATAACCACTTTAATTTTCATTAATTTTTTTACTCATTAAATTTTTAGTTATGTTACATTAATCATGATTTCATCATCTCTTGTATTATATCCATTATACTGATATCAAATATATTTAATTTATATATGTATATTTATTTTAAAAAATCTATAAAATATTGAAATAGTAAATGATATACATCATTGTTAAAGATGGTAGGTTGTATGTACTGATGAATTTTATTTCCTTTTAACTATGAGGATTAAAGATGATAAATGGAAATTAAATAATAATTTTTATGTTATATACACCAAATATTTTTTAAATCCATTTTTAATAAATTCCATGTAATGATTTAATCGTACACATTGTTCCATGAGGAGGTAGTTCGGTGTAGAAACAAACAATACTATCATATTCACAAAAAATGGAAGGCATGAAATTATGTGATATATAAAAATTAAATAATCATTATAACATCAAAAATTAATAATTAATATCATATATAAATATTATTTACAAAAATATTATCAACCATTATAGATGGTAATGGAAAAATTAATGAAAGCAGTTTGCAAGGCGGTAGTCAGCTGTTCACATGAACAATGAATTCAAAACCAATTTGATTGATTTTTTTATGTTTTGTTGTTTTATAGTTAACATAAAAACATAATATTATATTTTAGAAACTATAGTTATTATAAAATCATAATATAATTATTATTTATGGTGTTTGATTATGAAATAAAATAAATTTGTTGATGAACCTTACCTCTCATTCGGGTACCTTCTTTTGGTTTTCAACAAAGGCCTTAAATGGCTTGATTTCTTCCCATTTTAGGGATTATAGGATCATTGGAGTAAATTTTTTAATGTATTTTGAAGGAGGATAAATCTTTAACGAGTGGTGTGAAGAGAGGGGAAGAGGGGTGGCCATTTATAAAAGAGTTGAGTGGAAAAAATTTAAATTTTTGGAAGTGATAATTTTGACAACATTTATCCTATGAAATAGTTATAAAAAATAGATAAAATTATAACCATAATGATATAAAGGTATAAATATGGCTAAAAATTGGGTTTTTAAACGTTTTGGGTCTTTTTTTACAGTAAATATTCTATGCTTAAAATCTAAGTAATCTTCATTTTACCATATTAAATGTAATTATCTTTGAATTTTTTTCACTAATCACTTTCGTAAATAAAATTTAAAATTTTTAGAAATTATATGTTATTATTATTTAAAATATATAATCCATTTTCCATGTAATAAAACTGTAAGTGACCTAAGATAATTTTAAATTAATCTCTCGTACATGTCGAGAAAGAGATTTATTGATGAGAAAATGATTCAATGTTTAAAATGCTTTTATATTCAATTCTAGAATAAAATTGATACTAATGACCTAAATTTGATTAATATAGGTATAATTTATATATATAATTTAAAACCAAATTAAAAAATAATTTACCTCTATAAATAAATAAATCAAAAATACAGTTTCTCATTAAAATTCAGTATTTTTCACTGTTCATCCAAAATTATTATTTTTTGAAATAACCCAAAAATTAACAGTGTTACATGTTTAAAATTATAAATTCAAAAATAATGTTTGTTTTAAAAATTATTTTTATGAAAATTTAAAAAATTAATATATTTTATTTTTCAAAATATGCATAAAAACATATTTTTATATAAAATAGTATTATTAAAATATATAAAGACATTATAAAAATAAATATAATCATTCATAAATATCTGTCCATTATATAAATAAATTATAATTAATTATCCAATTTTTATTACTATTATTTTTTTCTAATTTTAATATCTAGGTCACAATAGTCATGTTTAGATAAATATATCTATAATCTGTCGAGGATTTTTTGAAACTCATTATTGTGTATCACGAAAGTGAATGGAGTACTGCATGTAGTGAATGATAACCCAATGTTGCATATAACTCAACATTTAGTTTTTGTGGCATGCAATATAGGCATTTAAGAAAATTTAATTTTAAAAAAAAGATCATAAAAAATCATGGTGTAAAATTCATGCCCAATTTGAGCATCAACAAGTGATGCTTGAATGAAATTGATAATGAGAGATTTTAAATTTATTAGAAAATAACAATTGTTCAATGTTAGCTGAGCCAACCCATCAGACTACCACCATCACCTACCTATCCATTAGGGAATTCAAGAGTATAATTAGGGGTTACATGTCTAGGAGATGGTTTGATGATGTGTAATTTCCATTATATAAATAAACTTTTTATTCCATCAAGTCTATATTTAAATTATATTTTGTTTAATAAAATATATTTTTAATTGAGTGGAATTTGGTAAATTGATTGTTGGATGAAAATAAAGCATTATTGTATTTTTATATAAAATATATACAATATTATAATAATAATATTTATTATGAATAATATTGATTTTTGTAAAAAAATTAAAACATGTTTACATCAATATAAATGATAAAATAAGTTTATAATGCTGTAAGAAATGTTTTAACTATTAAAAAAAATTATTTATTAAAAACATTTGTTTTTCAATTAAAACTAAATTTTAAATAAAAAAGAATATATTATCATATTTATAAAATTATTTTGAACAAATAAATATAACATTAGACATTTTAAAATATAAATTAGGTTATAATTAATTATTTAGAGTTTTCTAAAATACATTATTTTTCAGTGAATAATAAAAATACATTTTGGTTTGTAGTTTGTTTTATGACTTAATATTTATTTAATAATGATGAAAGAACTAATTAATCCCAATCCCAAAACAAAAAAAATTTATTTGATTAATATTATTAATTTTTTCTTTTGATTTATATTTATACCTATTAGTGACCATTATAATATAAAAATTGAAATTTTTTTTAAAGAATTATTTTGTGAAAAATACATCTTTCCAGGTCTAAATGGTTTTTAAAAAATGGTTTTTTGTTCTAACGTATTAAAATATCTTAAAATGTGACTCAAATTTCCATAACCGCGAGATAAAACCATTGAACTACCAATGGATTTTCATATTCCACAAACTAGATTTCTGAGACATATATATAAAATTATTAAATCAATATTCTACTTTTTCTATAGATACACACCATTTTCAACTTTCCACATCAATTGAAATCCATCATAAATGAATTTATATTTATTTTTCTCCCCAATATTCCCCATATGGTGTTACTAATCCCCAATTTTTCAATTCTAAAATATTTTAGATAAACTCTTCATAGTTATGGAAATCATCACTTTTATTTTCCATTCATGTTTCCCATTTTATTTATGAGTTATAATAATGATAAAAATTCTTTTTAAACTATAATATAATATCCCATTAAATTAAGAATAGTATTTTATTAATTTGATCCCTTTTCCTCTTTTATTTTCCCTTTCTATAATACATGTTTTATACCCTTTAGAATGACATATTTATTTATCACATTCAATTAAGATATTTTCATTAATTTTATTTCCTAGGAATACAAAAATATATTCATTTTACAGGGGGTTTCAATGATATTTGAAAAAAGTTTTAATTATTGTAATTATATATATGTAACCCACATTCCCTTTTCATGGGATAATATTGATATAATGATCAATATTTTATGTACATTTATAGAGCATGATTTTGATAAAAAACCATTCTTTATATTCTATGTGTTATTAATGAAATGATATATTATGATCTATATGGATCACAAGAAAATTAAAAAAATTAAATGTATTCCCTGACAGTTCACTATTTCGTTGTTAAAATAATTTAATTCCAAGAGATGACATGTTTTATGATATCGTGGTCAATAACCTTGTAAATTTTCATTTAAGGCACCTTAGTGATAAACCACATTGATATGCTTCTAAATTCCTTATTTTTATGTTATAGACACATTTCCATTTCATGTATCATGTTATTTTATTATTATATACCTCATTTTGTCATGTTTATTCTATATTGTTCTTCCTTATATTTCTAATTAATAAGATTAATGATCACATGAAAAACAACCCCCTTTCTTATTCCCATAGTGTGTTCATTCTTATCACATTCCTTTGATGTATTTAAATAATATATGAGAATTTATAAAATTAACATATTGTGAAACCATGAATAATCCATTAAATTGTATTAAAACAATTCTTAAATTTTTCATGTATTATATTCCTAATTTCGAAGAAATTATGCATCATAAGATCTTGTATTTTGTTCTACATAATGAAAGTTTTATGTAATAAAAATTGTGGTTATCATAATATCCACGATTCCAGAGAATATTTGAAAATGGAATTTATAAATTTGGTATGTCACCATTAATAGATACATAATAATATTTGGGGGATTAATGTATTGTTTGTTTTAGAGGATTTATTATTCTTATATAAAAATTTGGAGTTATAAAATAGTCACACAGTTAACCATTTATGGAATGGTATAAATATTATTTTGATGAGGATTTAAAGAGTTTTTTATTACCAAGCTATATAAATAATTATCCATATAAGATATCTTTCGTTAAAAATTTACATATGATGATAATTAGAAAAAAAGGAAATACTTATCATTCTATAATAGATCATCTGATAGTGTAATGATTTAGGCATAACAGATTCACCTTCCTCTCATTTTCTAAGGGATGAAGTAGGAATTGATAAAAAAAAGATATTAAATTGTACTTATGATAAAAGGGAAATGGTACTTTATGTATATCATTCCATTTGAAATTGAAGATTTTATTGTGTTGGTATCCTATCGATTGTTACTTCCCCCAAGCCACACTCAAGTCTATGATGTGTTCCACTTATGACTTCTGACGAAGTACATAAATGACCATTCCCATGTAATGATCATAGAGATAGGTCCACTAGAGTTGGAAAATTATAATGAGTAAAATCTTATTGAGATATATATCATAAATTTAATGTTCTATAGAACAAGATTACTCAGCTTGTTAGGTTTCTATAGAGAAACTAGTAGAATAAGAAAGATATATATGAACGTTAAGATAAGATGAGGTTGAACCATACACAGTACTCTTTATCAGAGTAACATAATTATGATGTTTAAATCTACTATCTGTACTAATCTTAGCTTTCCATCCAACACGTTTCAACATTAAGTTCTTCCATGTCAATTTATCCTTGCGTGTCGATCAACCTAATTACAACGTCACCCCATCCCATGAGACCTATAACACTATCCGCCTCTCGCTCCTACTACTTCTAAGAATTATGCTGGTCTATACCTATAGAACCACTGAATGCACCACTGTCATCATCCCTCTCCCAATCTACCTACTGTTTTTCTCCATTCTAACACCCCACTCTATTTCCCCATCTCCTGATATTCTTGCCTTTTGTCTCTTCCCTATTTCTTCTTTAGGTTTCGACTACACTATCCTGGGTTTACCCTTTCAGTGTTGCGATTGAGATTATATTAATTGAGAAATTGGGTTACCGCATACTTCTCTAGCTGGTGAAATCCTCCTCTGGGATATCCCTCAGATCTTCCTTCTCCTGCCCCCGGTTTCAGCATACCACACCATCCTGTTCCATCATGCACTCAGATATCTATTGACATTTCTTAATGCTCACAAATCCCTTTACACCGAACTGTGCAATGTCAGGCTATTCATCTATATTACTACTTCCCTTCCTTCCACCCACATGGAATCTCATCGTAGCTGCTTATAACCATTGTTTGTCCATACTTAGACCCCCTATGTGTTTTAAATTTTGGGTAGGTTTTACAAGGTCTTTTTGGTTTGAGATTTCAACAGAAGTCATATACCCTTCTCTACGTGGTTGTTCTGTCTCTTATTCCCTCCCGCATCATCTTCGCACTTTAGGTATGAACATAACTGTGTACTTGAATACCTTAAATTTTTCAACTGCATTTCAGGTATATTTTCAGTTCTATAACAGGTCAGCATCATTTTCTATTGTATTCTTATTCTTTTACACTTTTAATAAAATAAAATTCTATTGTTGTTTCGTATACCTGTTTCCTTGCATCTTACATCAATTCCATTTTGGTTTATCATTTCTATGTCAAAATGCATATTTACTTTTCTAAAATTACATTACCTATTTTGAAAAAATAATCCGCTACTATGGTATACGTTTCATATTTCCTAGAAACTTTTTTGAAATTTATTTTGGACATTTTGGTATATGCAGATTGTTGTATTTGGGATTTCTCATGGTGGATATTTTAGTATTGGTTTTTTGGAGGTTGATTATAATTTTTTCATGTTAGAATTTATTCATGCAGTATTCTTTTTATTGTGCACGGTTTTCTTCTAATGCGGGACGATTTTCATGTTGGACGTTTTTTATCATATTTTATTACTGGAGGATTTCCATTAAGCTGGATTTTACTCATGATTGAAAAAGAAAATGCTAGAGGTTTTTGATGCTGAACGTTTTAATATAGATTGTTTAGTATTTGTTTTTCGTGCTAGACGTCTTCATTTTTGGACGTTTTGTTGTACATTACAATTTCCATGTTACTGGACAGCTTTCAGGATGGACGAAACTCATTTGATGACATTTTTTCCCTTCTATAAATGAATAAATTTTTACTATTTAGTTTTACTATTTTCTAATTGTTTTTTAGTCTATGAGAATACAACAATAGGAATTTCAATTGATTGCAGGTATTTGGTTGTAAAATCATGGAGTTTTCCTCCATTTCATCTAGAATATTAATGCAGGTAATTTGTTTACCCTATTGACTACAAAGTGTTTTTTATTCACTACAATCATATGAGTCAAATCTTTTATAAATTTCCCACATTTTTTTCATGCAGGTATAGGTGACGATGATGCTGACATAGATATGTTCTCGAATAATAAAGAGATCAATAAAGAACAACACTGTCCAATGTTGCCTCCAGCATGTAGAAATTTTTATCGTGACTAATTTAGTTAAAATTATTATATGTCTATACATGTAAATTTTTTTTGCAATCATGGGGCATAAAAACAAACACCGCCTTAGGTTAACAAACACACTTCAAGCAAAAAAACACAAACTCAAGTCAAACTCAAAAAAATATCTAGGAGTTTCTTTATTTCCAAATATGGTCAATGTTGGAAAAGTAGTGAAAATAGAAGTGGTTTTGAAATTGATTTCTCGTGTCCACATTGAGCATACTTTTTATTAATAAATTTATGTCACGACATGGTTTTAGGCGAAGAGAATATCATGGTCCCTTCAATGCATTTTTATTCATTCATTTTATTTAATGGTTTAATGCATACACAAGTTATATCTTATATGATTCAACCAGCTTATTTATTTGGAACAAGAAGGATATGAATTTATGATAAATATCCATAGGCTTTTGGAAGTAAAAATAATTTTTCTCACATTATTTATTCAATCATAATTTTTGTCTTATCACTGATGAATTTAGGGTTATGACCCTTTTCTCTACAAATTCAAGTTATATACATAAATAATTATCCTAGTTTTATATATACTTTATGTCATTTCTTCATGTTGTCAAAGAATTGCATTTTCTTATTTAATAACCTAACCACATCATCAAATGATGATTGAATGTTAATTTTAAAGATGATTTTTTCTAATCTGACGGCATGAGGCATAGAGACTTAAAAGCCTCCACTATTGGAAGGTGTTGATTCCCTCGACACGGTGAAAGTAAACACTATGACGAGCAATGTTGATTCTCAATTCAATGGTCGTTTTATCATCACTCATTAATTTATGGGTTACTTTAGATTCTTGACTATAAAAAATTACATAACAAAGACTGTACAGTTGAAACCTTTACCTTCCAAACAATGGTTTACTTCAACATCTCAAAACCGGGTTAAGTAGGAACATGTAATTACAACTGGATGGAAAGGATCACAATTTCATATTTTTTATGTTTAGTTGTAGATACCAATAGATGATATTACATCAATAATTTATGTGTTGAAAATATTGTACATTGAAAATATTAATCCACTCAAATTTTCATATCATTTTAATGATTTTTGATCCCCCTTCTTGGTAAGCAGATTTACACATAATGAAAACATATTGACTGTATATTTTTTTTCAATTCTATTTTCTGAATTCCTAATGGCAGTAATATATTTAACACATTCTATATAAAACACAAACCTTATTTCAAATTTTAATATACTCATTCTTCTTACTTATGATATTCTTTATACACTTATTTCATTGTAAAGACCATGTACCCAGTCATATCTAAAATCCTGTAACTTTTTTTATCTTTTAATATTAAAAAAAGCAATATTTAGGTATAGTAGATACATGTTTCTGGAACATGCAATATATTTGATTGAAAAACTATTATTTTATCATTTCCAATCTATCCACTGAATTTTTACATTCCTTGCTTCTATAGACAGTACAATCCTATAAAATTACATTTCATTACAATTCCATGTTTGAATGGTAACTGTCTACTACATTTCCCAATGATGAGATATGTCACAATATCATGCAATGATATATCTAGAATACATTACAGTACTATAATTTTATCCGCTTTCCTGATAAATCAGTATATAGTTTTCACATTCTAATATTACTTTTTCATGAGGTTTATTGAACTGCTATAGGAAACTACTCTATAGTAAATCAACACGAACAACTATGGGATCATTTCTGCAATGATGAAATACACAACTATCATGATATTAATAGTATGTCACATATATTATTTTAACTTTTCCATTCTTATCCATGAATTTTATAATTTATGGTACAGTTTTCCCCCATGTTTTTGAAAAAAAAAGACATCCTTCTTTGTAAACTTGTTCTTATGTGTCATCAGTCTCAATAACAATGTGTAAACTGACCCTCTAAAAATTTGAATAAAAATTACTTCTATTTTAAATAGGAAATCATAGGTTGTACCCTGGCAGTAGAGATTTAGTTCTGGATTTTAAAAGATACATGCATTAACATAATTGATTGCATTGGTCATTCACTAGAATAGAGTGTGTCGTGGTAAAATGAACTGGAATTTTTATTACCATGGGATGGTTCTTATACAATTCATGTTCATTATAAGTTTAAAAAATTATGTAGTTCACATATTAGGTACTAAATATGCAGAAACTAAATATGCAAATGAACTGGAATTTTGTTATTTCAGACATTTTCAGTACTTGAAATATGAATTGATGAAACTAAAAGTGTATTTTGACTATTCAAGGGACTAACCATTCCATTTTCAGTTTAAATAGTATATACAATTTACTAACCAATCCATTATTAGTTTATACATTATTTCAGTCTATATACAATATGCAATTCAGAAAGTTCTAAAATTGTATTGTTTAGTCCATTTTCATTAATGGATTTTATGTCCTCACCCCTATTGAACCTGACTCCAATATTTTCAAAAATAGTAGTAGAGTCAAGAAGTCACATAATTAGTTTCACCTGATATTCATATATAAGTAATTTCTTCCATGTAATCATGACATGTATATTAGTTATATTAGTTATTTTTTCATGTAGATAAAATTATTGCAGGACTTCTATGATGAAGCTTCATTTCAAGATAATTGATTTATCTTTACGATGTGCTTCATATTCTATTAGGTATATGAATATTGTATATTTTTCCACATTATAAAAAATTAAATTTACAATTTAATCAAATAAAATGAGATATATATCTTGATGTATCTATATCATTACTGTCGAATATATGGGATAAAACCAAAGGTTGAAAAAGAGTTACCCATTTGACTTACCATTTTCATCCATCCTTGCCGTCACCAGGTGAACTATGTACCCTTGAACAAAAATTGTTTGAAGGTTATCATTAGGATCAATAGAATCCTTTTTATTCCACACCACCTAAGCATCATGGTTCGATGGAGATAAGAGAGAGTTAAAACCATTAAAATATAGTAGAGATACATTAAATGTCTCCTTGCTAGCAGAGGTATGAGAAAAATTCAGTATGGGTTTGTTGATATTAGAAATAAAACAGATATCCACCCTATTATGGTTTTTCTTGAAACTACTACTAGGTGTGTTTGTTGTCAGTTTTCATGTGTTCTATGTTGCATATTACATGTATGGGTGTGTCTGTTGTTATTTTTCAGCATATATTAAGATTTCCCATCATCATTTCACTTAATATTTATTATTATCTGTATGTACTTCTATGAAAATATAGCACATGAAACCAAATAGAACCTTATGTTAAAAAACTCACCCCAATGTTAGAAAATCCAATTAATGAAAATTTTAGGTAAATTGACTATTAAAATATAGTGTTTTTTATTTTAGATTACCTGTATGAGTGTTTTCGTTATTATTTTCTAATATATACATAGATTTTCCAATAGAATTTTGATTGGTTTTTTTATTTTAAATAGGTACTTCTGTGGAAACATGGTGTATGAAAACAAACAGAACCTTATGTTAACAAACACACCCTAATGTTATAAAATCCCATGAATTCAAAATATAGGTAAATTGGAAGGACAAATATATATTTTTTGTTGCGGATTAACTGTGTAGGTTTGTTTTTTATCATTTTCCAGTATATATGTAGATTATTCAACACTATATCACATAATTTTTTAATCAGTATAGGTACTTCGATGCAGACATGGTGCATGCAACCAAATAGAACCTTATGTTAACAATAACATCATATTACCCAATCCCAAGGAGACTTAGTGACTCCATCAGTGAGATCCACAAAAATGGTGTGGAAATATCTTATTATAGAGGGGATTTGTGTCATCATGATGGGAAATTCAATGGTTGGATTCTATGTTCTAGGTGAAAATTAATCCACATGAAATGCGCCAAACATTTTGTTGCATCTATATTTCTATTGAACTGTTCATCTATTTACAAGTCATTATCCAATGAATCATCATTTTGATCTTTATGGAACACATCATTATCTTCATTTAATTACATAATATCACTACTTCCATTTCAAAGTATAAAATTCCTTAATTAATTGTCTTGTATGTGGAGTTGGTCATGAAGGCTCATTCAAAATGTCAGTGGTTCAAATAACAACCCGGATTATATTGCAGTGACCAACATGCTGATGATTCCTTTTTTGTTCTAATTTAATTCTTTGTATTACATTTTTAATTATTATTTGGATGGTTTCTGTGAGGGAAACTCAAAATATAAGATTTAAAGTATTCACTATAGTGATTTTGAAAAATGAATTATAGTGGATTTATGTTACTAAATGCTAAAAAATTAAAGACTGTTGGTGGAATGGAGTATTTACTGTAGTAATTTCTTGTGTTACTGTTTTAGTTTAGTTCAGTTGTGTTTCAGTCCATAGAATGTTGATTCATAATAAGAAATCAAGAAGTTACTTTTCTGTGAAATAATGATATTTTACTTTATTTACATTTTATATATTCTTCTATTTATATTATGAGTTCTTATGTCTATCTTTAGATGTATTTTGTACAAAAATAGATGTTTGCTGAGTGGTCAGTAAACTGTTTAAGAATTTAATGTTATATTGATAATCCCCCACCCCATGTGAATCCTCTTCATTGGCCTCCATCTCCTCTGCATTGGCCTTGGACTCTGCCTCCACATCGACCTATGCCTCCTCTTAAACCTATTCCCTTGCCTCCACCACTCCTCCAATATATTTCCGAGACCATTATTCATCACTTCATTTTAATTTTTCACTCATTTTCTTCTTTTTTCCTTCATATTTCATCCCCCTATACAATCATAAAATGTAATTTATGTATGATGATAACAGATTGAAAATATTATCTCCCTACTAAAATATCTTTTAATGACACCACATCAAATTTTTAATGATACATCATGTTTTTCTGAAACCTTTTACATCATGTTATTTCCATTTCATCCATTTTCATATATATATTTTAGAATAAATGTTCGTATTTTTCATTTTCTTTAATTATAATCTATCACTAAAGTTGTATGTTTATCATATTTATGTAATTTTCATTATTAACAACTCTAAATATTAAAATACTTTTGAATATTAGATTTTAATTAAAGCACCGTGCATATGCATGGGTGAGGTACTAGTTAAATTTAATTTGGAAAAATGTAACACCTAAAACTTTTGTGATATATATATTTTTCAAATAAATTTAAAATTTTGATTAATTGTGTAACAAACAACATCTATTTTATCTTGTTTTATTTTTTCACCGTGTTTAAAGGTAATTCATCATACTATTGAAATAATATTATTTAATAAGATAGTTATTTCCTTGAAATTTTATTAGTGGGTATGAATATGATTAATTAAATTAAGAAATTTTATCCATAAATAATGAATTATTTTTGTTACCATCAAATTAGAAAGTAAAATAACAACTATTTGATAATAATGTAAATCATTGATTTAAAAACAATTATGATAGAAGCAAGTTTTTCTCAATATATTAAGGGAATAAATTTTGGTTAATTATTAAATGAAATATAAATATTATATAATAAATAAAATCATTAACATTCAACTTATGTTCTTTCAAGACAACGAGTAAGAATAAATCCATTTTATGTTTAAAATCATATTTTTCGAAAAAGTAGACATTTCACAATGTTCAAAATTATTTTAATATTAATTATTTCAATGGTTTTAATTTTTTTTAATAAAAATTAAAATCATTTTTATGACATCATTTAAAATTTATAATAGGAATAATTTTTTGATAATTTCTTAAGGGGATAGTGGTTACAATGAATAGTGAAAAATATGACTTTTACTAAGAATTATCATTTGTTCTATGAAATTAAAAAAATATTTTTATGATGGTTTTAAAAGTGAAATTAAATTAGTTATATATATATATTAATAAAATTTATATCGTTAGAATCAGTTTAATATTTAATTTGAACATAACATCTTTTTAATGTTTAAATCATTTATCTATGTAATCCAGCTTTTGTGTTGCATCATTGGGACAAATATTAAATAAAATATTACCACCAATGTGAATTTATTTTATTATAATTATGTCTATATTATAAAACATACTAATATATTTATTTTATAAATCTAAAAATATTATGTGATGATTATGAAAAAATACGTAAGAATTAATTATCATATTTAAGTTAAAAATCGGTTTCTTAGGGTGGTGGGTAACTTATCATTTAAGTGGTAAAATGACATATAAAATTGTAAAAATAAAAATATATAAACATATTCATTCCTTAGAACAACCATGGTTCAAAAAATGACCCATTTTCAAGACTTTTATCACGTGATAATCATTGGTATGCTTTTTTCTATTAAAAAATGACTGATGTCCCACTCACATCACTTATAAAAGAATATCAAATATACTATACTATTAAAACATTAAAATCCTATTTTCTACAATAAAATTACCATATATAGTACTCAAATCCCTCCCCACATCATAGATTACTTTTTGATATCAATAATACAAGAGAAAATAAAAATAGTTTGTCCAAAGAAGCTGCATTGTTTCAAACCACTCATATTTGTTTTACTTCTTCCTATAACCCATTATAATATTATTCAATTATCATGATATGACAAATAAATAATATCCCATATATATTAAAATTTATTTTCTTAATTAAATTTATTATACCCATTTCATATTCCATCAAATGATATACAAAATCTTCATTCATTTGTACGACATCCTACTGCATCAAGAACTGATGTCGATCATTTTTTCTCAAAACCTATAATCATTGTATTTAAATATGGAATAATAATTTATATGTGATATTTATTGTATTATTATACATATTTAATTGTAATATAATAAATTAACTTTTACAAAAAAATCGTGGTAGTATTATAACACATTCCATATATACGGCAGGTTACTGCCTCTTGAAGTGATGTGAATTGTTCATCATGTATGAGTCACATAATTGAAAATAAGAATATAATTAAAAAATAATATGGGATATATTGAAAAATAATAACTGAGTAATGGTAATATATTATTTACATTTCGTTCTCTTAATTCATCATGAATATGGGAATCA
Organism: Viscum album; assembly: GCA_963277665.1. Lineage (NCBI taxonomy): Eukaryota > Viridiplantae > Streptophyta > Magnoliopsida > Santalales > Viscaceae > Viscum > Viscum album. The sequence continues at coordinate 717,393 of CAUJRU010000071.1, forward strand.
ATATTCAAGCGAACATAAGGCCTACCGTCCCCATGAACGATGCATTTCCTTTTATATATCTAACATTTATGGATTAAATGAAATGGTAATCTACATAATATATAATAAATTTTTATTATTTTTATTATTATAGATATTTTTTATTCATGATAAATTTATTAGTACTAAAAATATCAAATCAGATCATACACGAAAAACAATGAATTTGTAGCCCGAAAATTGATTTTAACATGGAATTGTAATAAAATGGTTAATAAAAAATAGCAATTAAATTATATATGGGATAATATACATATTAATTAATAATTCATATAATAATAATATTATTATTTTCATTATACAGGTGGTGAAAATTTTTATGATGGTTGTCAAGAGTTATGATAAGGGGTTTTCAGATCACTTTTTACTTATGTGAGACACATTCGAGATTAAAAACCTATTTCTACTATAGGGTATATGTAATTCAAATGAATGTATTTTATTATTAATATAATTAATATTATGTGGATTTACATATCCATTTTATGATCTCTATTTCATGAGTCTTATAGTTCAAAAGTTACTAAAGCATTAAGGGATTTGAGTCTCGCTTTTTAATTTTTTGAGAAACATGCCATATTCACCACATATTTATTTTATATGATGTATAAACTACCCATGAATTTATTTTCTGATTTATATATTAAATATAATTTTTATTTTTATTTCTATTTATGGATACTACTTTGATGGGGTTTATAGTTTACAGTTTACTAAAGCAGTAAGGGATTGGCATTTCACTTTTTACTTGTGAGAGACAAATGCCATATTCACCACCTATTTAATTTATGTATTGTATAACCTAATAATAAATTAATATTAATATGATATGAATTAAAATATTTTATATTTACATATCCATTTAAGGATTTATTTTTATTTGATTTATGGATCAATATTTACTAATGTAGTATTCCATTTTTGTCTCAATTTTCCTTTGTTGAGACATATTCTATATTGCACACATATCATATTTAAGGAAGTTTATATACGACCCCATTGAAATGTAATATTCTAGACACCATGAAATGTGTTTCATGAACATCTATAAAATTAAATATGTATTTCCATGTGCTACGACCCAATGGGGCGCCCTTGTCTATCCCAAACACTGTCGGTGTGCAAGGTACTTGTACACCACATTATGGCGTGCAAGTCACTAGCATACCCAAACTCATTTCATCCAACGTCCTATTTTTTCCTATAAGTAGACCCTTCGGGTCTTCATTTTTATGGAAAATAATCCTTGAAAGCCCAATTTTTTCTCTGGTCACAGTAGTATTTCTCTCTAGTCTTACTAAACATTCAAAGTAGTTCTTCAACACCTTGAACATAGAATTTAAGGGAGGATCATTAGGCTTAAGTAATATTAGTTTTTTAAAATCATAAATAATGCTTTCCTAAAGCGCCCAACCTCCCCAAGTCATAAATACATGCACTCTTCCCATTTCTCTCATATGAACTTGAGCGCCCCACATTTAGGATAATCCGTGAATACAATTCAAGGATTTGGAATGGTCTCACCCATGTATTAACATACAAGTAGTTTATCAATTATGTGAACATTAGGTCTCCCAAGTCTACTTGATCGTACATTCTTGTGTGCCCATCTCTACTTGGGTCCCCCTCCTTGATTCATTTACATTATTCACACTCTTCATTCTATAATCCATCAAGCCTTCTTTAAAGCCATTCATGGAAAGAAATCATCATCATTGGCTCCCTTGTATGAAAGGGATTATATTGAGACCTCCCCCAAAACCTCATGACTTATCAAAACATTGGGAAAGGAACATCAGCATGTCTCTTATTTTGGTTTGTATTTTCAAAATCATAGGTTTCCCACATTTATTTTACAATGGGGTTAGTATTTATGTAATGTCTGTGGGTTGTTATATCCATAGTCACATGGACCATTCTCCTAGAAATAGTTTTGTAATGTTCTTAGGTTGGTAGAGGGTTGGGACATAGCCTCTCCGTTCTCGAAGTGATGACATGGAACCTCATGTGTCTTTTAGGGGAAGATATGGTACATACCTACATTTCATTTTTATGATAAAGAGAAGTATACCTCCCCTGTTAGGATCAATTTTAGGGAAACCATCTTGGGATAATCCAATGACTTTTCTTGTAGGAGGTGGCATCATTGATCCTCCTCTATTATTCGACACCAATGAAAAGAGGAGAGATGGGTATATGGACTTTTTTACCCATTCCCTCTCTCATTGGTCTTTTTCACCATGGGAAGAAATCCGAGTGTAAGACACTATCTTTTATCCCTTCTACATTAGATTGGAATCTTGTCCAATGTAATGTGAATAGAGGGAAGGATCATCGAATCACCCTCTTCCACAGCCACCTCAACCACATTAACCTTGAACACCATAGGTGAAAACTCTTCCACTAGTAGAAGAGGAAAAATTTGAAAGTGGGAATTCCTTTGTTTAATATTTGACATTATATAGTTTCTCACACCAAGCATGACACATGTGGTCTTAGATATTTGTCATGGTCACAACATTTTCACAATAGAAGGAACTACGAGAACTCTAATTTTTATTCAAACCAAGATACGTAGGATATCCTTTCGTGGTCCTAGCTCACTGGATATCCCATTTTAGAATCCAAACCTAATTCCTTTAATTTGGGCATCACCTATAGGGATAAGCCCCAAATTAAACTCTTAAGTCACTAAGGCATCCTTTTCAAGATGTAAGTCCAAAACCATTTCTCTCAAAGAACTATACTCTCTTATAAGACTAATAAAACCAAGTGGTCTCTGATTTTCCTCTATATGGGATATGTTGAAAGCCTCCTTGAGGTTAAAACCCAAACCCTAAATCAACCCTATTCTCCTTGGTCTATATTCCCAACATGGTCTAATCCTACTTAGAAACCCATATTCTATCTAATTTTCATTGGGATGATTCGATATATGTCCCACAATATTTTTTTACTAAGAAAATTCGACATAGATATCCATACCACATGAAATTAAACTATTCGGCTAGGTCCTAATCACATGACCTTAAAAGGTATGATGTGTCTAATTTAGTGAAACCGATCTATGGGGGTTCTGATTTATTTTACAAGGATACGTAGGTATCCAATTTTATTGTAACGATCCCAAAATAAAATCAAACCCTCATCTCCCTGGGTGAAAATAAATATCAAAGTTCCCCGTTGAGTGGCTAAAAAACTAGTATCATCACAAAGATGTATAAAATAATATCTATGTAGTATATTAGAGGATACCTTTTATGGAAAACCTCGAATAAATACAAATATTTCTATTAATTAGGAACCTTTAATTCGTACTGGTGATTCTAAATTTTACAGATTTTAATAAGTTGTTGTAATCACCAAGGTAAACATACTTTATTCTTGGTGAATTAAAATTGACATGTGAAAATATCTTAAATTTACAAAGAGTGTCCTGAAGTAGAAAAAAATTTCCCCCAAAAGGGTGTGATGTGTCCAACCTCCCATCCTCTCCACCAATGAACGTTTATAAGAATCATAATATTCAAACCCAACAAATGCATGCCTTTGGAAAGCAAGTCCCATTTTCATAAAAAACTATTGGATGTTTCCAGTTCCATAAATAAATCCAATGGAAACCGCCTATAAATTGTGATTCTTAAAACTAGAACAAACATTCCAAGGAAGTAAATAAATATAAAGAATTTATATAATTTCATTATATTTCAGCATTCATTTAATGACATAAATTAATGTGTATTAAAATTAAAAGTTAAAAAAGTTAAAGGATTTTTATGATACAATATATTCTTTTATAAAGATTATTTATGTTTATGATAATGATGATGAAATATTTTGATCTCTCTCTAATGAAACACATTAATGGTTTCTCACATACTTATTTCATGAGAATAAAATTTTTCTCTTAATTTTCATCACTTAATGGGTCAATAGGACGAATATAACACTTTTATAGAAAATCATCTTAATCTATCTCTTTGGTCAAAAATACATTTTAATTATTATCCATGTTCTCTAAAAATGTTTCAAAAAATGTTTTGAGACTCTAAAATAGATTTGTTAAAGGTTTTTTTACCCATTTGTTACTTTTTATAAACTATTCTAAAATTAATATTGATTTCATTTTTAGAATTAGTCCCAAATTTATTATATAGAAAATAATACATGAATCTTGGTTTTAACTTGAACAAAATTTCCAACTATCCTAACCTCTAAATTATTTAATGCATAATTTGTATGTTTATAAAGATATATATAAATAAAAGTATTTTCAAAATGTTTGAATTTTTATTGAAATTTATTTCAATATAGAACAGATAATTTTTAGAATAAATTATTAAATTTTTTTTGCGTCCATTATAAGTTTGAAAGGACATTTTAGAATAAAAGGTTTATCAAATAGGATTAGTGTTTTCAAAAAATATATTTCAAAATTGAAAATATATTTTTTTATGTAATTTTTTATGTCATATTAGTGATTAATTTATTTGGTAAAAATATTATTTTCATTGAAATATATTTCCAAAAAGTTTTATGACTTTTTTTTATATTTTTATTTTCAATGAAAGTTTACATTACTCACAAAATATCATAAAGTCTTTTCAGAATAATTTTCTTTCAAAATGACAGAATTCGACGTTAATTATTCCGTATCAAGAACATGTTCCAAGGATACCATTTTTTTCTATAAATGGTTGATGTTTATGATGGAATGTTATTTTGGAAATCTATTTCATTTCTAGGTGTTATGTGGTGATGAAAGTTTTTTGAAACCGATTTCATTTCATGTGAACATTTCAGCTTAGGGGATTAGATATGATAAATGCTTTAATAATCCCATTTCCTTTCCTAGGATAAAATAAATTTCTTAATAATAACAATTTATTACATGTGTTCAAATATGATTAATTTTTTATTTTGTTGTTTCATACAAATATATGATCTATGTAAAAGGTTATAACTATTCATCCCACCAATGCACTTGATAATGGTAGATATATCCTCAAATAAGCAATACTATAATTTTGAGTGAACCTAGTTTAGTAAGGGTATATATAAACTAAGATAATATTATGAGTGAAACATTACTACTGATATGGTTTGATGATTGAATATAGTCCACTATTATAGACATCCACATGATCCTTCACTACTATAAAAATGATTTTTTGTGCTTCTATGTATGCCAATGTTATTTTGTTTGCCTTCTTTTCTTTTTAACATTTTTATATAAGTCATATTAAATAGATATATTTATGAAATGAAAACTATTTATGATCTATAATATTTATTGTATGGTTTTAAAATTTTATTCTCATTATTTCAAACACTTATACTAACGATATGTTAATATCTCCGTTGTTTACGCTTATTGGGCATCTATGTTCAACAATTCATATGTTTATTTTCACCTAGGTTTGATGAAGGTTTTTAAGGGTGTATGGCCATTAAGTGTATGAAATGGGAAGATAATTGTGGTTGATATTCATGATCATTCACTAAATATAAATATTGGGTTCCTAAGAACCAATGAAACTAAACTGTTGTTGTCCATAATTTTATATTTTTATAATGTAATGAATATACATCTAAAATGATTTGACGTTTTTTTATTAAAATCTAGTTTAAAATTATTAATATATATAGATATTGTATTTAAAAGAAATATTTCAAATGAATAAAATAAATATTTTTATGTATATGGAATGCATTAGTCTTGCGGAGATGGGTGGGACCCATAATTATACAGCCCCTTAATGCATCAACCACTTTCATGTTAAAAAATTTCAATCTTCAATTATGTTGGGTTTTATTGTATACGTACAAATAATTTTTTTTTGAAAATGTATTTATGGTATAAATATCATGATGTTTGGAGTCATGAATTAAAATATTAATAATTCTATTTATATAGAATCCATAAGTTATTTTCCATGATATTACTACATTGATATTATATATGGGTTATCCTAAAGATCATTTAATTACTAATAATGAATTATTTTACCAACATGTTTTCTATTAATATTATATTCCATATTCAAATTATCTATTAAATGAAAACATTATCCATTTACTTACCCTTCGAATTGACTATTTAGTATTAATTGATGATAGTGTATGCTACATAGAACCATTACCGAGGATATGTTCTGTTGTATTTCATTTTGTAATTTTTCCAAGGATTCTAGTAAATGTATTTTTATTTATATACAAAGATATATTAAATTGAATAATAGTGAAATAAAAAAAATACAATTTTATATTTTATGTTTTCAATTGAAATATAACATTCAATAATTTTACAATTTTTACTATACTACTATAATGTTTGGGTATTTGGGATGTGATAACTTGTATCTAGAACCAATTTAAATAAGTAATCACCAGTTCTAGGCTTTTAAGTCTGTGGTATGTATAGTTGGCATTAGAGATAGTTTATGGGAAACAATTGTAACATGATTTAGGAAATAAAAAATTAGAGAACATTGTCTTATGCCTATCATTGAGGATTAGTATATGTAAAAAATTACATTATAAAGTTACGGAAAGAAAGAGTTTGTTAATTTTTCCTAGAAATACATCCATATATAGATTCTACAAATTTATTTGGGTCTGGAAAATTAATCCCTAGGGTTTATAATGCTAAAATTGTTACAATGGTTCGACTCGATCATCAAATTGTGTATGATTATATGTTTCACATAACATAATATTTGAAACTCTAAGGGTTATATGATTTTGTTAATTCACATTTTATTTCTCAAACATCATCAAAGAATTGAATAATTTATGATCATGAATGAAATATGATGAACCTGAGGTGTTATAGGTTGAAAAAATGGTGTCATGTTTTTTAAATTCTATAAATTATTTTTTATAATTTTGATATTATTTACTATACCATGTCATTGATTTTAAATAATATGTGGAACTAGTAGATATCATGTTAACATAGAATTGTTTCAAAAATTGATGTGGTTGTAAAAAAACCAATTTTTTTTACAAAGGTGAGACATATTTTGATTATTATTATATATTTGTAAAATTATTTCATTAAAAACATATACCTTAACAAACGTTCAAAATCACCAATGAATATAAGAGATCAAGTGGTTGGTACCTTGGGGGAATAATGGATCGATTTCCATCATGTTATAAATATAGAATGAGACACCCAAGAGAATGTATAAAAAGAGAAGGAAAATGTTTTATATGTAAAAATAAATATTCTAATGGAAGGATATAAATTTTATCTATGGGATCAATTTATAGTTTCTTTCATAAATATGATGAATATAAGAATAATATGGGACAATTACCTCTTAAAATGGATAATTCCTTGAACATGGAAAGATTTATGTTATTATGATAATTAATTCATTATTATTTTAAAATTAATGTACTAATATTGAATAATTATGTTGTATAAATATATTTAGTAGTGGTATTTTAATTTTATGAATTTTGAAACATCTCAGGATTGTGTTAATTTTTGGAATCATATATATATTAAAAAATTATTAATTAAATATTTTTAATGGCCAAAATGTGTTTATATAGTTCGGGATAATAAGAATTTAAATTTCATATAATCCCATTTGAGGATGTATCTGATTGAATTATCATACGATTAATGACATTATTTGAAATTTTTTACTATGTTGAGGATTATATAACTCTTAGTTTCAACATGATGATTTATTTAAGGGATTATATCCCTTTCATAAATTTAATTGTGTTCATAAACTTTTATAGTCAATATTTTCATTGATGTTAGTTTAATAATATTAAATTATTATTATGCGATTTTTTGGAAATAATATGTTGCATTTAAAACTATGGTTCTTAAAAGTTTATTTAAGGTCTTATTTTATTTTGAGGATGAAAAACATTGTTTTTAAAATTATATACGAGTAATGTCGATATTGTTTATAGAACGGAAACTATATAGGTCTAGTAATAACCCCTCACGTATGGAAGGGTTGTGAGGAATAAACCCACAACCAAAGTGTGAAAAGGGTATACAATTTACCCCTAACCTATGTGATGTTTGTGTTAATATTAATTTTTATTATAAATAAATTTTATAGAACAAAATTATGCAAAACATTGTGTGTTACAGTTGAGGATTAGTGATTATTGTATTGTATTTGATTATTTATTCCAACAATTTTGGTTTTGGTAACAATTTTGAGACACATGGTAGGACTAATGTCTCATGTTTTTATATTATGATCCATTAATTATGAATTTTAGGGGATTATACATAAAATAATATTATCGAATAATCATTTAATTGAGTAATAAATAATGTGAAAATTTATTTAACAACATCTAATGGATGAAATTATAGTTATTGAATAAAATTATATGAAGTATATATATTTTGTAGTTTTCAATATCATGATAGGAAGTGAATCCATAAATTTTTGGAACAATTTACTTGAAAAAATGCAATTCTTTAACGTTTTTTCAAATGAATTGAAAGTATCACCACCCAAAATAGATTTATGTTCTTAAAATTTCTAGCCTTATACAGACATTATGTTTTACCACTCTATATCTTTAATTGAGATTTCATTTTCTCTGTCTTCTAAATATATTCAATTACCACTAATTTATTCATACATTTAAAACTAATTATATGTTATTACATATGACCTTTTTAAATCCATTATTGTCTTATAAAAATGATTTTTTATTGACACCTTATATGATGTGGTTTATCAACAAAGGATATACCTTTGATGACAAAAATAGAATTTATAAGGAAAAATATATTTTTGAGGTCTATAATTTAACACATTACGATTATAAAATATATTACAATTTAAATAATATTTATTTCTTCAAAATATTGTGTCACACGCAACACAAATTTTAATTTATACGTGACATATTATGAAAATATTATAATTTAATATCACCATTATAATCATTACATTAAATTTTACGTTATGAATATGACCAACTAATGTTTGATTATTATATTATTTTTTTATGTTTAATAGAAAATAAATTTTTCTAAATAGATAAGAAATGGAAATAAAAATAAATTTTATTTAAAATAAAAGTTCTTTCCCCAATTTTTTTGATAATCACAATGTGTTTTTATCATAATAAATAATTTCAATCACATTTTATGACTTATTTTAATGAAATTTATTGATTATATATCCAAAAAATGTTATATCATTTCTCTAATATTTTTTATTATGATAGGATATTAATATATCTAGTTTTTTTCCCAAAATAAGTTTTTTAAAATGTTGTTCAATTGTTTTTGTGGCACATATTTTAAATATAATTTTTACTACTCATTGATTTTTTTAAAACATGTATTTATATTTTGAAATATTATATTCAAAAATACATTAGATTAAATATTCTTTTTTTCTTTTTTCTAAAAATATAATTTTTTTGACAAATATTGAAAATAAATATTTTTATTGTATACAAATTTATCCTTTAAAACAATTACCAAGCACCAATTTTATTTAAGAAAACTTTATAAAAAGAATATTAATTATGATATTCTATCATTAATCAAATATCGATCATTGAAATCAACTAAATCTTGAAATTTTATATAAAATTATTTTACACTAAAGAATAATTTTATTTGGAAAACCACATTTCCATCTCACATGATAGATTAATTTTAAAAAAATTGTTAAAATTTTGAGAAATGAAATCAATTAAATTGATTAATTTTTTTTGATAATCATAAAAATTTGGAAATGTTTTAAACATAATATTTAGTTATAATGAACAGTGAATACATTAAACATTAATTACCATGGTAATGCTTAAAATAGGGTTTTGCAGTTTACATGCACTTATGTTAAACTAAATTATCCACAAACCCAAGATTTATATTGGAATAATTAGATTTCATATATAGAATAATTGGGTAAGAAGTATCCATTGAGGTTCTTTTATATTTACGCTAAATTAGTATATTTTGTTGGTGAAAAAAACCAATTTCCTTTTTGAAAACAACACTGGTAAATGTAAGTAAACATAAAAGAGAATATAATTACATGTTCATCAAATGATTATTTTTCATTATTTTTGTGGTGTGTCTCAAAATTATCATCCCTCATATTCATTATATATATTTTTTGTGGAATATGGGGTGAGAATTAATTATTATTATTGAATAGTATTGAGTATTTAAAAAAATACTACTCCTACAAAATTATTAATGAAACCCCATTCCATAAATACTATAATGTATAAATCCATTTACCACGACCATAAATTACAAAAATAATACCACAAAAATCATTATTCACATTATAGGGACTCTATCATTGAAAAAATACCATCCCAGTAGTTTTTAATAATAGGCCAAAATGAGGTTCTTATATGTGACAGTAATTGTTCTCAAAATTTCACCTTTTTTAACATCTTATTTGACCAAAATAATTTATTACTTATCACAAACAATATAATAACAAAAGAATCTCAAATATTCTAATTTTTTTATGTTATTTGGAAAAAATTTATCCATACCATTATTTATTATAAAAGAAACCAATGCATCAATTTTAGGAAAGGAATACTACCGTCTCATGATCATATGTATTTTTTCCAATAAAAAAATCACATGGATAGTAATAACAATGAAAAAATGAATATATATGATAAATATAGCATAATATTATGAAATTATGTTAAATATTTCTTCTAATTCACTTCCATTTCCCCAATAAATGGAATGATATCATCACATGTGCGTATGTATAGCCAACGTTATCCACAAAATGATGCAATAAAATATACATGTAAAAATTTAAAAAACATTAAAAAGGAATCTAATGAAGAAATTTGATATTTAAAACAGTAATATAATTTTTTATATTATTTATCTAAATTTTATTCCCATGAATTGGAATATCCATGGAAACACATCCATGAGAAAACAAAGTAGTTAACTCAAAAAACAATTATAATATTAAAATATTATTAAGAATGAGATGGTAATATGTTATAAGACGATTTTAGCTAATATTATAAATATGAATAGGTTACTTTTATTAAATAGTATCTTTAAAAAAAATACTAGAGTTTAAAACATATTTAACTAAAGAGAGGCATGATATTTGAGATTATGTCTTAATTAACCTTCATAGTGGAATATTTTTATGTTATACCCAAAATTATATGTTTTGGTCTATATACATCCACTTTTAAAAAAATTCTCATGACTAATTCAAAATTAATTGTATTTTATGTTTCATAAAAATTTATTTCATCCAAGGGGATATTACTTGATGGTTACCAAGTTATTTTTATTAAATGACTCATTTTTTGGTTTATATTACTTATTTATTGACATAAATATTATAATATTGTGAGTTTAGTTAATTTTTATTATTCTATAATTTATTTTCAATTTTTATTTTTGTTTATATTTTATATTCACAATAAATTCATTGAAAAATCCATACTTCAATGGTATGATCTTCAATAATGATTTATTCTCAATTTATACTCCATTGAGATATATTTCTCATTAAAAAACACTTTATTTTTATGAAATATATAATCTACCCCAATGATATTTTATATCATGAATCAATTTAAATTCATACAATTAATTTCACAATTTTCATTATGCCATTTTTTATGATTATGGTTAATATCTAACAAAGTGGTAAGTGATTTTTCTTTAATCACTGTTTAATATAGATTTTTATGCTATAATTTCAATTCAATTAAATTATTTTATCATTGTCTGTTAAAAACCATCATTCTCTTACACAATTATTATCAATAGTGTCTTCATTTAATATTAACAATTTCCTCCCTCATGTAATTAAAATGACTTGAATTGTTATTTATTGAAAGCCAACTTTACTTCTTGTTTCAGAAAACATTATTTTTTATTCCATATCTATATTTTCCTTATGATGTTTTATTGAAATTTTTTTATATTCTTTAATGATTTATTTAATAAAATTACCAATGTTTTACATTTTTAAAAATGTGTTAAAGTGAATCTCCTTGTTTTTTTTCCTAAAAATGTAATTTATGACTTTTAGTCAAAATTCTGAAAAAAAATATTTTTTTTAACATACTCTACCTGGAATATTTTTACCTATAATGGATTTTCATTTATTTAATTATTCAATAAAAAATTTACATTTATCTTTAAAATGAAAATATTTTTCCACATATTTAGTATGATTTTTTGTTTTTATAAGTTATTATCAAAGTAAACAATTTTATTTTCCTCAATGATTCCTTTAATGATCATTTTATGTAATCTTATCTTTCATTGAAAAAATCCCCTTATTGTAATATATAGGGGATATAATGTAATGATATGTTTGTTATACTTTCATTGGATAATTTACAATTAGTTTAACTAGGAAGATTATTAACATTTATAATTTTTCTTAAATTTGAAGTCATTACCTTTTCCCTGAAACATTTACTTTCATATGATTATTAGAAATAAAATTTTCCTTATACACCAATATTATTTATCATGGATATTATTATATCATTAACCATATAAAATTTCTTTATAAAAGAGTTTTACTTTGAATAATATTTTATTAATGCATGAATTATTGATAACATGTATCCATTAAAATGTATAAATACTCTTGTTTAATGAATATTAATAAAAAATGAAATCGATTATTCTATATATGAGGAATTAATTCTAAATTTAGTTATGTATGGGGACATAAAATATATATCCTAATGATGAATCAACATGCCTCATGAGAGAAATTAATAATTATAATTAAATCGGTTTTATTTTATAGCTGCCCATCAACAAAAAATCTTAGTAAAATGTGTTGAAGTTAAAGATATCATGACTTCAAATGTACGGATGTAGTGACCAAAAAATATATAATCCATAGATCGTGTTTTCTACTAAATATAGTGGCATGATTAAATGGAATAAAATTATAAAGTACAGACTGTTTAGTTTTCTTAGTATCCTTGATAAATAAATTTGTATTATATTAAAAATGAATAAAATAATTACCATATATATTTTTTTCTTTTTAATGAAACATATTCTAAGAAAAATATATTCCATCTATTAAATCCCGGCATATATTTTGGGGAAATTTTCATACGCTCTTCGGGAAAGAAGTATAATAATGGTGAGCTTAAATACTCAGAATGGGAAATGGTATAGAAAAAGAAATAATTAATAAATGAGAATAGTCAATATGAAAAAATTAATTACTGAACACACATTCCGTGTAACCAATAAATTGAACACAAGTGTGTTTGAAATATTGAAATGTAATAAATTAGAAAATGTACCAATTAAATAAACAGATAAGGAAAAAAATATAGGTTTTTATGAAACTAGAACACATTCCATCTAGATAACTAAAATTGGAATGAATCCATAGATATATAGACATTAAATATAATAGATATATAATAAATAAAACTAATATGAAGGAAATTCATTCTAAAAGGACATCATGTTTAAGGTACATGAAAACCTATTACAGTTAAGAACATTCAAAATACAGATTAAAACTAAGGGTAAAAACCCATTTTCATAGCATATTGGTCTTATGAGAACCTATCGATGCATTAAGGATATATATATATAAAGTATTGGCTACTTTTTTCATTTCCCATCAAATTAATTACTCATATAGAATAATAAAGAAAAATAATACTCTAGATCAAATATCAATATTGACTGAAAAATACATATTTATTAATAATTAACCTTTTAATTAAATATCGATCAATATAAACATTGTATGTAATATGTTACATGGTTTATGAAAATGGAATATCTATGATAAATGAAATGGATTCTTAGGCGGAATTCAATGATCAATGATCATATGATATTGGCGATTTGAAGGGTACATCAAAAATGAATCATAGAATTGAATATGAATAAAATACTTGTTCAAATAGATCTTATATAATCTATAGGATGAATAAGGGGGATATTAATACTAAAAATCCAATGTAATGTAAAATAGATGGTGATTATTATTGGTGAAATAATAGAGTATCATTCAGAAATATTTTTGAGGAAAATATCCTTATATTTTAAAAAAAATTGAGAATATTTTTCATTCAAAATACCATTTAAAATAATTTTTATTAAAAACAATCCTTTTAAAATTTACATTAAGGAAGATAAATTTATACATTTTATATGAGGAAAAATGAATATTTCTTTTATAAGTTAAAAATTATTGTGACAAAATTCCTTGTCAAGAAAGCGAAAAGAATATTCTATTGAAAACATGGTTAAATAAAAAATGGTATAAATTACATTACTATTTTATTTTTAAATGGGTCTAATTTTTTAAAAATATTCTTAATAAAATGTGGATTTCAGTAGAAAATGGGTTCTTCGACTAATGAGAGAAATGTAGTCTGGTTTTCTGAAAAATATTTTAATATAAGTTTGGGAAAAAAATGAAGAAATGGTAAAAATACATGAAAATGGACATGAATACATAAGGGACAATAAAAATATATTATTAAAAATGGTTTTTTATTTTCCTCAAATGGAAATACGATTATAAAATTCTTATTATTATCTTTGAGGAATGTAGTATTCAAAAATTCCAATGTGTCACATGACATATTAAAACATTTTAAATCATAAACTCATGATGGAATAAAAAAATTAAATTTCTAATATCATGATATTCATTATATTAATTCTATATCTTGTAAAAGGGCAGTATATAAACCAAATAAAAGAAACTAGGTGTTTAAAAATACGGTATCCCTTAAACAATAACAATTGAGATAAAATCCATTACATTAAACATCCTTTTTGTGTGTGGTATTTATCCACATGTATATTGGTTTAAAATATGTTACTAACTAATAACAAATTCAAAATCATTTTTATAATATCATATATTCATTTCTCAAAATTTCCCATTACCCGTTTTTTAAAATCATTCATTAATTTAACTATAACGGGTGTTAATGACCTATTTCCTTGAGTATGTTTTATCATGATATTTTTTATTCGTATCATGGATTCATCATATCCATATTTTAAAACCAATATTTTAATATCATATACCTTCATTATATATGTATATAGAATAATATAAAATATTTTGGAGATAAGAAATAGAATGCCCCATTTGAAGAGACTGTAGTCTGTACGTATGGATGAATGTTACATCCATTATTTTTCGTGTTAAAATAGTTACGAGTAAATGAAAAAAAATTATTTCATAATTATAGTATAATATATATGTTATATATGTTACATAAATTTATTAAAATTATCATTAATACATTCCATGTATGGAATGAACGAGTCAAGTCACTTTGGGGGAGTGGTACTCCACACTTCCTCAAATGAAATTATCATTTTTACACTAATTGTAAAGTATAAGGATATTTTGTTTTAGAATAAATATATATGATTAAAGACATGATTAAAACTATATATAACATATTTAAGCATATTTTCCATCATAATTTCCTCCATGAGAGGTGATAAAGTAAAATTTGTCAATCATCATTTAGTGTGGTGACAAACCTTATACACGTCAATAGTATGTTTGTTACATATTAGATGGATGTGTGTGATAGTGAAGTTATAATAGATAACATAAATAAATCCTATTATATTTCGTATACTATTTCTTTATTATATAGAATAATGAGAATTTTGGGAGTATAGAATGGAAATAAAACTGATGAGATTTAGGAAAGATGTTATAAGTTAATCAGGTAACTCCTTTTGACCGGTACTAAAAGGATTACATGGATTTTTTTCAACCCAAAGGGAGGAATCAAAGTTAATTATATGGATGTCTAGAATTTAATATGGTAGAGTTTTTCTGAACCATAGGGGTGTGAGAGGTGTGAGGACATGGAAGTAATGGAGGCCTTTTATAATAGAGGAGGGTAGTCACTCTTGTTATGTTGTATTAGAGAGGAACCCAAACAACGTTTTCATTATTTAATGTGGATAAATAATGTTCCAGTAGAAATTAAATGGAGGATAGAGTAATTATATGTCCATAAAATGGTTTTTGAACAAGTTTAATGGTTATTTCTGGCCTTTTTATTATGATTTAGTTCCCTAATAAGCATAATTTAACCTTAATCGTTGTAATTAATATTAATTACAATCACTAATATTTATTTTCAAAAAATAATTTTACCTTTTTATAAATTATAAATTATTGTGATTCCAAATATGATATCCATTTTACCAAATTCTACTAAAACATGTGGCCGAAATTAAATTGAAATTAATCCCACAAAAGGGAAAAAGATAGAGGGTTTTAAAGTGGAAACATACAAATGGTTGATATGTTTTATAGTCAATTTCAATTTAAAATTTATTCCAATGACCTAAATTGGGTTAATTTATAAAAATAACATCCTATTAATGTCTGAATGAATTTAAAGAAAAAATTAAATTTTTATGTAAATTAAATGAATAATCATTTTTGAAAAAATTATCAGTAATTTGCAATATTCATTAAAAAATTTAGCATCATAGGAAAATACTAAAAATTTACCCAATAATATTTTTTGGATCTAATATCTATGATTAAATTAATTTGGACATATTAAATCAATTAAAGTTCAAAAATACACATTGAAAAAGGGTTCTCACTTAAATGGTGTTAAAATTGCCTTTATAAAAATATTGGGGTTTGAGTGTAATACTTAGTTTATTACTATCTTATCTATATTAAATTTATTGGTTAATTATAAAATATATTTTAATGAATATATAACATATATATTTAATTATTATTATAAAAATTTGTAATTAATTTTATTAATTTTAAAATAGTGCCTTTGTGATCATAAAAAAACAATATTTCCATTATATTAAATTGGTTTGTATTTCCATTTCAAATTAATTGGTAACCTATTAATACAGTTTATATTTTTTTTAAATAAATTCCTTTTATAAGATGGTTAATAGTATTCATAACCTCTAATTTAATGTAAATGTTAAGTCAAATTTTAATAATATATTTTTGATCGGTTAAAATACGGCCATGCATGTAACACAAGTAATTGAAGGTGGTAATTCCTATATATAACTCGCCCCAACACAATATCACATGCATTGAAATATTAAAACATATTTTTTTATATAATTTTATATAGATTATATATTCACTTGATATTATGTAACCTTTTTTGATTGGTCTTGCATGACATGCATGCTATCAGTACCATGTTCCAACTTTAGATTTTTGGTGAATTACATTCTCCCCACCTTAAATAAGATATATCCTCAAAATTTAAATACAATAATTGCAATATATTGTTTTATATTCACTATGTTTAAATAAAAAATCATGAAAAGGGTTCATAACACATCCCGTATAAAAGAGAGAATGTGAAGTCCAATGGTCACATGGAATACCATGTAACATATTCACTAAGAAATATAACATTATTTTAATGTAGTGATATGTACATAAAGAACAAAAATATTTATTTATAGGGGTGATAATAATCATCAATAACCAATAATTAAATGATAAATGGAAATTTTAATGCCTCAAATTCATAAATATACAATGATTTATTGGACTATCGGTTCAACAAAAATTATGGTATTTGGACAACACATTATTTTTATTATTCCCCAAATGACGAGTAATTATTTTATTACCTACAAATACAATGAAATATAATTTCATGATTAATTTCAATTTCATAAAAATAATTTCTTCTTTTGTATTTCCTAAGATAAAACAATAATTCATCTGATACCTTAATAAATGGCTATACAAAAATTAACTATGATCCCTGAAGTACTAAAACATTTAATGGATCATAAGGCCCATAAAAGAGTAGAAACTTTAAGTATTTTTATTTAACTATTCTTCAATGTAAATATCGTTAATATATTAATCAATAATTCAAAAAATTGACACTTGTGGTTCATCCTGAAATTTATTCCTATGATTATTTAAAAAAGTACACATGAACCAGGATATCATGTAGGCAAGTAATATGCACCAAACCCTTATCATCCTTCCGTCAGGGGTTCCACCCCCACAACCTTTCAAGATATGATTTGTTGACACCCAACATACTTATTGTGTAACAACTCACTTCTAATCACATATGCATGAATTTAACCTTTTCGTGGAATTTCAATTCTGTGGACTTGGTAGGGTTGATAATTTATTGAGAGTATACCTAAAATGGTGATGTCAGAGATTTGTTGGACTCTTAGTTTTAAAATGGCCCATTGTGTAGGCTTTTTTAGGGTAACTGGTGCGTTAACTATGTTAAATAATGTGTAATGGTAATGCATACATATATTGATGGATTATAACTAGGAAGAGTACACATCAGGATGATCCTTTACACATTTTGAGTTATTTAATGACTGGTTTTTTAATTAGAGGTGATTTTTTTCTGTTATAGAAATTAACTATTTCATAACGTGTATTAAGATTACACATCATGTAATACCCCGACATGACTTTTTTTTAAACCAGTAGGTTGATTGATATCTATTTCCCTATCAACTATAATTTTTTTCACTTAAACTAATAAATTTCATTGGTGATTTTTAATATTTCCATCCCTTCTAGATTCTCTCTTATGGAGTTCGATCTTCATTGCGCTTGCAGTTTGATTCCCATGTAATTATTCTCCCACATTAATTGAATTTCTCTCTTTCTTCTCCATTTAAATTTTTTTATATTATATTATAATTTATGTATATTTATACCGTTGTGTTAGATCTCACTTCTTGGTTTTTCTTCGAGGAATTTTTCACCATCATTTTTGTTAAAGGGTGGTGTTATTAGTGTTGATTTTTAAGAAATTGTAATTGATTCTATCCAATTTAGTAAAAATAATTAACTATGAATTTTTTGATTTACTTCAATTATTTATTTAAATTGAAATTATTTAATTTGATTTCAATTGATGTGATAAAACTTTATTTAATTAGATTGGTAGAATTGAATTGGTTTTTGCAGTGAAACTGGGAAAACACCCAAATCCTATGAATTGGGGTTTTTTGTGGAACATGGTTGATTTAAATTATTTAATTCAAATTGGAGTTAATATGTGAATAATTACAATTAAAATTTTTACTTTAATTGTAGAAATTAATTGTGAAATTTATGTTATTGGTTTTAGTTGTATTCTGAACATGTGAAAAATGATAAAAAAAGGTTTTGATAGAAACAGAATGATTTTTTATTGAAAAAAATCATGTTTTTCATCAAAACGATTTTTTGTTTGAAATGGTAAATTGGAATTTAAATAGAATATTTGGATTTAATTTTATTATAAGAAGTCTTAAAATAAATTTACTATCACAGATTTAGTTAGAGCTCATAAAATCCTTAGGTAGTTGGTGTGTTATTTGGACACACTATGCTATAACAACTTTATAAAGCATACATGTTTTGGTTCACATCCCTCATGGGATGGTGATGAGTAACCTATGGAAAGTGTTAGGGGGAGGTGTGTATACACATTTTTATGAGATCACATTGAGTATTTATATTCCTATAACCATAAATTCTATCGTACCGATTTGGTGAATGACAATGTTTCCCACTATTTATATATATTTGAGATAATAATTAATAGAATGATTATATTAAATAATTTACTTACCATTTATATGTATATAAACTATTTAATATATATTTTATATTTAACACATTTTTTCAAAATATTGAATAACATATATGTCCATTGCTTAAGGTAATATTTCCAGCCTTTGGACAATACATTATGATTTTGTTAAATTGGATTTCAAAATTACAAACATGTTTTTTAAAAAAATTTAAAGCATTACATTGGTTAAAATATTGTTGAAATATATTATGGAATATGTGGTTAGACCCTACTGGTCTTTTTAGATCACACCAACTTTTTCCTTGGAGTGCTTTTAGATTATCTTCTACTAGTTTCGAGTCAACATAAAGGATCTCTTGTAGGTGGATCCAGGAGTTGAACCATAGATATGGTGAGTTTTTTTCAAAAGAGACTTGGTTTTTTTTCTTATTTTTGTACTTCAATTATAGTACTTTGGGAATTTTTATTCCATATTTTATATGGTTAATTTACTACCAGTGGAATTTCTTTTGTTTTGAATATAGATCCATCTCATTTCACATTGGGAATACTTCTGTTGAAACTTCTTACAATTTCAATTGTATGATACTAGTATCTAATCATTACTATGTGTATTGAGAATTCCTTCTAGGAAATGTTATATTCGGATCAGTTACCGGGTTACTAGGGTACTCAAGCTAGTTCATTAAAAAAAGGAATTAGAGTTAGATTTTCAAAATATATCTTGATGTATGTATTTATTTTAGAAATATTCTCTGGACAAAAGAGGTAGTTGTGATTGAGTTCCTAGAAATCTCTCACCACAATGAACCTTAAGTAACAAGGGTTGGTTAGGGAATGATGTCTTGTAAATTAGTTATTGTATTTTCTATATTATTATTTGGATAGTGTGAAATCCAAATCATGTTTGTTATATATGTTGGGATTAATTTCCTATATTACTATGTGTGAGTGTTATTTTTATGTCGTCCTTGTGGTCTTCAGATGTTCTTTAGAATAATGCCTCCAAGAAATACATGAGAATAATATATAGTAGGAATATTATACTAAACCACTTTGAGAAAATTCTTTAGTTGACCCTAATCTAGTGGAGGTGATTTCATTTGATGTCCATGATATGTGAAATGAAACACCTCTAATTCTCATTCACTGTCCAGCAGTAGATCATTAGAGTGATGTTCCTCAGAATAATTCTTGTGAGAAAATTCGCTAAAACAAACAAATTTTCAAAGGCACCAATAATCCAAAACATGATGAGGAATATTTAGGAAGGATAAAACATAATTTTGAGTTCTTAGAGACACTAGATGAAATCATGGGGATGTGCTCCACCTTCCTACGGACATTCAGGACACCTACCAAGATTCTTTCATAATTGTTCAACTTTTTGCAGTGGAACATGATAATTTATTCCACCTAAAACTGTGGGGAAATAATTTGATTTACATTTAAATGCGATCCAGTCACATGAATCCAAAATGAAGCTACTTCATGAAGTGAATTTTTATCCATAGGTAGTAGACAAATGTCCAACAACTATGAGAGGTACCATTACTATAGCTTTTCCATCTATGAATTTCCTATTGGATACTAGTGAATCTCATTCATTTATTTCAATATGTATTGTTAATATACTTAATCTCCCCATGGAGGTTTTATCTTGTGCAATGGATATTACTACACCCCATGATAAAAATAGAGAGAAGGTTCCCTATAGTCTTGTATCTGTTTTCTATCTTTTTGATGTCCTTCTAACATGGATTTTTCATATCCTCAACATGAAATCCCATTACATTAAATTCAGGGGGGATTGGATTATTGGAAATAAATCCCTAATTTATTGTTCTCTACTATGTCTCTACCTTACAAAACCCCGTGTTGTACCTCTTATCTTCTAACGAGAATGTGACTGAAGGTTGTGAAGATTAAGACCATCTTTTATAGAGTAGGAAAAAGTTTTATAATTGTCTTATTTTGATCTAGAGTGAGAATAATTGAGTAGTAATAACCCTCCAATTTTCATCGAGATTCCAGATGTTTTTTTTCTAACTTTTCTATTTTTCCACTTTAAGGGACATTGAGTTTTCCATTGATTTACTTTTTGGAACTCAGATACACACTATTACCTTTACCGCATAGATCTAGAATAAATGGAAAAGGTGAAGTCCTAGTTGGATGATCTTATTGAGAAAGGATTTTTATGACCTAGTGTTTAACCTTGGGTTGAAATGGTTCGCTTATCAAAAAAATATTATAGTTCCTTTTACTTATGTGTTGACTAATAAAGGCTCAATCAAGTAACGATGGATAAATATTATATAAATCCATGTACTAATGATATTTTTTTTCAATTTAAAGGTGAGAAGTTGTTTTCAAAGAGAATCCTTCGATGTGGTTTCCATTTGTTGAGGATAATGGAATTTGACATTCAGAAAACCACTTTTTGGAGAAGGTACGGTCATTATGAGAACCTTGTTATACCCTTTGGTTTAATAAATTCCCATGAAATTTTCAGGGATTCTATGGAACAAATTCTAGGATTATCTTGATAAATTTTTTGTAGTCTTTTTTGTTGACTTCTTTGTTAATTCTAAATCAAAATAGGATCATGTGCATCTTATTAGAATAGTATTGAGTTTTTTGAGATATCAGAGACTTAATGAGAAGCATTAAATGTTTGATTTCAGTATTCAAGAAGTTCAATTATTGTGACATGTTGGTGCTTGAGCATGGTGTATAAATTGATATATAAAAGGTGAAGTTTAAAATGTATTCATGGAAACCATTTAATGTATTTGAGATTATATGATTCCTAAACATAGATGAATATTAGTGCTGGTTCATTAAGAAATTCTCAATGTTATATTCTCTGATGACTGCTCTTACTCAGAAGGGGTGATCTTTTCTAGAGAGGTAAGTTTCAAAATTATTTTGTTGAGATGAGACTTTTTTTAACTACTGTAGTAGTGTTAAAACATCTAGATAATGGATAGTTCTCTGTGGCCTTCTATGATACATCATGTTAAGGTATGGGTTTTGTTTTTTTTTCAATTATATCATGTAGTTTATAATATATTTCATCATATTAGGCCACATAAGAAGAAATATCATACCCATGACCATGAACATGTAGTTGTGACGCACACACTTAAGAGTTGTCAATGATTCTGTTATGGTGAACTTATTACTATGTATTTAGGAAAAAAAATTATTTATATATTCTCTAATAAATATTTGAATCTCGACCATAGACACGGGGTGGAGTACATTCATTCATTCAAATTTTAAATCAAATTTACCTCAGGGAAAGGGAATATTTTTTCCAATGTGTTGAGGAGGAAACAACGTACCCTGGTAGTGATGGGGTCTTTGAAAGAGTGGAACTTGATGGAACTATTTTCATAGTTTCATATTGGAGTCTTGAAAATATGGGATAAGGTTTCTTTAGCTATTGTTCTGCTTACATCTTCACTTCCCATGATGGTTCATTAGGATTAAGATCCGAATGATAAATTTCGTGGAATTAGATACGCTTTTAATGCTGGGGAAATATTTTTTCATTTCTTATTCTCCAAAGTGATTGTTCTATGTTATTGGAGTAACTTTGTTTTACTAGTATTAAAAACTAAGTATATATTGGGTAATTTCAATAATTTCCAGTGGACTGTGCACCCAAAACCATTAATCTCTTCTATAAAATCTTGAAGTAGTTTTTTTTGGCAAGGTATGAGATAGGTCATTTCTGATTTTATCTTGAATTACAATATGTTCCCACAGGAAAAAGTCGAGAATTAGAAACCATCAAGTTTACATTATCCACATCTATTCCCTACTTAAATTTGGAATGAAATCAATATGAACATAGTGGTTGGGTTTTCTTTTTCCAAAATAAAGTATAATTCGATATGGGTTTTGATCGATAGGCTGACCAAGTTACCTCACATTATACACATTCGAGATACAACAAAATTTGATGTGTTCTGAAGTATCTATCTGAAAGGGATTATTCATTTGCACATAGTTCCATATGTTATGGTATCTGATAGGAATCCCCAGTTTTCTTATTTATTTTGGAGAGGCCTTCAGTTGGAATTTAGTTCTTAGGTATGTTTGAGCACAACCTAGCATTCAAAGGTGGATGAACTGATAGAGGGAGAAATATACATTCTTAAGGACATGTGTCAGAATTTTGTTCTCGACATCAATGGGGAAAGGAATGAACATTTCTGGTCTAGTTGAGTTCACATATAAAAATATTTATTAGTCTATAATTATAATTTCATCTTTTTAGGACTCGTACGTATGGCCTTTTAAATAGTCATTGTGTTGGTTAGAAGTTGGAAATTTTTCATTGGTTACCCCATTTTTGGTGCAATAGACAAGAGAAAATATTCAGTTAGTTAATTAGATAATGATGAAGGCCCATAGTCGATATAATTACTATATTGATCGTCTCTATACGAAAATATAGTTTATAGTCGGTGATCTTGTTTTTTTGGTGGTTTTACATTGGTTGTGTCATCGACATCTTTGGAGGAAAGAAGAGCTTACTCCTTGTTTGATAGGGTCTTTCAAGGTTAATGTAATGGTGGGAAGGATGCATACCATTTAGCACATCTACCATTATATAAATCAATGCATAATCTATTCCATGTATTATATCTTAGAATTTGTTTCTATGATCTATATCGTACTTTCTACTAGAGTGATTTGGTTGTTAAACCAGATATTTCTTTGGTTGATCAGCTAGTCGGGATAGTTGATTCTAATACCAAGGTACTTCGTGGGGGTGATAACTTTGGTTTTTTTGGTATGTATTCATGGTTCTAATATTTATTATATGTGAAAATGTAAGGTACTGAATAGAGATTAGAGGCCTCTTCATTTTTGCATAGAGGTTTATTCTTAGGATTTATCGGGATAGAAAATTTTAATGGTGGGGAGGTTGAAAAAACTGTTTATGAATCTGATTGGTATTTCATTAACCTTGTCATGTGTTTTCTTATTAATTGACTATGTAGGGTTGAGAATGAATTTGGAGGATTCCTATAATATAGAAGTTATATATTTTCTGGTCTCTTATATTTAAACCATTTATTTAAAATGATGGAGGGTTATAAAAAGTGTAACTACTTTACATGATGTGTAGTGGTTCTGCATACATACCCTAAAGGGTTCACATTGTGAAGAGTACAGATTGGGAGGATCCCTTAATATTATGAGTTATTTAATAAATAATTTTTTAAAATCAAGGTGATATTTTTTTCAGTGGTTACCGAAATTAAATATTTCACAACGTGTAGTAGGATTACATGTCATGTAATACCGCAACATCATTTTTTTAAATGGGAGGCACATTAGAGATAAATTTTCCCCAACACTCTAGTTTTAGTTCACTTGAACAAAGCCCTTACCCAAGTGATCATGAAGCTTTCCAAACCTTCATAATTATATCTTTTGGTGTTTGGTCATTATTTCACTTGCGGTGTGATTCCTTGGTAAACATTCACACTCATTCTTTTAAATTATCTAATTTTACTCATTTATTTTTTAAAAATTTTACCATAAACCTGAAATAAACATGCCATATTATGTTAGATATTGACTATTGGTTGGGATTTGAGGTCATCTAATAATTTTTTATAATTGATTGGTGTCTTTTGAGTGTTGAGTTTTGGGAAACAAAGGATGATTCCTTCAGGTTTATCCAGATTTATTAACTATGAATTTCATGTCTTATTTCAATAGTTGTTTTAAATTCTATTTCTCAAACATGATTTCAATTATTGAGATAGAAACAGATTCCAATGGATTGGATGATTTAAAATGGTTTTGGTAGGAAACAGGGGAAACCCCCAATTCCAATGAATTGGGGTGTGTTTATATAAATCGACGGATTTAAATTGACTAATTTAAATTTAAATTTTTATTGAAATTATTTCAATTAAATTATTATATTTGGCTGTGTAAATAAATTGTTAAATTGATGGAATTTGTTTCAAATGGATTTCAAATTTTTTAAATGGATTAATTTTTCTGATTTAAACCAATTGGTTTTATATTTTCAAAAATTCCATTTTTTTATTAAATCCTTATTTTGGTTTCAAAATAAAATTAGATGAATTTCATTTAATTTTATTTCAATCAGTCTAAACATAATTTTTTTGTCACTCCCAATTTTTTTCATCTTAGTTTTTATCTAGTTCAATGGAAATCCTGATCATTTTCATGGTTTTTTTGGTGAGATTAATGTCGATTTTTAAAGTTCCATATATGTCTAATCATTCTACCATGGGTTCCCCATAGCTTTTTTGGGGGTTATTAGAGAAAATTGTGGTAACTTAATGATTTGGGCCAAAACGTGAACCCACTTCTAGATTTAAAAACAAAATTTTTTTCATTAACAACTCTTTCATTTTTTTTATCATTTTCACTGATTTTATTCCCCTTAAATCCTCCCCTAATCCATTCAAACCACCATGGCCATTTGGACCACTTAGTAATTCATAATCATGGAGGATTTTGGATATTTATTCAGATATTTATACATCCAGTGACCCCATTTTAGGATTTTAAAAAATAATTTTTTTATTTTATATAGAATTAATTTTTAATAATTTTTTGGGGTTTTCACCTCTTAATCGATCCCACAAACCCTAGGTTCCCCCAATTGTTCTATTTTGTTTTTTTTGGACCTCATCTTCATTAGGTATTAGGGAGAACATCCTCATGGCTCCTCAAATTCATCGTGTTTGAAAATGTAATTTTCCTCTTTCACAAATCATTCATTTTTAACTCATTTTAACTAAATATTATTTACCCAGTTCTTATAGAATTATGGAGCCTCATTACTATGGTCAAAGGCATTCCCTCACATCTATGGGAGTGGATATAAGGGAATATGGGGAGTTATCCAGTTTTCAAGGTGGGTTTCCTTCTCCATTTTCCTCCTCCTTCCAATTTATCTTGAATCTATCTTCTCACCATGTCATGAAGGAATATTGATTTTCTTATCCCATGTTTTTTATAGGTTTTTTCTCATTTGCGGATGGTATTAATTGTTTTAGGGTTCATACAACTTCGGAAGGTGTTATCAGGTGTGCATCTCCCTTCCAACTGGGTTGTGAGGTATGTTATCCAAATAACTACCTTTATAATTCATGATTCATCTATTTCATTATTTTTTAACCTTATATGTATGCTATATATTGTTTTTCATCCATTTTTTTAATTATTAAGGGTGCATGAAGGGTATTTTATGCATTATTTTTTATAAATTTTCTCGTTTCAGTCAAAGTGTTCACACTAATTGTTTGTTTAAATTATACATTGTATTTTACACATGAAATATATTTTTTAGAACCTATTTTATCTATTTCAATAAATTCATGGCCTGAAAATTTTGATTTATAACATTTTTAGGGTTAAATAGAGTTTATTATATTTATTGTTGCACGCCTCATTTTCTAGAAAGTGCCAAATCGGCTTTTATGTGCTAGAGGTGATATAAAATTATAATTTTGGCCTATGAAAAATATTATAATCATGTGAATATATGTTTTTGGGTTCTTAATATGGGTTAAAATGTGGTTTTGGGGTTTATAATGAAGTGGGTATCAGTTTTGAGGGTGTTTTGATATGTGTTCTAGGTAAATAGATCGTTTGAAAATGTTATAAAAATGGATGTGTTTTCAAAATGTATATTTAGTTTTTAGGGGTTTATGTAAATTTTATAGTGGTGATAATTTTGAATTTACCCCTAATTATAAATATAGTAACTTTTTCTTTTGATAAATGTCTTTTTTTGATAATACATAAAATCACATTTGGCATTTTTCATGTACAACTGGTTTTTATGTGTGCATCATGTTGTATTATTTGGATAAATATTACGGACAAAAAAACTAATTTATTAAATGTTTTTGGGTCTAAAAATATGGTTTGATATGGAAATGGTGGTAGTTTGGGCATCAAATTGTATTTTTGAATTGAATTAAGGTGAAAATCCTCATTATACTTCTTGAAATTGTTTTATGAAAATTTTATGTGTTTTATTTATCTGTGAATGAAATGTAGAGAATGGATGCAGTTTTCCTGCATGTTTATGATTTCCGAATGAAATTTTCACGTTAAATGGGTATTTGATATTATGTCAAACATTATTGAGAACTAAAGGGAAACATGGGTAACTAGGTGGGAGGATGTGTAATAGTATGCTAGTGACCCAGAACCATTGCTTCCCTATTTTATACATCAAGTTTAACGATGAAAACACTAACTAAATTATGGTGATTATGTTGGGGACCAATAGTTTATGTGTATTTGATCCCTACAAGTGGCTCTTTCATGAGAATAGATATTTTTATGGTCACATTTAGACTGGTATATGAGGTTCCTGGGGCCCGCAATGATCTAGTGCCTAGGGGTGTTCCTTTAACATTGGAACATTGGATATTTTGTACTCACTGTCGACATACGATGGGTTTGGATAATAAATTATTATGTGTGAGTGTTTTCTTAAAATGTGTATATTATTTAAATCAATCCTCTAGGAAACTAATTTTATTTTGAAGTTTCATCTCTTTTAAATTGGTTACTTTCATTTCTTGGTTATGAAACCATAGAACAATTTTATTTAATAATAATTATAGCATGTACCCATGTTTGAAAAACATAATGTTACATATTGTATTTCTAACATGGAATTCATGTTTCTTTTATTTTTAAAGAATTTCTTTGGAGATAGAATATCGAGCTAACCAACTATTTTTTAATACTCATGCCTATAGTCTTCTTTTGTTTATATACCGTGTGCTGGTTTTAGATCGAGTCGGATCGCCTCAGGTGATGTGTGATATTTTTTTAGAGAGTGACTAGAGGGTTCCCATTAAAGACGTTAGTTTTCAGGTTTGGTCGGTTGAGTTTTTTTGGTTCAGTTGTACTTCCCCTTGAATGTGAAAATACTGTTAAGTTTATCATTTATATAAATTTGTAATGGGATTTCCATTTCTTTCAGCTGGTTATTTAGTTTTTTATCTATGTGTAAATAATTCCCTTTCCACTATAATTATGCCATTGGTTCTTATCGCCATCCCTGGAAGATCGAGAATTCCTCTTGGGACTTGTCACGAGCTATCCGGGGTGACCAGTTCAATGTCAACATGGGTTTGTTCTTGAAAAAATGGTATCATAGAAGGTCACATAGAGTGGACCTAGTTTTTTATACATTCCTTTTTATTTGGGGGATATCAAGGTAAATGGTTTTTTATTTTTGGGAATTGAGGGGTATGTGTCAGAAGAGCATCATGAACTCTTGCTTGTTCTGATCCTCAGGCTTCCATGGGATGTCATGTTTTTTTTGTCTGAGGTTCTTGTTGATTGTTTGGTGTTGGGATACGTTAAAGAGAGTTGGGCTAATGGTTTACATGTTCTCACAAGTTTTGGAAAGACATGTGGAGTGGGGTGATGGTCCTAAGAGGGCTCCCTATGTTGGTGGTGTGTTTGGAGTGTGGCCATCGACCCCATGGTAATGACACCCAGCGACACTATTATTATTTTTGGGTATCTTGGACATTTCATGAAATCAAAAATAATTTTGAAAATACTTGTGTGAGAATTGTGGATTTTTTATTTAAAATTTTAATATAAAAAAGGTTTTGAAATGTTTTTTTTGTGAAACAAATCTTGGGAATAATGTGAAAATTACATAACAGGATTAGATTTTCACTAATCATAACATGTGGTTTATTGAAATAAAATGTTTCAAAAGAATTGATGATTTTATAGGGATTCTATATTTTTGTTTTAAATGGGGTGTTTTGGGCTGTTGAAAAGTGTTTCAGTGTTACGAATTTTCTTTGGGAATTGGTTTTGGTGGTTGGTGTTTTCCAAGAAAGGGTCATGGTTGTAACATACTAGGTAAATAAATAAAAATACATTTTCATATTTATTAATATATTTAAATTAATTATTAATTTTACTTTAAAGGGATTCTATGTTCGATGGCATACCCGATACACAACAAAATGTTTCATTGAAATCTTTTTTTGCACACGAACAATATAATATAATTAGTATAAATGGAAGTTAAAGCCTAGATGTTGTATTCGCGGGAATGAAAATAACTAAATACAATATGATTATACATGTTTTTAAATGTTTTTTCATTTATCTAATAAAAGTTAATGTCTTAAAATTTGAATTAAACTAATTTTAACCATAAATACTCTAATATTATTTTAAAGGTTGATTTACAACCTTTTAATAGTGAACCATATTTAAATATCGTTTTAGTATCTTTTAAATGATTTATTTGGGGAAATACAATTATTCATTAGAATCGGATCATTAAAATTTACCTTGGGTAAATTTTTTGTATTTTTCTGAAAAAAGTTATTTTTAATTAATAGTGAAAAATACTGTATTTTAATTCAAATAAACTTTTTAATATAATTTATTTTTATGATTAGATTATATTTTTAGTTGGTTTTAACGTTCAATTAGATTATATATTTTCCATTTAGTCTAATTGTGGTCAAGGAAATTAATTTCACTTTGAAATTGGACATAAACAAGTGTCAATTTTTTGATAGAAATTGTTTATCAAAAACACGCTATTTGTTTTGAAAAGGAGAATTAATTTTAAATTAATTTATAAAACATCTATGTTTTTAATTTTTTAAAATAGACATCATTTTTGAATTTAAAATATCAAATATACCTTAGTTTTAATTTTTGGTATTTTTCGGAAAAACTTCAATTTTTGATAAATAGTGAAACCACTTGTAGCAGTTAAAAAATGATGTTTTCGTTTAAATAAAATTTTATCTCCTCTATTAATGTAATTTAAAAAATAAAAAATACATGGTTGTTATTATTAAGTAAAATTTTGTTCAATAAGATAAAAATAATTTTTAGAAAATAGTAACTTTTGACTTTTATTTACCCCTATTGAAGATAAATAGGGTAATTCATGGAAAAAATAATATTATAATAACAAAAAATAACCTTAACACTTGTCTTAACATTATTATTATAGTCATGTCCAATCATGGGCATCCTTGGGTTAAGTTTTGGATCCCATGGAGACACTTAAGTCTGATAATGATATTTTATTTTAATTAACATAAAGTAAAGGAAAAAAATGAGAAAAACAAATATCATTTAGTAAATTAATTTTTACATGTAGTTATATATGTTTTCTTTTAGAATATAAATATTAATTGGAAATATGAAAATATTTCCTATATCATGGTATTGTTTTATAATTTTTAGACCTCAAATAAATTTAATTATTTATGACATATAAATGATGCAGTATTTACCTCATTAATAAATGATGTAAATAAATAAGATTGTAAATATTAAAATAACATCCAAAACCAATCCAATTATTATTGAATTAATTAATTTTGACTATGAGTCAACTTATCTTTTATCTTAATGAGTTCTGGATCTTTAAAAAATGAAAATAATTATATAATAAATTAATATTTTCACACTTTCCTAAAGAGCCCATCCTTCCCCTTATAAGATGCCCTCACCTATAACCTATTCCTCACAACTCTCAAGTCCCATGGATCATCCAACCCCATCGCACATAATATCTAAATATCCCTACATTCCACCTATATGCCTTACCTTAGGAATTAGTCACATCAAGAAGTCCTTTTGGTTCAAACCAAAAGGAGTTACCTGAATTAAAGGTAACAGTTTCTCTTAAATTCATTTGTTTTATTTTATTTATCCAACCCCTAAACTCTTTTTATTACTTTATTTTATAAAAAAAACCAGTATAATGAATATACTATGATATTATTATGATAAGGATTCGAACTACACTTACACACACTCCCATGTAATGGGTAAATAACATACAGTTTCAGTAGATGGCAAACTAACGCCTCACAAAACGATGATTATTCAATTATCTCCAACCGCCTCTTATGGTGTCCATTATGATGGAACTATATTTATATATGATATATATATTATGTTTATTTTTAAATATTCTTATTTATTTTTAATATATAGCATACCTTTATGGTTTCCATTATGAGTAAACGTGATAATTTCATTTAAAGAAGTGTGGATTACCAAGCCCTCCAAGTGATATGACTTGTTCATACCATACATTGGACATATAAAGGATGAAGTTATTGAAATTATTTATTATATTATGGTGTAATTAAATTATACATGTTTATAATTATGGTTTAATTCCCTTAAAGTAAAAAATAGAAATGAATGTAGCATTCATGCGTACATACAGCATACCGTCTCCATGAATGGTGTATTCCATTTCTTATCTCCCAATGTTATGTACTATTATAATTAAATATATATAATCGATATATATGATATATAGGATATATAAATCATTAATATAATTTTGGAGTTAATGTACTTTTGACCACATTGAAAAATTGTAATGATAACAAGTTCCTTTTTAACTCAACTTCTTAACATCGACAAAATGTTCGATATAAACTCAAATACTTAACTAATTGTCATAGAAAGTTAATAAGTGATATAAAAGGAATAATAAAATAGAATTTTTTTTATGTATTTATAAATTAAAATGTGTTTATTATTCATTAAGAACCCATAATATACGAGTCTAGTTGGATACAAGGTTAGGGATTTCTCATCTCACATTTAATTCCGTGATATTTCCATTGTTCGGAACTTATTTATTGCATGTATTGTATTATGTACTTCCATTTGATATATATGATCACAATTATATTTATACTCATGGTGTTTTTTGAATAATTTTGTGGTTATTAACTTTGGGTCATATGACTTGATTTATTACTATGTGGTTAGGGGTTTTCGTCTCACTTTTTATTCCCTTGAGATTCATACTATATTGCCATTATTTTTCTTTTTGTCTGTTCTACATAATTACAATGATTCTTACTCTATTTTTAATATACATTCATTTATTGTTATTTAAATATTAATTGAATGATCCTTCTTTCAATTGGTGTATGTTTCTTAAGTTACCAAATCGGTAAGGGAACTTTTTAACCCAAATTTCATTCTGTGGGTTAATCTTCTAATTAATAATTATTTCATGATATGATTATTTGTGTGATCACTATTTGTTTGATTATTCTTTAATTTACAATCCCATTTGTGTGGATATAATTTGGATACACATAATCACTCCATTTATAAATTCTCAAGTCATCGATATGAACTTGATAAGAGTAATTTTAACTCAATATCCATTCATTGAGTTAAACATCCATGTCATTGGTTTAGTCTTATAAAGAACATGTGTGAAAGTCCTATGATTGATTTACACTGAATATCCAACCATATTGAGTTTATTTATATTTTGCAAGCATTATTATCCTTAATATAAGGATACCATCTTTATAAGGGATTTCATCTCAATTTACATTCCATTGGGACTTCATTGTTGTTATAAACCAATTCACTCTTATATAGTGTATATAATATCCCTTGGCATATTACATCATTAATCCTTTTATTCTCATGATATTATAATGTTTCGATTAAATGTTATTCCCTAGTGATTTTCCTTCAAGAGTCTCTCATTTTGTTAAAATATCTTTAACTAAAATATCTTTTTAAATGTTTTAAAGATTTATTCTTTTAAATATTTATCCTTAAATTCAATGTTTTCAATATAGTTTTTAGGATTTATTTATATGGACAATAATATTTATCAAAAGAAAATTCATTAAAAAGTTAAATCTGTTATGGGTCATTTTGATTAAAAAATATATTTATTAAATGATTTAAATGACTTTTAAAATGACTTGATAAAGAATTGTTTATTTAAATATCTTTCTTTGATATAATGTTATCCGAATGTAGAAATTTTATCTTTCCTTTATGTTTGGGTTTTGTGTTATGAATATGTCATGTTAATTGGGCATTGTATATGTATACGAGTGGTTCCATGATAAACCTTGGCTGGGTGAGCCCGAGATATCTCTCTAACACAATGGGTAATGTGACAGAGGTAAACATGATATTTCTCTAATATTTTTATGGAATAACTATGATGGGTATTCCAAGTGTAACTCCCTACATAGCTTTGATAACTACACTATAGGTTTGATATGGATTCCACTTTTTACCTTTATGATATATGATTTTTGTATGTTATTCAAAAATATTATGATTTCTTGTAGTATGTTATGATTGAAAAGTATGGTTTCATTAATTTGTATTTATTAATGGGAATATGTTAATTTTATGTATTTTATATCCCTTACTGATCTTTTTATTCTCATCCCATGTTTTGAAATGTTTTCATAGGATATAAAGATGAATAGGGTTAAAGATGAGATCAAGGAAATGTAATGCTGTCTAAAACATGGAACTAAACCTATCTCTTTTTTTGAAGAGATTTTTTTTTTGGAAAAATGGATACTGGGTAGTAGTGTATTTATTTAATATTCAATTTGTTATGTAATAGTTATGACCTAATTCTCTAAAACTGTAAACCGGAAAATACCATCAATGTGAATTCATGACAAAATTCTTGATTATTTAATGTTTAAGGTCAGATCCTTATAGTTGGTATCAGAGGTCAGTTTAGATAACTTTAGAGGTTAGGGTGTTATTTAATCCTATGTGACATAACCATAATAATTAGCATATTAGAAAGAGGCATAGTAATTTTGTATAAATTGAATGAATTTTGGATAACATGGATAATATTATCTTAGTACTTACTCTCCTAATTAGATATTATATGATGATTTTACTGATATACTCACACTGACCTTTTTACATTTAGTAAATGGCTGGATCTATCAGGCAGTGAAGTAATAGTGGATGTTATAAAAACTATGACGGATTTCTAAATGAGAAAGTGAATGAACTAGGATCTGTAATGAAAAATATTGTGGTTATTCTAAACCAACTATCTAGAGTGATGATTGAAAACCAGAACCTTAGTTATTTTTATAAGGCATTGTATATATAAGAAACAAATCCCTTTAGAATATCAGTTTGTAATCATAAAGGTATATATGTTCAAAAACCTATGTGTCAAGGATGTGGAAAGAAACACCTAGAAAAATGTTCCAAAGGGATGAGGAGATGCTATAGATGTGGGAGTGAAGGTCTTAAATCAAGAACCTTCTATGGAAAAAGGAAGCATCTAGTTTACTCTAGGAAATGGAAAGAAGTTATTTTTGAGGGATCTATTTGAAGTGCCCAGATCAGTGTGAATCACTGAGAGGGGGAGGGGGTGAATCAGTGATCCCTTAAAACATTTTACTAATTGATTCCTTATCAATTAAACCTCTATGGCTGGTTAAAGCCTCGATCCACTCTTCTTGTATCTCTCAGCCTTTCCTCGAGTGATGCAGTAAATGTAAAGGCACAGGACACAAGGATTTACAAGGTTCGGCACCAAAGGCCTATGTCCTTGCCATGTTTGTTATACACCCCAACATGGTTTCTCCATTATAATCGGTTAGTATTACAATGGTCGATACAGAGTCCCACTGTATCTCTCCTGAGTCCCACAGGAGGGTCTTTATACTACGTCTCACAGTGTTACTAGAGTACCACTAGCCTGCTCCAGAATCCCACTGAAGACTTCTTCCACCCTGAGTCTCACAGGGGGCTTTTCCTGGCTCCTCGAGTCACACGAGTAGCTCTTCTTCACTTTAAGCTTCTTCAAGTATCTTCAGTAGCCTGGGATGAAGGCTGCTGGCCTTACTCTTAACTTCTGATCACTTGATCAGGTATTCTCGTCTTGCTCAGGCTTTATCACCTTCTTCTAAGGATGACATGGCTTCTCTCTTCAAGAATCATCAACAGCCTCTGATAAGGTCTGTTGGTCTTGCTCAAATATTCTGATCACTTCTGTTGATCAGGGTCTTCTCAATTACTGAAAACTCAGTCAGCTGATGTCTTTAACTTCAGTCTGGCTTCAGTCTCACTTCACATCAACTTCATGCACTGAGTGCAAGGCAACTCTTCTTCATGCACTGACTGCATGGCTTCTCAAATTCTTCTTCAAGAACATTCAGTCTTGGACAACTCAAATGCACACAAGCTGGTTTGGCATTGTTCACGTGTGCATGTGCATGCATGCAAGCATGCACTCCCCTC
This sequence comes from Viscum album, assembly GCA_963277665.1. Classification (NCBI taxonomy): domain Eukaryota; kingdom Viridiplantae; phylum Streptophyta; class Magnoliopsida; order Santalales; family Viscaceae; genus Viscum; species Viscum album. Next base: position 753,126 of record CAUJRU010000071.1, read on the forward strand.
CTTCTCTTCCTTGGTGTGATAAACACTCAAAGAGTTTAATTTATCCTTAAGCACACACACCTTCTTCACTCACACACTTTATTCAATTTGTTCACACACTTAAAAGTTTGTTATACTTTAGTGTGGATGTCCTCTTCTTTCTTCTTCTAAATGTGTACACTTTGCACACACCGAGGTTCGGCCTCTTCACTTTGGACACACAACTTCTTCACTTTGGCACAAACTTGAGCTTGGACTTCACACTTGTTAAGCACACACAAATTATATAAATTTTGTCCACATGGGTTCTAGCCTTGGCCTTGTTCTTTCTTTGCACATACTACTTGGTGTAGTCTTCCTCCTTATGCACACACTAGGGCCACGACCTTCCACTCCTCCTTGCACACCCACTGCCCGTAAATGTTCTCCTTCACTTTGCACATACACGAGGCAAAGCCTCGGCCTTCCTTTTGTTTAGCACACACACCGTAGGGTATTCTCTTTACTATGCACACAAGGGAGGTGTGCTAGGTGCGGCCACTATTCTTCACAGAGGCAAGCAGCCTTCTCTTCTTCACTACTTCCGTGCAAGGTACCAAGCCTCGGGTCTTCCATTTTCTTCAAAGCGTGCAAGTCCAATGGGTGCAAGGCACAAGCATCTTAGTGCAAGAGCACAAGAGGCGCGCAAGTGCCTTGGGTAGCCACTACCGTGCGAACCTCAAGCACAAGGGCCGCGCAAGACCTCGACCAACTGCGGGGTGCGCAAGTGATGCGGCCTCGGGTCTTCCTGCCGTGCAAGTGGAAGGCGCGCAGGGAATCCTTCTTCTTCTTTCACGCAAGTGTGCGCGAAAGGAACCTCAGCCGCGCAAGTAGAATGCGCGGGGCTTCTTTCTTCGCGAGGTAGAGATTACTCAAGAGACTTCGGATTTTCAACAAAGGATCCGCAAGCATAAACAGAGCCTCGACCTCTCCTTTTATAGGCAGAGAGATGCCTCACATGATCCGCGTGATTGCAACTTAAATTCCCGAAGATTTCGGATCTTTGAAATCTTTAAACGAGCCGCAAATCCCGTTTTTTATTTTATGTTTCACGCGAGATCACTTCTCTTTGTTTTCCTCTTCACGTGCATGAGACTTAGAACGCATGAACGGCCTTCCTTCAGTCCAAACCATGCAGAATATAAACCTCATGGCCTCGACACTTCGTTTGCCTCGGCCAACCTCTAAATTCTCTCATTTTTTCCATGAAAACCCCTTTTTAAGCATGGATGCGTTTGTTACACTCAGACGAGCTCAATGGATCCTTCAGCTCGAACAACGGTGACCGGGAGCTCGAAATCCTTCCTCGGGAGGCGCCTGGTTCGAAGGAGGAGTCGCGGGTGGCCTCGGGCGAGCTCATGGTAGAGAACGACTCCTCAACCGTCACATCCAAAGTTTGAAATACATCGGACGGCTGGATTAGATCGCGGCGCGTGGCGGATGAGATGAGCGGCTGCGATCCAGCACGCGATCGATCGTGCGGCCAGGATGCGCTCCCGGTGAAATTTGTGCGCCCCACATCGAATCACCGAGCGGTTTTTCCGCGGTTTATCAACCAGCCGCTCCCAGAGACGGCCAGTTGAACTTCTCCCTCCACGGTGCCGCCCCGCACCGTGTTCTCTCTGCGGGCGCGCTCTTGCGCCCACCCCTGCCACTCGGGCGCGCCACTAGCGCCCCCTATGCACAAATGGGTGCGCGCTATGCGCTCCTGCCGCGCGGATTTGATCACCGCGTGGCCTCCTGCCGCCTTAGTCTTTCTCCATGGGATCCCCCATGGGCGTGGCGCCTAGGCCCACATGTGCCTTGGGGTTGAACCCGTGGCTGGCCCTTGGTGCCCTATTGTTTGGCAAAGGAAATGAATAAAGACTTTGTTAAGAAACAAAGTACTCCCAATATAAAATGACAAATGCCACTTAATCCATCCTTCATCTTCAATTCTTCTCATATTATTCTTCATTTTAATTCCTCAATCCTTCTCAACAAATAATCTTCACTTAGGAGGGAAATGTAAAAGGTTCTTCCTTCAATCGAAGCTCCTGAATCACATAATCTTCAATGTTCTTCATTGATCCAATCAGAGATCAAATTGAAAATTCTTTACATTCACATGCACTAAGTGATAATGCATGGACTTCATTAAATCCACTTACAACTTGTAGATGGGTCATCTTCATCTCCTCATTCATTGTGAAGACAATACATGGTCTTCTATCATTGTTGTGACATTGTATCCATTTGATACAAGTTCTTAGAACTTTAAGAACATCTCATCAATCGTCTGATGTAATGATGATGCTCCATCATCATCCATTCTTCAAGTGGTGTAACTTAGTATCATCTTGATACAAGTATTGAAACATTAAGATCAGTTATACAATCGTCTGATATAGACATAGATGAATGTTTCAACCATAAACACTTATGCCACTTAGTGAATCTCCTAAGTAACATTCATCTTAACACAATGGCCATCCTCCATTCATCACCAACACCATCATAGCCTTTGTCATTCACATATTGACTCTACTTGACATCCATTAATTCTTTGACATCTTCTGATCAACAACATACCTTATTGAGAACAAATGCAACACAGTGCACTTCAATCTCCCCCTTTGTATTTGTTGTCAATACCACTAGAGCATATATTGTCAATCCAATCAGTAGAACACATACGAACGGGTCAATATGTGTGCCACACATTTTTGGGGCAATATGTCAGCTTTTCTCCCCCTTATTGGCAACCAAATGCAAAGGTGTGGTGTGGTTCCTTTTCAAAATATCACTTCCTCCCTTTGAAAAGTATTTTCTTGAAAAACACTGAGAGAGGGATGATGTCACATGTTCTCTTTAGCAAAGGACCTTTAGTAAATCAACTCTAAGTCTACTTGGGCTAACCCGGTGTAGAAAACAAGAGTGATGTAACCAAGGTACTCAATGTTGTCCAACATTCACTATACATGTGAGATCATGCTTCAAGGGGCTTGAATTTTTTCAGATATAACAATGAATTTTCCAAATCCTGCACAACTTCACAAAACTCATTAGAAAGTTCAGGTGAAAAGATAAATCTCCCCCTTTCATCCATTTGTCTTCAATCTATACTCCCCCTTAATTGACAATATAAAATCAATTAAGAAACAAGGGATGAATGTATGATTGGAATACCTTCACTTTTCTCAAGATGGTATTAATCTAAGAATCCCATCTTCTTCAGATTGGCTCCCCCTCAAGGGGTGCACTCCATTCTGTCCAAACCATCCTCCAGTTGAGAATGATCATCATCTTCAATTCCCTGTAATGTTAGCACATGTAAATTCAAGTGATTAGGGAATAAGATGGAACCTCCTTGGTTTATCAATGTGAACAACAAGGTTGAGAAGATTCTCTCAACCAAGATGTCCCATTTTCACCATTCTTCACACCTGCACATTTGATCTTCAATGATGTTTGTGCTGGTGTGGATCTCAATACATCTTCATGTGAAATCTTCTTCTTACCTTTTGCCTTAGCAATTGCCAGAACTTCATCTTCAGCTCTTTTTAGATCTTTGGCAAGTTGCAACTGATTTGGCCATATGACTAACAAATCGTTTGGAAGTGTGGCCTCAGTTATGGAAGTTCCACATGGTTCGTTTGATGCTGTCAAGCTACCTTTCTTAGGCAACTTGTTTTCAATCAATCCCTTCTGCTTCTTCTGGATTGATTGTCTGTTTGAGTCCAGTCTGCCTCTATTGAATTTCATGGCTTGTTTACAAAGATCCATGATACGTCCTTTCTTTCCATAGTAGAAAAATGTTTTCTTCTTGGTGGTCCTTCTGGATGCATCACCCTTCTTAGATTTCAAATCCAAGGTCTTCTCTTCCTTTTTCATAATCTTCTTGGGAGCATCTTCCACTTTCTTATGCTTGCTTCCCATGGATTCTTTCTGAGCCAGGTTCTGTGATCTTTTCTTCTTTTTAGCTCTGGATACAGTTGGAGATTGACATGTATCTTTTTGACCACTTTTGCAATCATCCCAGATGTTGTCAAGTAATCCAAATCTATTTGTAGTAAACATATGTCTCTGGACCTGTGGATGCTGCTTCTTTTCTTCTGGATTGCTCCCCCTAGGCATGGGCTTCCTCTGTGCTTTGGCATTCAGTGGATTGTACCAACAATCCTTTGCACAATTCCCATACTTGTTACAACACCAACATTGACCCACAAATCTTGACTTTTTGATTCCTTCTGATTGTAGGGTACTTTTCTTGAATTGTTGTGCTGCTTCAGGAGAGCTTTCTTTCTTCATTGTCTTCATCCATACTTGTTTGGAATTATTCTTCCATCCTGCACTTTTTGTGGAAACACAATTAGAAGCATTAGTACAAGATGGCATGCATGGTACCTTCCTTTTAGAAGATGTTTCCCTTTTATTAGAGGATGTCCTTCTTTTGGAATCTTCCTTCTCAATGCACACTTGTGTAGCAACATTTCTACTTTTAGCTGACTGGGAGGATTCAACTTTGGGTGATTGCAGATTTTTCAATATCACCTCTAGTTCTAAGCATTTCATGTTAAGGGATTTCTTCTCATCCTCAACAGTTTTTAGCCTTCCTTCCCAATTTTCTTTCAGCTGATCTAACTGGTCTTCATGCACCTTTTTCATTTCTTGTAATGAATTGTGAAGCTCCTTTACCCTGTTTACTTTGTCTTCAAGTTGAGCATCTCTGACATTCATTGAAACTTTGTGCCTCTTTTCCAGTGCATGGAAAACATCTTTGACCACTGTCTTAAAGAATTCTTTCTTAGAAAGGATTCTTTTCAATTCTTCAGTAGTGTCTTCATATCTTTCATTGCAAATGGAGACGGTTTCATCTTTATCCTTCACCAGCTTTCTGAGAGTGTTGGTTATGCCAACCCTTTTTGCCAATTGGACTTCCAGAGAATTGGCTTCATCTTCTAGCAGTAATTTTTCTTCTTGAAGATCAAGGATGCTTGTAGCTATACACGTTGCCACTTCCTTGGGGACTGTCTTCTGAAGATATTTGATTGCATTTAGAAGATCATTGTTTCTTCTATCTTCATCATAGCTAGAGCAGGCTTCATCAGAAGAATGATAAAAGAAATTTTCATCTGATGTGACTTTCACATTTCTTTCCATAGAAGGAGTTTCTCTGATTGCAACAACCTTCTTCCTCATCTTCTTTGCCTGTTTCTTCATTCTGTTTTTCAGAGTCTTGGAAGATATCTCCATTTGAGGTTGTTCTTTCATTTCCTCAAATCTGCACTCCATATAGACTCTCTTGGATCTTTTAGAGGTAATCTCCCTCTAATACCAATTGAAGTGCCCAGATCAGTGTGAATCACTGAGAGGGGGAGGTGGTGAATCAGTGATCCCTTAAAACTTTTTACTAATTGATTCCTTATCAATTAAACCTATATGGCTGGTTAAAGCCTCGATCCACTCTTCTTGTATCTCTCAGCCTTTCCTCGAGTGATGCAGTAAATGTAAAGGCACATGACACAAGGATTTACAAGGTTCAGCACCAAAGGCCTATGTCCTTGCCATGTTGGTTATACACCCCAACATGGTTTCTCCATTATAATCGGTTAGTATTACAATGGTCGATACAGAGTCCCACTATATATCTCCTGAGTCCCACAGGAGGGTCTTTATACTGCGTCTCACAGTGTTAACAGAGTCCCACTGGCCTGCTCCAGAATCCCACTGAAGGCTTCTTCCACCCTGAGTCTCACAGGGGGCTTCTCCTGGCTCCTCGAGTCACACGAGTAGCTCTTCTTCACTTTAAGCTTCTTCAAGTATCTTCAGCAGCCTGGGATGAAGGCTGCTGGCCTTGCTCTTCACTTCTGATCACTTGATCAGGTCTTCTCGTCTTGCTCAGGCTTTATCACCTTCTTCTAAGGATGACCTGGCTTCTCTCTTCAAGAATCTTCAACAGCATCTGATAAGGTCTGTTGGTCTTGCTCAAATCTTCTGATCACTTCTGTTGATCAGGGTCTTCTCAATTACTGAAAACTCAGGTAGCTGATGTCTTTAACTTCAGTCTGGCTTCAGTCTCACATCACATCAACTTCATGCGCTGAGTGCAAGGCAACTCTTCTTCATGCACTAACTGCATGGCTTCTCAAATTCTTCTTCAAGAACTTTCAGTCTTGGACAACGCAAATGCACACAAGCTGGTTTGGCTTTGTTCACGTGTGCATGTGCATGCATGCAAGCATGCACCCCCCTTCTTCTCTTCCTTGGTGTGATAAACACTCAAAGAGTGTAATTTATCCTTAAGCACACACACCTTCTTCACTTACACTCATTGTTCAATTTGTTCACACACATAAATGTGTGTTATAATTTAGTGTGGATGTCCTATTCTTTCTTCTTCTAAATGTGTACACTTTGCACACACCTAGGTTCGGCCTCTTCACTTTGGACACACAACTTCTTCACTTTGGCACACACTTGAGCTTGGCCTTCACACTTGTTAAGCACACACAAATTATATAAATTTTGTCCACATGGGTGCTATCCTCGGCCTTGTTCTTTCTTTGCACATACTACTTGGTGTAGTCTTCCTCCTTATGCACACACTAGGGCCCCGACCTTCCACTCCTCCTTGCACACCCACTGCCCGTAAATTTTCTCCTTCACTTTGCACATACACGAGGCAAAGCCTCAGCCTTCATTTTGTTTAGCACACAAACCGTAGGGTATTCTCTTTACTATGCACACAAGGGAGGCGTGCTAGGTGCGGCCACTATTCTTCACAGAGGCAAGCGTCCTTCTCTTCTTCACTACTGCCGTGCAAGGTACCAAGCCTCGGGTCTTCCTTTTTCTTCAAAGCGTGCAAGTCCAATGGGTGAAAGGAACAAGTGTCTTGGTTCAAGAGCACAAGCGGAACGCAAGTGCCTTGGGTAGCCACTACCGCGCAAACCTGAAGCACAAGGGCCACGCAAGACCTCGGCCAACCGCGGGGTGCGCAAGTGATGCGGCCTCGGGTCTTCCTGCCGCGCAAGGGGAAGGCGTGCAGGGAATCCTTCTTCTTCTTTTACGCAAGTGTGCGCAAAAGGAACCTCAGCCGCGCATGTAGAATGTGCGGGGCTTCTTTCTTCACGAGGCAGAGAGCACTCACGAGACTTTGGATTTTCAACAAAGGATCAGCAAGCATAAACAGAGCCTCGGCCTCTCCTTTTATAGGCAGAGAGATGCCTCACATGATCCGCGTGATTGCAACTTAAATTCACGAAGATTTCGGATCTTTGAAATCTTTAAACGAGCCGCAAATCCCATTTTTTATTTTCTGTTTCACGCGGGATCACTTCTCTTTGTTTTCCTCTTCACGTGCATGAGACTTAGAACGCATGCACGACCTTCCTTTGGTCCAAACCATGCAGAATATAAACCTCATGGCCTCGGCACTTCGTTTGCCTCGGCCAACCTCTAAATTCTCTCATTTGTTCCATGCAAACCCCTTTTTAAGCATGGATGCGTTTGTTACGCTTAGACGAGCTCAATGGATCCTTCAGCTCGAACAACGGTGGCCGGGAGCTCGAAATCTGTCCTCGGGAGGCGCCTAGTTCGAAGGATGAGTCACGGGTGGCCTCGGGCGAGCTCAGGGTAGAGGACGACTCCTCAACCACCGGATCCGAAGTTTGAAATACATTGGACGACTGGATTAGATCGTGGCGCGTGGCGGATGAGATGAGCGGCTACGATCCAGCGCGCGATCGATCGTGCGGCCAGGATGCGCTCCCGGTGAAATTTGTGCGTCCCACATCGAATCGCCGAGCGGTTTTTCCACGGTTTATCAACCAGCCGCTTCCAGAGACGGCCAGTTGAACTTCTCCCTCCACGGTGCCGCCTCGCACCATGTTCTCTCTGCGGGCGCGCTCTTGCGCCCACCCCTGCCACTCGGGCGCGCCACTAGCGCCCACTATGCACACACGGGCGCGCGCTATGCGCTCCTGCAACGCGGATTTGATCACCACGTGGCCTCCTGCCGCCTTAGGCTTGCTCCATGGGATCCCTCATGGGCGTGGCGCCTAGGCCCACATGTGCCTTGGGGTTGAACCCGTGGCTGGCCCTTGGTGCCCTATTTTTTGGCAATGGAAATGAATAAAGACTTTGTTAAGAAACAAAGTACTCCCAATATAAAATGCCAAATGCCACTTAAGCCATCCTTCCTCTTAATTTCTTCTCATCTTCTTCTTCATTTTAATTCCTTAATCATTCTCAACAAATAATCTTCAATTTGGAGGGAAATGTAAAAGGTTCTTCCTTCAACCGAAGCTCCTGAATCACATAATCTTCAATGTTCTTCATTGATCCAATCAGAGATCAAATTGGAAATTCTTCACATTAACATGCACTAAGTGATAGTGCATGGACTTCATTCAATCCACTTACAACTTGTAGATGAGTCATCTTCATCTCCTCATGCATTGTAAAGACAATGCATGGTCTTCTATCATTGTTGTGACATTGTATCCAGTTGATACAAGTTCTTAGAACTTTAAGAACAGCTCATCAATCGTCTGATGTAATGATGATGCTCCATCATCATCCATTCTTCAAGTGGTGTAACTTAGAATCATCTTGATACAAGTATTGAAACATTAAGATCATTTCTACAATCGTCTGATATAGATATGAATGAATGTTTCAACCATAAAAACTTATGCCACTTAGTGAATCTCCTAAGTGACATTCATCTTAACACAATGGCCATCCTCTATTCATCACCAACACCATCATAGCCTTTTTCATTCACATATTGACTCTCCTTGACATCCATTCATTCTTTGACATCTTCTGATCAACAACATACCTTATTGACAACAAATGTAACACAGTGCACTTCACTATTTAATGTTTTAAATTTGGTGTGCATGGTCATTATTCAAACACTTGTCTTATAGAAGAGGCTTCAGGAATGGGATCACCAAAATCGTATAAATATATGTTTACCAATACCTAATTCCATTCCAATTTAGGATAAAGAAATAGACAATGACTAATGGAAGGTATGGATTATTTTCTAAAATATGTTTAACATTATTGAATCATAGGATATGATTTATTTTTTTTCTTGTTGGAAAGAATTATTTCAGAATAAGTTGGTAAATAATGGTTAATGAATCATGAAGAACATTTAATGAGTAAGAAGTCAACTTTTAAGGGATTCATGAGTTATGGTAGATTTTAGGATGGTGAAATGTATAAAAGTATCAAGGCTCTATTAATGATAGGATTACATTGGGATACTTTTTATAGTATGTGTAACCCTGAAGTTTCATATATAAAAATGTTATTCACGGAATAATTATCTTTTCTGCTGATGAGTAATGGTGGAATTTTATTTTGGATGAATCCATGTTTTTATTATTGACATATTGGGATTTGGGTTATTTATGGAAATGATTAACCTATCATAGAAAAAACATGATTAGGTTAAATACACATCCGAATGAGACTTTAAGAGTAGTCGATGTTTTGGAGATAAATGTTAAGATTTACTGTGAAGACTATGTGATAAAATCCTACTAAGTTTTGGGTAACAATCTTAGTTTGGGTTATTTTAATGAATTTTAAGGACAATTGTATATTGAATTGTCTTTCATGAATTTTGGGTAATTTTGGTCGAATTTTGGACACTAAGAGTAGTACTTATTTTTATAAATGATTATCCTTTTAGGTATTATATGGCCATGTACTAACTGGTTTTGCTTTTGGTTAACATATAATGATCGGGTAAATATGCGGTTAATATTTTGTGGATCATGTTATTCCTTAGATGTTCATTATTGTGCTCTTATTGTGAACATGTCATCTTGAATACTTACCGTTTGGAAAAAAGATTATAGATTTTTATTAAAGGATGAAACTCTACATGATGAGTAGGTATATTTCCTTATGATATTAGTCTTTTTGTTAATAAAATTCTTCAACTATAAGAAAAGGATATTGAATTAAAAATTTATAAGCCCTATTTTATCCTTATACTTTTACCCAATCACAAATTTATGGTATTATGGTGGTTAAATTTATGTGATTAAGTTCTCTATCACTCTCTTTTAATCTAAGAGACTTAGTTTCTCTTCCATAACCATGTTTTTATGGAATCCTAGTATCTATTTTCTCAGGTATCCTTTGTACTTCTCTAACTTTATTTTAATGTGATAGTTATATTGACTCTTTTTACGAGGTGGGATTTCAAGGATGTTTTCGAGCCCAATTTTAAAATTGTGAGGACGCAATTCCCAAAAGGGGGGAAGGATGTAACATCCCAGGTAAATAATGAATATGAAATTTTCATATTTATTAATATTTGTAAATTAATTATTAATTTTTATTAATATTTGTAAATTAATTATTAATTTTACTTTAATTGCATTCTATGTTCGATGGCGTACCCGATACGCAACAACGAGTTTCTTTGAAATCTTTAATTTCACACTAACAATATAATATAATTATTTTAAATGGATGTTAACGCCCAACCATTTTATTTGTTTAAATTAATATAAAAAACTATCATATGATTATACATTTTTGTTAAATGTTTTCACATTTATCCAATAAAATTTAGAGGCTTAATGTGTATTAATCAAATTTTAAGGATAAATATTCTAACATACTTTAAAAGGCCGATTTAACAAATTATAATGGAAAAAATATTTAAATATAGTTTTGTTCACTTTAGAATGTTCTATTTGAGAAAACAAATTCTTCTTTAGAATCAGAACATTAAAATTTACCTTGGATATAATTTTTTTATTTTTCTGATAAAATTCATTTGTAATGAATAGTGAAAAATACAGTATTTCAATTCAAATATGCATTTTAATATAATTTATTTTTATGGTTAGATTATCTATTTTAATTTGTTTAAATTGAAAATATATTATATTTTTACTATTTAATCTAATGGATGTTTTTATAATAAATTTAACTTTGAAATTTGACATAAACAAGTGTCAATCTTATGATATATTTTCTTTCATAAAAATATCATATTTGTTTTGACATTAGGAATTAATTTTAAATTAATTAATGAAACCTATATGTTTTGAATTTTGAAAAATATAAATCATTTTTTAATTCAGAATATCAAATATAACTTAGGCTTAATATTTTGTATTCTTCTGAAAAACTTCAATTTTTGATGAATAGTGAAACCAGTTAGTAGTAGTTAAAAACTGATTTTTTTCATTTAAATGAAATTTTACCACTTCTTTGAATGGAATTAAAAAAATCGAATATAAATTGTTGTTATTAGTAAGTAAATTTTTTTTCAATAATATAAAAATAATTTTGGTGAATAGTATCTTTTGACTTTTATTTACCACGGTTAGAGATAAATTGTGAAATTTAAGGTTAAAAGAGTATTATAATAATAATAAATTACCTTAAAATTTTTCATATAATTATTGTTTGTGTAATGAAAGACTATGGTCATCCATCGGTCAATTTAGGGACCCCATGGAGCCACATAAGAGTTATAATGACTCTATTTTACTTAACATAAAGTAAAGACAAAAATGATAAAAAGAAATATTTTTAGTAAATTAATTTTTAATGGGGTTATATAAGTTATATTTTCAATTATAAATATTTATTTTAAGGAAAAAAAGGCTTACTACATCATGGTAATTTTTTATAATTTTTAATCATTAAATAAATTAAATTCTTTATGACACAGAAATGATGCAGTATTTATTTCATTAATAAATAATTTAAATAAATAAAATTATAAATAATAAAATAACATCCAAAACATATCCAACTCTTATTAGATGAAATTATTTCTACCATGATACATCTTATCTTTGATCTTAATGAGTTTTGGGTCATTAAAAATAGAAAATCATTATATAATAAAATAATATTTTCACACTTTCCTAAAGAGATCCCTGTTCCCCTTATAAAGGGCCCTCATGTCTAACCCATTCCTCACACCTCTCAAGCCCCATGGCTCATCAAAACCCAGACCAAATAATCTCTCTTGATGCCTATATTCCCCAAAGAATCCATACCAAAGACAGAAGTTAGTACAAGAAGTCCTTTTGGTTTAATCCAAAGAGAGTTACCCAAATTAAAGGTAACAGTTACTCTTAAATTCTTTTGTTTTATTTTGTTTTATTTTAATTATCCAATACATAAACTATTTTTAATCAATTATTTTATAAAAAACCTGTATCCTCAATATACTATGATGTTTTTTATGAGAAGTATTCGAACTACACTTACAAACACCTCCATCTAATGGGTAAAGAACATATTGTTTATGTGGATGAAAAACTAGCACCTGACGAAAACAAAATTGTTCAATTATCTCCTAATGCCTCTTATGGTGGCTGTTATGATGGAACTATATTTATATATGATATATATTTTTTTTATGTTTTCATTATGATTCTGTATTTTTAACTTATAGAATACCTTTATGGTTTCCATTATGAGTAAATGCGATAATTTCATTTGAGGAAGTGCAAACTACCACCCCCTCAATGTTATATGAATCATTCATACCATTCATGGGACGTATAAAGGATGAAATCATTGAAATTATATATTATACTTTACTGGAATTATAATATTCCTATGTATAATTATTTTTTAATTCCATTAATTTAAAAAATAGAAATAAAAGTAGAGTTTATGCGTACATATGACTTATCGTCTCCATGAACGATGCAATTCATTTCTTATCTCAAAATGTTATGTACAATTATAAATAAATATATATACTATATATATTATATATATATGATATCTAAATAATTAATAAAATTATGGCAATAATTTAATTTTGACCACATGTGCAAATCGTAATTATAACAAGTTCATTTTTATGTCAACATCTGAACATTGACAAAATGTTCGATATGAACTAAAATAATTAAAAAATTGTTATAGAAAGTTAATAAGTGATATAAATGGAATAATAAAATTGAATTTTTGTTAATCAAGTATAAATTAACCTAATTTTATTATTCTGGAAGAACCTGAAACATACGAGTCAAGTTGGACACGAGGTAAGGGATTTCTTATCTCACTTTTAATTCTATGTGATTTCCATTGTCCGCCAATTATTTATTGCATCTGGTGTATTGTGTTCTGCAATTTGATATATATTTTAATTATTCTATTTATATTCAGTGTATTTTGTCATTCATTGGTGGTTATTAACTTTTAGTCATACGACATGATTGATTACAACGTGGTAAGGGGTTTTCTTCTCTATTTTTATTCCCTTGAGATTCATGCAATATTGCCACTATTTTACTATTGAGTATTGTAAGCACTAACCATAATGTGTACTCTTTGTGTTATATACATTCATTTATATGTATTTACATATTCATTTAATGATCCTTCTTTCATGTGGTGTATGTTTTTTATTTTACCAAATTGTAAAGGGAACTTTTTAACCGAAATTTCATTCCTTGGGTTAATATTTTAGTTCAAAATTATGTCATTCTATGATTATGTGTGGAATAAATATCTTTTATGTTGTAATCTCCACTCCCATTTGTGAGGATATACTTTTGATACACATAAACACTCCATTTATAAATTCTCAAGTCATCGAAATGAACTTGATAAGAAAAATGTTTACTCAATATCCATTTATTGAGTTAAACTTCCAAGTCATTGGTTTTGTCTTAAAAAGAACATGTGTGAATGTCCTTTGATTTATTTACACCGAATATCCAATAATATTGAGAGTATATATATTTTTCACACATTATTATCCTTAATCGAAGGATACGATCTTTATAAGGGATATCATGTCAATTTACATTCCATTGAAACTTCATTGTTGTAATAAACCACTTCACTATTATAAGTTGTGTATATTGTCTTTTGGCAGATTATATCATGAATAATTTTATTCTCATGATATTATAAAGTTGTTATTTAATGTTATTCCTCAACTATTTGTATTAAAGCGTCTCTCATTTTTTTAAAAACTCATTAACTAAAATATCATTTTAAATGTATTAAAGATTTATTCTCCTAAATATTTCTCATTAATTTCCATATTTTATAATTAGTTTTTTGATTTATTTATATGGAAATATGTTTTTTTCGAATGATAACTCATTTAAATTAATCATTGTGGTATGTGACACTTTGATTCAAAAATATCATTATTAAATGTTTTAAATGGTTTTGAAAATGAATTGATAAAGTATTGTTTATTTCAATATCTTTCTTTGATATATTGTGATTGGAATGTGGAAATATTATCTTTATTTTATGCTTGTGTTATGTGTTATGAATATGTTATGGTTATTGGAATTGTTTACATATATCTGTGGTTCTATATTAAACTTAGGGTGGGTGAGCCAGAGATAACTCTCCAATGAATTGGGTAACGTGATAGAGGTAAACATGATGTTTCTACAAAGAGATTTTGGGAATATACTGTGATAGGTATTCCAAGTGAAACTCCCTACGTAGGTGTGATAGCTACAATGTAAGTTTGATATGTATGCCACTTGTTACTCTTATGATTTATGATTTCTATATGTTAATCATAAATCTTATGATTTCATGTGGTATGTTATGATTGATATGTATGGTTTCATTGAATTGTATTTATTTGTGGGATAATGTTTCATTTAATTATTTTATAACCCTTACTGATCTTTTTTATGCTCATACCATGTTTTGAAATGTTTCTCACATGACATAAAGATGAATACTGTCATGGATGAGATTAAGGAAAAGTCATGATGTCAAAAACACGGAACTAGACATGTATTTTTTTAAATAGTTTTAATTTTATGAAAATTGGGTACTGGGTAGTATTGTCTTCATGTAATATTAAAGTTGTTTTGTAATAGTTATGGCCTAATTCTCTGAAAATCTATACCTGAAAAGATCATAGATGTTAATTCTTGACAAAATTCAAGATTATTTAATGTTGAATGCCAGGTCCTTATATTGGTGGCTTTGACCTTTAGATTATGAAAAGAGACCATGTTGATTTTTTGATAATGGGAAGGAATTTTTTTTGAGTATATTGGTTTTTTACGTTGTCAAAAATAGAAATGGGTAGGTTTTTATGAAAATGTTTCTTGATAATGTTTGGGTTGTTTTGTGAAATATGAAAATGGTTTTTGACTTTATGGTTAGTGTTCTTTTTGAAGGTACATGATTTTTTTAGAATTATATTGTTTTGTTTTATCCTTTGGTGTTTTCATGGGTTCTCACATTCACGGTTTTATGGATTTCTAGCTGGATGGCTAGTATAGAATGATGGTTGGGTGGCCGGGGTGGCATGGAAATATGCATGTGTGTGAGGCTTTATGAAACACCATTGGTGAATGTGGAAATCCACAAAGTCAGAATGTATTTGAAAAGTGTTTTGTGGTAAAAAAAATTATGGAATTTTTTTATAATGCAATGGTTATATAGATGCTTTTCCTTATGTCTTAGAAGTATTGTGTATTTGTTATTATTTGATGAGATCTGTAAGTCATACTTTTTTGTGTCTTGATATGGGATCTTGTTGGTGGCATGGTTTTGCAGTAATGTTCAGCAGGTTTATAAATATTTGTTGGATTTGGTGATGTGGCCACATATGGTTCTTTATTTTAAAGATTTATAGTTGATCTACCTAAGGGTTCATTTCAAGGGTTAAATCCACCTCTTTGAATGACGCATTGACCCATTTATTTGAATAGAGAGCTGTTTGGATTGTATAAATCACCTTACTAATATGGAGATTCTCTTAGTTATGGTAGTTGTGCTTTATGAAATTGACGGGATTCACTATGTTCTTTGTTTATTTTACACTTTCTTTAGAGAGAGAAAGGTGATTTGTAACTTATAAATCACTCTTTTTGGGTAAAGGATTTTTGTTCGATCTTGTGAGTTTCATGGGGTGTTTTGATATTTAACTTCTGATTGTGAGGTAGTGGATGATTCAATCATCAGATTGATATAAATATATATCAGAGTGAAGATGGTGTGTAGTTATGAATTCTAGTGGTGGTGGGAGTCTGGTTGTGATAGTTTTTCCACCATTGCATGAGTTGGTTTTGGATGTTCTGCTATGTTTTCTCATCACTATGAATTTCATTTTTCCAAAATGTTTATTGTTTTATTACCCCTCATAATGTGTCAATGGTTTTACCATAATGGATGTGATATTCTAGTATGTGTTCTAGTGTGGACCACCAATGTGAATCAAGTTAGGTCTTGAATTTTGTTTTCTAATAGATAAAGAGTGATGGGTGGTTGTAGCTTTGGTTTGAGCAGTCCATTCATTTGTCCCCTTCCCTCTCCTCCTAGTGTGGTTGTGGTTCTTGGTACGAGCGATATATTTTTTTTGTTCTTTTCCTCTTCATTTGGGATAGATTAGTTTAAATTATAGTGTTTTTCTTGTCCTAGGTTAGTAGGCTGTTGTATGGGAGTTTTAGTTGGCCTCTGTGGGAGAGACCCATTTGTAGATCATGTGGAAATATTGTTTGGTCTCCCTATGTTAGTTCATAATAGGGGGGAGTATGTTCTGGAATACCTTGAAAATTATGGCCTTCATGAGGTTCTTTAGTGTGGAGATTTCATTGGGACCATTTTGAGATGGTCCAAGAATATTGTCTTGGATTGGTTGTGGATGAGTGACTTGATCCTTCCATGGATTCATGGGAAGTTGTTGTGAGTTGTTCTTTTGTTTTGGGAAATAGGCCTATGTTCTGTTTTGATATATGAAATTTCCTTGGATAAAGAGGCTGTATTGCAATGATGTGGAATCCTTAGGTGTTTATCAATAAACTGGGAGGATTTATGGATTTCTAGTGGTGAAAAGATTTAATAGTTTGGAGAATTTTCACCCCCAGTTTTTCATGTATTTGATTGGATCAGGTTATTTGTAATTGTTGATACTTTTACAGAATTTTGGGTGAGTTGAATGTTGTGTTTTGAAGTTCCATCTAAGTCTAATTATCATACCACAGGTTATCTAATGCTTGTTTGGGGGTTTTTGGAGAAAAGTGTGGTTACTTCAAAATTTGGGACAAACCAAGATCCGATTTCATGACTTAAAAACAAAATTTTTTTTCTTTTATAACAAATTTTTTAGACTTTTTCAACAATTACACATTCCAAATGGACTCATATGACATATTCAAACCAAAATATCAATTAGGAACACTTATAAAAACATAATCATGTTAGATATTGTTTATTTATTCAGGTATTGGGCCGGACCATAATCAAATTTCTGTTTTTTTAATATTTTGTTTCTTTATAACTAATTATATTTTTAATATTTTTCAGACATTCCATTAATAAATCAAGGCCCAAAACTCTAGGATCACCCCCATGTTCTATTTTCCCTGTTTGGAACTCATCTTCATTGGGGATTATGAATAACTTCATCATTGTTTCTCAAATCGTCCATATTTGGAAAGGTAATTTGTTTCATTCATAAATAATTAATTTTATATTCATCTCAAAAAAATCATATTTACCATGTTCATTAGTACCTATTTTTCCTTTCCATTGAGTTCCAAGATATTCCATATCCTCTAAGGTTGGGGATCCAAGAGAAGATGAAGATGTCTCTAATTATCAAGGTATGTTTTCTTCTCCATTCCCCACCTTCCTCATACACCTTCAAATATTTCTTGGATATACCTTCCCCCTAGTACTAAAAGACTAAGGGTTATGTTATCCAGTGATTTTTATGGGGCTTTTATCATTTGGAGATGTTATTCATATGTTAAGAGATTATAAACACTCAGAAGGTGTTATCATGAGTGTGTTTCATTTACGCCTTAGATTTGTGGTAGGTTCTCCAAAAAACTACATTTATAATTCAATATTAATTTTTTTAATTTTATTTTCACCTTATATATATGATATTTATTTATTTTCACCCTTTGGTTGAATTATTTAGGGTGTATGAAGGGTAGTTTATGTCTTGGTTTGTTAAAATTATGTTGTTTCGGTTATACTGTGAACACTAAGAGTTTATATAAATGATACATTTACTTTTTCACATGAATTAAAATGTTTAAAACATATTTAATTCTTTATGTTGAATATTTGGAATGAAGATTTAGTTTTATAATATTTTTGGTGTTAAATAGAGTTTGTTTTATTGATCATTGCATGCTTCGTTTTTGAGAAAGTGTTGGGTCGCGTTTTTCATGATAAGGGTGATATAGAATGATTGTTTCAGATTAGGAAAATATTGGTAGCATGTGAATCAATTATTTTGGGTTCCTAATGTGGTTTCTAATATGGTTTTGGATTTTATAATGAACTGAGTATCTGTTTTAGGGTGTTTTGGCATGTGTTCTTGGTAAATGCCATGTTTGGAACATTTATAGAAATGGATGGGTTTTGAAAGTGTAACCTGATTTTCTTAGGGGATTAAATTAATTTTCAATTGCATAAAATGGTTGTTTTACACCTCTTTATAAATTGTTGAATTGGTGATTTTGATAAATTTTATTTTTTAGGAATAATTCTTAATTGATCGGTTGTAATTTTTCTTGTAAAAATGGATTTCATGTGAACTTCATGTTGTATCATTTAGAGCCATTTTATTATGCACTAAATTGATATATTAATTTTTTTTAGGGACGAAAAATATATTTTTATATGGTAATGGTGGGTTTTTTCACATAAAATATAATATTTACTAGATTTTATGTTAGAATTATTGTTATACTTCTTGAAAATATTTTCTGAAAATTGTATGTGGTGTATTGATCCATGAAAGAAATATAAGGCATGCGTGCAGGCTGTTTTTGTGTGAATTACTTTTGAATTACATTTTCATCTCAAACTTTCCTTTTATAAAATTTAGAAAATTATTGACCACTAATGGGAAACCCAAGCATCTAGGTGGGAGGTATTTTACTAGTATGCTTGTGATCAGGAGTGGTTTCATCACAATTTCAATTTACAACTTTGATCATTAAAACACTAACTAAACTGTGGATTAAGATTTTGGGGACCCCTAGGTTATGTTTATTTTTATCTACTAGTGGCTCATGGATGAGAAAAACTATTTATTGGGCCACTTTTACACTGAGATAAAAGGTATGTGGGGCCCACAACAAACTACATCCTAGGAGTGTTCCTCTAATATCTACTGGTAGGCAATTTTTTACCCATTGTCAAAATAGAGTGTGTTTGGTTCATAAATTCAGTATCATTATTGTTTTATTTAAAAGTTTACAAACATTAATGATGCCTTTTGGAACACCATTTTTATTTGGATGTTTCAATTCATTTAAATGTGTTACCAGCATTTCTTGGTTTTGAAAACCTATAACAATTTTATTTTATATTGATTATATCATGGAACATTGTTTGGAAAATATAAATTTATAAATTGTTTTTTATACATGGAATGGATTTTTCTTTTCTTTTAATGGAATATCATTAGGGATAGAAAATCAGGGGAACCTATTGAGTTTTAATAATAATGTATATATTCTTCTTCAATTTTTAGCCCTTGTGTAGATTTTAGCTCGAGTATAATCATCTTGGGAGACATGAGATCATTTTTTTGGGGAGTTACCAGTGGGGTCACAAGAAGATAGATAGTTTTAATTTTTGGTTAGTCGAGTTTTTTGGTTCAATTTTACATTCACATCCATGTGAGAATAATGTTATGTTCAGCTTATATATAAATGTGTATAGGGCCGTTTATTTCATTCCACTGGTTGTTTAATTGTTTATATATGGGAAATATCGTTCTATTTTATCTAAAATAATGACCTCAGTGATTGTGTTCATCCTAGGAATATCCAGAATGCATCTAAGTACTTGTCATGGGATGGATTGTATGATCGGTTCAGGTTCGACATGGGCTGGTTCGTGACATTTTCTATCAATGATTGTGTATGATAACATAAAATCCTTTATTAGTTGGTAAGTTATTTCGACACACACTATGTTATTATTAAATTAAAAAAGATAAATTTAGGGGGTCACATACATCTTGGGATGCTAATGAGTTAACTTTGGCCAATGATAAGGGGATGTGTGTATACACATATTGATGAGATCACATAGATAGTGCAATGTCCTATAATAAGAAATAATGTCATACCTATTTTTAATATGACCATGTTTCTCACTTGTTATTTATATTTAAGATATATATGTATACCAATGTGTTATGAATAGATTGAAATTACTCAGGTATTTATATAAACTCTTTATATAAATTTTTTATTTAGGATTGTTTTAGAAATATTTCATCACTTATAAAGCCACTAATTAACGTGATTTTTACATAAATTCAATTGAAAAACAAGATTTGATTAATTTTGATTTGAAAATTCCAAACATATTTATTTTTTAATTTTAAATCATTCATTTAGTTAATCTATTATTGGAACCTATTATGTAATATATAGTGGGTGCCTTCTAGGATTTTTAGATCACTCCCTAAATGTTCCTTTCAAATTCTATAAATTATATTCATCAATGATTTTTTCAAGGGGAAAGGATATATTGGATATGGATCCAGCTATTGAACCTTTAACTTGGTGGGTTGTGTCCTTAGACACAAATGCTATTTTCCCATTTTGGTAATTGGGTTGTAGTTCATAGGAAATTTTTATTCCCTATTGTATTCTGGTACTTTAAAACCAAGGGAGTTCCTTTTGATATTCATCTTAAGTAATCTCATTTCACTTCCACAATGCTTGATGAAAACCCATTCCAACATTAAATTTTATGATGCCAAGTGATTTTCACTAGTCTATGGGTATCAATAATTCCTTTCACACTATGATAGTGTTGGCTTGGTTACATGTTTAATTGGGTACTTTTGTTGGTTCATGATATGTTATATTTTGCAAAAAATAAATCTATTGAATTTCCTAGAATTTTTATTGAATATAATATTAATTAATTATTTCAATATAAACATTTTCAAAAGTACCATAATATTATTTTACTATTTTTATCATTTTTATTACTGATTATATAGAACCTAAAGGGTATCTATATCTTTAAAAAAATTTCTATATAAATGTAGAGGAATTATTCATCAAAAAATATTTCCTCTAAAAAATATTGTTCTAAAATCAGGAGGATCCCTTAGATCTTTCATGATTATTATAGCAAAAATAACACTCATGAAATATATCTATTATTTAATTATTGGATTCAAAATATACATCACCAAAACTGGTGCATCACTAGTATAAGGATTAACCTTTATATAATTTGTTTTATAACAATTCATGAAACATAATATTCAATCTAAAACACCGATGGTTTACTCAATGACATTCATTTTCAATATCCATTCAAATTCATCATAATGTTATATAATGAAAACATAGAAAATCCTAAGAATATTACCTAGGTTCTTTAAACCAGGTGTGCAGTATGGGTCATTTTCATGTACATGGTTACCCAGAGTTAGGCCCATGACAGTTTTTCAATGTTTTTACTCCTCTATATATCTTTTATAGAACCACAACCACGTGTAGTATCGATACAAATATGTATTGACATGTATACCCACATACTATATACATTAAAAAAATTCTAGGCTTTTCATAAATAATTATTGACAAATTCTACCCTATATGTATATTATCTAATCTATGTTTTTCATAAATATAGTCCCCAAGGTTATTACAAAATATTCTCTAACACCAACTGTAGCGACCCAGCTGTAGATAGATGAGATCTTATGTGTGAATATAAATACATTGGCATAATTAGAGGGAATAAAATTACAAATTATTAAGATTTTAGTAGCCTTGGTAAACCCAAAACATAAATGTGTATTCCATTACATGTTAATATACTAATTACAACACATATATTTTTATTATATTTAAATAAATATATTCAGAGATAACTATATTATAACTAGTAAATCCATTCATATTTTCCGTGGTATGATTCATGTCTTTCATGGTAAATAAATATAATAAGGTAGAACTCAAATCCTAATTATGGAAACAATATAGTGGAATAAATAATGAATCAATGGGAATAGTCAATATGGAATGGTAAATAACTGAACACACATACCATGAAATGAAAAAAATGAAATGATTTTGGTATGTAATATGGAAAGGTAATAACTGAAAAATCATGACATTATTATTAATATACTAGGAAAAATAAATATGATTGGTATGAATCTAAACTAATAGTAATCTAGAAAAATGAAAATGAAATGTATCAATAGATATATTGTCTAAAAATATCATTGATGAATAAAAACTAAAAATAATATGAAGGAAATTATTTCTTAATGAACATCATATATAAGTACATAAAACATATTACATTAAATAACTTTTGAAAATATTGTTTAAAGCAAAGGGTAGAATCAATTTATAAAACTTATAAATCTCATGAAACCAGTCAATGCATCGAGAATCTATAAAATTTCTGGTCTCCTACTATTATATCCTGTCCCAATAATTACTCTTATTGAATAATGGAAATAAATAATATTACCTATCAAATAACTAGATTGAATGGGAAATATAGATTTATTAAAAATTCCTCATTTAATAAAATAATTATTATCGAAAACACCATATGTAAAATGGTATGAAATTTAGGAAATAGTAATATCCCTGTTAAATGAAATAGACAATTAGGCGAAATTTAATAATCAGTGATCATATGATGTGGACTAATTTAAAGGGACTTGATGAATGAATAAAGGAAGAGAAAATTAATACAATACTTGAAAAAATATATCATTATCCATTAAGGGGATTTATAAGTATTATACCAGTAAAACAAATCCCAAGAGGAGTTAAATAGAGGTCTATTGTCATTCAGGAGATAAACGGATGAATTTTTGAAATATTCTTTTTGAACATATCTTTTTCTTTTGAAAAAACAATTAAAAATATTATTTTATTGAAAATCCCTTTCAAAAGAATCCATTTTAAAAATAAAAAATTTAATAATAAAAACAAAGCTTCAAATAATAGAAAGTGGATAAAATCAAACATGTCGTACCATGAAAAAAATATTCATTTTGTACAGAAAAAATGTTTGAATTTTTTTTTGGAACGAGATAAGATTATTCCTTTAAAAACATTGGTAAAAGACAAAATGGGTAAAAATTTTATTACTAAATCATTTTGAAAAGGATGATCATTTTTTTAATATATTATTATAAAATGTGTTCTTTATAAGAAATTAGGATCTCTAACAAAATACAAAAACAATGTTGAATATTATTAAAAATATTTTAAAACATTTTGTGTACTAAAGAGTTGAAAAATGATACAATTATATGAAAATGGTAATGAATAAACATATAATAATAATATTATTTCATGAAAAATTGTTATTCAAATACCTCAAATGGAAATACCATTTTTATATTATTAGTATTATCTTTGCTGAAAACAATCATAAAAATTCCAATGTTTCCCACACAACTTGGAAATGTTTAAAATAATAAACTCATAAAAAAATAAAATATAATTAAAATATTAATATTTTGAGAGTAATTATATTCATCATTTATTTTTTAAGAGGAATGTATATACACCATATAAAATAAACTAGGTTCATAATAATGCAATATGCCTCAATGAAATGAAGTTGAGACAAAATACCTTATCTTAAAATACCTTTTGTTGTGTGGTATTTAGCCTCTTATATAGTGGTTTAATATTTTTTAATAGATTAAAAAATACCCATAATAATTTCTATAATAACATATATTACCTTCTTATAATGTCTCATAATCCATTTGTTAACAAGCATTCATTAAAATAACTATGTCAATAGTTAGTTACCTAGTTCGTCGATTATGTTTTAATATGTAATTTATTGTGGGTATCATTTTTTCATCATATAATAAATGTAAAAAATGATTTTAATATCATATATATCGATCATATATGAATCTATAATAATATATAATTTTTTGGAGATAAGAGATGAAATGCACCATTCATAGAGAGAGTAGTCCCTACGAATGCATGAACACTAAATTTTTTTCCTTGTCGTGTTAAATTATTGATGAGTAAATGATAAATATGTATAAAATATTTATATTATAATAAAAATTTTATATATGTTACATAGGATTATTAAAATCATCCTTCATAAATTCAATGTATTTCATGAATGAGTCACATATCTTTGAGGGGGAGGTAGTACAAACTTCCTCAATGGAAATTATCATTTCTACAGAAATTTGAAGGTAGAAGGGTTGGGGTTGTAAACTAATTACATAATATTAAATAAATTATTAATATTATAAATAAAATATTTAAAAAGAGTGTCCATCCTAATTTCTGACATGATAAGAGGTAATTGAAAATTGAACAACCATCATTTACTAAGGCGGTTGTCGGCCCACACATAAACTGTATGTTCGTTACCTATTAGATTGATGTGTGTGTATGAACAGGTAAACTCAATATAATAACAATTATACGATATATTTATGATACCTGTGTTGTTATACTATAATGTAATTATTATAATGTATTGATCGGTTATTGGAAATAAAATTTAAGATCTTTAGGAAATATGTTACCTCATAATCAGGTAACTCATTTTGGTTTGTATGAAAAGGATCCCTAAGATATCATTCAATAAAAAAGGACTCAAGTGGAAAATGAGGGAAGTTTCTATGTCTATTGGTAAGAGGTTTGTAGAACCTAAGGGTCTTTTAGAGGTGTTATTAAGTGGATGTAATGAATCCTTTTTATAATGGAGGAGGGTTGTCGTCCCTATAATATATTATAAGAATGTAACCCCAACAACAGTATATTTATTTAATGTTGATAAATAATGGTCCATAATAGATAAAATGGAGTAGAGGGTTGAAATATGTACATATAATGAATTTTTGAAAAGTTTATATGTTAGTTTAGTCATTGTGGTTATAAATCAGTTCATTATTAAGCATAATTTGACATTAATCATTCTAATTTATTTTAATTACATTCTGTTATCATTTTTGGGAAAATTATGTTGAAATAATGAGAAATTATAAATTATTCTGATTCCAAATATATAATCTATTCATTCAATTTTTAGTCATTGAAATTGTATAAATTAAATAGAAAGTAATCCTGCAAATGAGGTGATAATGTGGGTTTTTAAAGAAAAAACATATCAATGCGAACAATGTTTTTACAGTCAATTTCAAAGTGAAATTAACACCAATAACCTACATTTGATTAATTTTAAAATATGTAATATAAATTATTTTTATAAAAAAAATAAAACTATGGGTCGTCCTTATAAATACATTACATTAAAAATTAGTTTTGAATTAAATTTCCGTAGTTTTAAATATTTATTTACAAATGAATATTCATATATAAATATGACATTTTTTCCCTAAGATAATGATTATTTCACACTTTTAAAGGTTAAATTTATTCTGACATATTAAATAATTTTAATTGTAACAATTTGTATTTAAAATGGTTTTTTGTTTAAAAGGATGTAAAATTGAATTTATAAAAATAAAAGTTTTTTGAGTAATATTGATTTTTTTATCTTATAACTATAAAATATATTGGATGACTGTTAAAAATATTTTATTTAATATATTACATATATATTTCATTGGTGTAATTCAGTAAATGTAATTAATTTTATTTATTTTGAGAAAATGACTTTCTGATCATAAAAATAATAATATTTACTTTATATTCTGTTGGTTTGTATTTCAACTCATAATTAATTGGTAACAAATTAATTAATATTATATGTGTGTAAATGATATATTTTTATATGTGTATAAGGTTATTAACAAACACTAATTTAATTATTTGGGTGTGTACTGTTATTATAATATTTTATTTATATATTATCATTCTGTTTGAATGTAGTCTAGCATGTAACACAAGCCATATAAGGTTTTCATTATTACATGTATCACATTATAACACAGTTTCACGTGAATTGAAATATCTAAAACATATTTTATTTATTTAAAATTGATGATATATTATAAATACTATGGATATTATTTTCCGTTACATGATTGATGTTGTGCATCATATACCCTACTGGTACCATGTTCTGAATTTACATTTTTAAGGCATTACACTTGACATTCAATATAAATCATTTATAACATTGAGAAATCAGATATTATTATAAATTAGACAATTAAATTAACATTAAACATGTATTAACATCATAATCATGTGATTATTTATATGGAATTAATTGGTCATGTTTTTTATTTCTATATTCTTCATAATGATCATAAAATTTATTCTGTCGAATGCGTTTCCAATTATTTAACATGTCATAATGATTATGACTTATTGATTTATGATTTATATTTTTTTGAACATAATGCTTACTATGATTCTTATCTCATGCCTTTCTTATATTTCAATTCTCTAGGATGACAATAATTGTATTATTACTCGTATGAATGGATTTCCTAAATAGAATAATAGTGTTTTAAAATAAATTACATTAATCTATTTTAGGTATTTAAATTTATGGTTACATTAATGTATATATTGAGTAGTTCAATAGTGAAAAACTATTCAGTCCTATAGGAAGCAATCACCTGTATCTAAAACCAGTATAATAATATTACCACAAGCTCTAGGCTACTGGGTTCATTTTTTTATAGAACATCCAATTACACCTCCAAAACTCCAATGTGTCAATTGTATGATGTGTAATATTTATACCAAAAAGTACATCAAAAAATTTATAATTAGGAAAATTAAAAACCGTAACATCCTCAGCTAAATGATAAACGAAAAATCCCATCTAATAACAACCAGTCAAGTGGCTCTCATGAATAAAATTTTAAGAGGTACAATATAATCATCCTTAGAAAAGAAATTATCATATTTGATATACTTATTAAGTGATCTTTTATATTTATATATTTCTATAACAGTGTCACTTCACAACATAGATGGTAAAATATCTAATTATCATAAAAAATATCTTAGAGGGTTGATTATTGAAAATCTTGTTACTAGAACAATGTTGATTGATGTTTTTGGGAATTGCCTTCCCATAATGCCTATTATTATCATTCATTTTTAATTTTATATGATTTTGGATATGGATTGGATATCCCTTTATAGAGACTATATAAATTTCCATGTAAGGTGAGTAAAATTATATATTCCTAATCAATCATTGATCATTAATTAATTTGGTGATCAACATGAACTTCCAATTGAAATTATTCCATTAAATGTGTGTTTACAACCTATTAATTTGGAGAAATTTTTTCAATTGATTGGGGATAACATAAACATTAATTATATGCATATTTTTTGGGATTATTATAATGTTTATATGGAGGTGTTTCTTAATATTCCCCATAATTATGATGTTGGGTTTTCAAAAGAACCCATAATGGTACTATATTTATTTCAATGGACCATTATAAAATGAACAAAAATTAGTTTTAATAATTTAGTTTGGAACATCTAGAAAATCTTGAAATGGTATTTGTATAACCTAATGTGTCACCAATGGGTAGACATGTTCTTTTTCAAAAGAAGAAAGGTGGGGCAATTTTTCTTTTCATTGATTATTATAACATAACAAGATCTCTATAAGTGAAAAAGTATATTCTACACCATATTCATGTCTTTTTTTATAATAATTATAGATATAAATGTTTCAATGATTGATATTCATTACAAATATAAAATTTTAATGGTTTAAAGGGTTAGTATACTAAATATAACATTATGTACATGGTTTGAACTCTATGAATTTATACCAATTCAATTTGGACACACCAATGCATCCAATCTATTCTTATTTTGAATAAATATAGTCAATATAGATTTAAATTTATAGTTTGTGTATTTATATAAAGATGATATTCCCATATATTATTTGATAATGGATGATCATTACCATCATATGATGATAATATTAATGAAAATTCGAATAGATAAGTTGTTCCCAATATTTAGAAAGTGTGAAATGGGGGCCTAGAATGTGTCATTTTTAGGTCATGTTATTATTATATATGGTATATATTTGGATCCTTTAAATATTTAGGTTATTGAGAAATCTCGTAGAAAATATACCATGGATGATATTTTTGTTTTCTTGGATCGTTCTTATACTGCTTTAAATTGGAAAATATTTCTCAATGATATCAAATTAATTAACCAAGTTGGAATGGTAGTGATATAAGTATAATTAGAAAATGAATGTGAATTAATTTTGAAGGATATAAAGATAAAGTGGATTTGTATACCATTATATAAACTACCTTGTATTGAATAAGAGTGTTTGACATATTAAACGATTCCAGTGACAAGAGATTGGGATTTTTCTCATGAAAAACAACATGATAAAAGATTTTGACTCATATAATTGGATGGTTCACGAGAAAAATTACATGAGTCGTGAATTGGATTTGGTGGAGGTTTTTTTATAAAATATAAAAATAAATTATCATTTTTTTAAAGGTTTTAAATAAAAAATAATCATAATAAAATAATTTATATATTCATTGAGAGAGTGTCGAATAAGTACCAATAAATATGGTAATAGAAACTTAAAGAGTATTATATCTCAATTCATCACCACATAAGGATGAAAAAATATATATTACAGTCAAAATCAAAAGTACCATGTTAGGTAGTTTATAATAAAGTGAATAATGGAATAAATAATTTCAAATTTATTGAGGATAAACATTTAATTCTAGAGGGATTTGGGGAAATTGTATCATACAAAAATTAATGTCCAACCATATATCTATATAATGATTTTATTAAAATAGAAGGAGTATTTGAAGCTAAAATGGAGGAATTACTTTTACAGAGTTCAATATTGGCCATGAATGGATGATAAGATTCCAGAACAGGATTAGTGCAATTTTAATACTATAATTGAAGATGTATCTATAGGATAGAGAAAATATCTCAAAAATATATATCCATCATATAAGTATAATTATTTATAGAGGAAAAATGTATCATTTCATGTAGTACAATTTAACACCAATTTATTTTTATAAATGGAAATTATATTTGACAATATAAATGACACACACCACATATATTATATGAAAATGTTACTCATGAAGTCTTTATGATCGATTTAGTTTTAAATAAATTGTTTATCATTAATAAGAGGTTGTACACAAGACCCTGATATTTTTATTCTCTTTATAATATTCAACAGGAAATACGAAACATAAACACCCCATGATATATATTATTTTAATAACTTAATCATTAAATTGAAGGCAATGAATGTTATTGACATCTTTATGAAATATATAAATATTTATATTTATATATATATATACTAGTCAATATAAATTAGTAATAAAATTTTAGTATATAATTAATCATGTTTTAGTACGGTGATTTTATTATTCAAAAACAAATTTATTTTCAAAATGATTTTTAACTATTTATTGAAAAAAATGTTAGAATAATTTTTTTAAAAAATTATAAAATTTATTGAATAAAATTAACATTTTTTTTCAATTCGATTATTGATATTTTTATTCAAATAAATTTTGAAATTTCTCTTATTTTTTAGTGAATTGTTAAAAATACCAATTTTGGTAAAACTATCATTTATTTAAAAAAAATTAAGTAATTTTAAATTCAAAATATGTTTTAGATATGATTTTATATAAAATAAGTATTATATGTTTGTATTTAATCCACTAAATTACTTTTTAATATACATTATGTTGTTAATATAAGTTGGTTTCCTCCTTTAAAATATTTTTTTTCTAAATATAGTTTTCAAATTCAAAATGCTTGTTATGTTTAATAAATTTAAATAATACAATATAATGAATGATTTAAATTAAATATATTTATTATTTATCAGTTAATATTAATTTTAATTCATAAACTTGTAATTATAATACATAGATATAAAATACAGTCTTTTTTTGAAGAAAAATACAGTTCATAAAAACATTTTTTCTTCCCACATCGATGGGATAAATTTCAAATTAAATTTTCTCAACAATTTTTAATGGAATTTCAGAAATTATATTTAATATTTTTTATCATAATAATTTATATTATAAAAATAATGAAATCATTTTTTGAATTGTATTCTTAGTGAATGTATTTAAAAATAAATTATTATGATTATGGTTTAAGGGAGGTTTTGAGTGAAAAATGTGCTCGAGATAAAATTAATTGTAAAAAAATGTTATTTAATTAAAAATGGGATTCATATTTATAATAAAAAAGTAAAAATTATCTTATAAGTCTCATTTTTATTTTATTACCAAAGGATATGATACTCTGTTCAATAAAAATATACGTGTTAACAAGGTAAAAAAATGGGCAAAATTGAGTAAACATGAAGAATAAGGAAAAAACAAGATAAAAGTTTTTTATTTTTTATTTTGGAAGTTTTTATACACCACATATACCATACACATTAATTTAAATATATTTTTGAGCTTTATGTGGTGTGGGTGACATCCAATTATTGATATCTATTGATTATTTAAAGAATTCCACTCATAAATTATAAAAGGTCTCTCAATATTATCTCTTCATCACACTATAAAACATTTATGATTATCCCAATACATAGAGAATCACTTCCCCACTTCCATAATCTCATTATTGAAGCTTTATATTTTGAATAAATCCATCCTATAAAGGGTTTTTGTTGAAACCAAACGAGGATAACCAAAGAACATGTAGCATTCTTCAATGAGTGTTATTATTTTATTTATTTCGAAGCCGACATTAATTATAATTTAATCATACTCATATTTCATAATAAGTTTACATTATTTGAGTTTTTATAAAAATTTAATGACATGAAACTATCACCACATACATCGAGTGGGTTTTTAAATCATTATTCATGTGTGTGGCAGAATACTGTGTCGCAAACCGATATAATATTCATATTCCACTACTACCTCCCATGGATGAGCATGATGATGGAAATAAAGTACATATTTGAATTATATAACATAATTATACATATAGAGTAATATTTTTAAATACAAAGTTTTACATTCCATTATGTATAGGATACAATAACGCCACTCGTTCCTATAACAAAGTAACATCACACGAAGCGATGTGATTCATTTTTTAATGATGTGTTACATGGAATGTAATAATGGTATATATAATTAATATATCTGATATAAATAAAACAATAGTTATTATGAAATAATTAATATGAATTAATGACAATATATCATTATATTGTTTACAAAAAAAAGATGATAACATCGTTCGGGTACATGTGGACTACCACATTTGTGAAAAAATATAACTCCCTTTTCATCACTACACCACATAAGGGATTTATATAAATATATTTCTTGAAATAATATGGTATATATATGTTTTATGACTGTTATATTTTGATAAAATATTACTTTCCTTCTTTTTATAATGATCAGCAAAAAGGGAAACAATATGCATGATTACATAAGGCCTACCATATCAATGATGGAAACATACATATTTTAAAAAAAACTATGATGATTAGTAATAAAATAATAGTTGATTAATAAATATGGTAATTATTTCATGATAACTATTCTATAGATGATGGAAATATAAAATATTCCAAACTATCAGAACTTACATTGCAAAGAAAACAAGGATGTTAACCGCTAAACAGTGAAAATAATGAATGATTAATAATGACTGGATGATAAAATGTTATAAAAGAATACAATATGATTTTATAAACACTATTATGGGTATTCAATAAGTTTATTACATTTTTATAACCCATATACTATATTATAATGCATAATCAGCCAAAAAAATCATGAAGAAATAGTTTTATCATCCCACTTTTATTTCTATTAGATATAGAAAATATTCAACACTTATTTTTGTTGTGTTGTGAACATAAACTCAGTGAATTTATTTTAGTATTATTATCCATTAATTTATTGGGATTTAAATATAAATTTGAAGATCTATCTTTTATGGGGTTTACAGTTTCATTGTTACTAATGAGGTAATGGATTTTTTCTAAAAAAAATTCTTTGAGACATGACTCTTGTTATACAAATATTATATTCTATAAGGTTATATAATTACCCACTAACATGTTTAATTAAAAATATCCTTACTTTAATTTTATTATATGTTTAATTTCATTTTATTCTATCATACGTACAATGACTACAAGTTACTAAATTGTAAAGATACTGATAATACAATATCATCGTTTTTTGAGATTATTTATGATTATGCTTCTAAGGATGACATATTATTATAGATATATAAATAAGTGAAATAATTGTATTTTACACTCCTAATTAATTTTATTTTAATGCAATAGAATAATTTTTCATTTCCTTGGTAATTAAAATAATTTAGAAAATTCTTCATTAATACCAGACTTTATTTCTATCTACAATCAAAAATATGTTTTCCTAAAATCCCAAATTTTCTATGATTGTTGTCAATTTTTTTTTTATAAATTTAATGAAATTATTAAATAATGTTTTACGCATTTTATATTTTAATTTTTTTCAAGGATTCTTCTTATCTCTGTCTGAACAAAGCACTTTTCTAAAAATTCTACCATGTAGATGGAATACTACTTCTGTCTTGTATAAAATAAAATAAGGGCATGGTCCTCATTTATTAATAGCTTACAATGCTTGTTTTGAAGATTTTTCAAAGATAATATTTTACAAATATTCTATAATTTTTTGTTTTTTAAAACTAATTCCAATGAAATGTATTATTAAAATGTTTAATGTTTTAAAAAAGTTATAGTGGAAATGATATTTTCTTCAATTAATTTTTATAATTATATTTAATGAAAACATTAAATTTTTGAAATGTTTCATTCAAAGAAATCAAATTTTAAAATATGTTTTGAATTTCTTGTTTTTAAAATAGTTATTTTTAAAATAAAAGCATTATATTCCTCCAAATATATTTAATGATATTTTAATGGTATTCCCAAAAGAAATCATCAAAAACTGTTGTTTATAATTATTCACCAATAATGATATTTTGTTTTTATACCATCCTCATTATTTATATATATGGATTAATATTATTTCAATGTTTTTATGGAACATGTTTGATTTCCATGTGTAAATCATCATTCAATGAGATTGGTATGGAACACATTTCTTTTCCAAGTGATAAGCATGTTTCAAATATAATTATATAGAACCATGTTATTTTCCATGGGTTAATAATTGAAGGTTTTAGGCACAATAGAAGCATTGTTGGGATAGAAACCAACAATGATTTTTTACCACGATCAATGTTTATTCGGGGATCAATATGATGATGAATTCCAGTCTCCACAGAATTGAATCAATAATTTAGATAAAGAAAGAAGAGGCCTGAAACCTTTAGAATAGATATTTCACATCATGTTTGTAATTAATATATTTAATTTCATAAATAAAATAATACAAAAATATTTGTTATTTTCTTCATTTTATTATGTTGATCGTCGAGAATGACATTTCCGGGTTATCTTGTTCACTTTAAAAGATCTAGATTACAATCCCTCTAATGTTGATCAACACGTACTCCAATTTCCTCTAATTGACACTACTCGTTCTCTGGGTGGTAGCGCTGTGAAGCAAGTTTCTTGTTTATTTCATTCTTGATCACTTGTTCTATGGCCTTGAAGATTGTCTCTCATTCTTGAAAGGGAATGGAAGAGGATTCGAGAGAAAAAAAATTTTGGTCAATAATTCTAAATTCACTAGGGGTGCTATTTGGTACATGACACAATAGATGTATGTGTTTATTTATTAACATAGATCTTTAGTTAAAATATTTAATTGCATAATAGAAATTAAATACATTTGTAAACATAGAGAAAACCTAGGCTATTAATATTAATACCATGTCATTATTTATGGTTCTACAACATGAGAAAAACATAATTATAAATACAATTACACATCCCAAAATAATAGTGGCGTCATTTTAATTTGTTCCAACTTGTTAAAAAATTATTTATCATCTTGTAAATAATTATTTCCCCCCAAGACCGGCCTTTAACCTCTCAAAATCCACTTCTATTCATAGAACACCCTAATAAATAAATGAATAATTTATTCTCTTGAATAAATATTTTATTTAAAAACTAGTAAATAAATATTACTTAAATTATCAATAAAATACATAAATATATCTTAACCACAATCCAGAGAATAAATATTTATTTAATTTACATTGTCATTTTAACATGAATAAAATTATTCCATTTTATTGAAAATAATATTTATTATTTATATTCAAATAATATTTCACTGAGGCCACAAAATACACTTAGTGAGTGACCATCTTGGATTATTTACCATTGGAATTAGGGAGGCTTGCTTAAAGTCTAGGAGAACTGTCTAGAAATGGGTCAGGGCATCCAAGAGAAAGAAAATAATGTGACAACAACTAAACCCACAAATGAACACTCAATGTGTTATATAATCGCATTGTTGAAATATCTAATCAAATAGGTTTAATGATAGTGTCATCAACTTTTATGCTTGATACGTTGTTCTTTGACTACCTGAAATAAACTCATCAATACCCCAATTACATAGAATTTTGAGTGATGGTTCTATATCACTCAAAGGGTCTAGATATCAACATCAATAAATGGAAGGGATAAATCCTTCCTTGATATATCCCTTAATGACATGCCACTCGTGACGCACCCAACATACCCTACTTCCTACCAACTGTTAGCATGATGGGTTTCATAAGTAAATCAATGTGTTAGAGTCATGAAACGTATTAATGATAATCTTAAAGTATAAGGATCGTTACACACATTCATATATAGAAATATCTGAGGATATCAAAACATACAGAATTCCTACTGGCGGGTTTGTTCTCATAATCTCATGTCTTTGATATTACCAAGTCCAAACATCAGGAGAGCAAGTATCATCTTCTTATGATTATTCACACCTAATAGTTTCATGTTATGCATCGCTTTATAGTGATTCATCCAACCATAGAACTATATTTAAGAATATTGTTATAGCATTTCATGGTTCTCATCGGAGAGGGTAACTTCCATGAAATTATCCATGCAATAAATAAACTAGGACATTATTACATCATAGTCATCAAAAACAATGAAATATATGTAATTAAATGTTTTTTTATATAAATACATTAAATTTCCATGTAATTAATGTACAACTAGTTGGTTCAAGGACACCCACTCTTAAAAACTCCTACTTTGACTAGTTCCAACTTACTATGACTTTCAGTCCGCTAGATCTCACATGGTGATCATGTTTCTGTTGAGTAAAGGATTTAGTAAAGGGGTTCACCACATTGTCTTCTGTGGAAATACTTCTCACTGCAACTTCACCTCTATGAGAAAAATACATCAAGATATGATACATCCGATGTATGTGCATCTTCTTCTTATGTCACATTGGACCATTTGTGAGAGCCAACACTACAGTATTATCACAATACAATGTGATGGTATCTATAATATTAGGTATCTAATACAACTCCTAGATGAATCTTAAAATCCAATGTTCTTATTTATCTTCCACAAGAAGCTAATATATACTCCGAATCTACTGTAGAATCTGTGACCACACACTTCTTTGAGCTCTTCCAGCTCACGGTACCTCTATTAAAATTGATGATGTATCCTGTTTGTGACTTCATGTCATCTTGATTAGTTTGTAAACTAGTATACGAATATCCCTTGAATACTAGTTTCTCATCTCCTCCATAAACCGAGAACATATCCTTAGTTCACTTCAAATACTTTAGGATACTCCTGACTGCCAACCAATGGTGGTCAACTATGTCATATTTATATCTGGATACCACACTCAATGTGTAGGAGGCATCCAGCCTAGTACATACCATTGCATAAATGACAGAACCAATTACATATGTGTATAGAGTGCTTTCCATTATCAATATTTCATCATGTATCTGAGGAAGAATTTTTTTAGAAAGATGAATGAGATGTGATGCTACCAACAATCCCCTTTTGCATTGTTCCACACTGAATCTCTTCAGTATCTTATCATTGTATGTACTTTGACTGAGGCCCAAAAATCTCTTTAATCTATCACGATTTATCTTGATCCCAATAATATATACTTATTTGCCAATGTTTTTCATATAGAAGTATTTATTCAACCATGTCTTAACAGACATTAAGACTAGTATCTCATTTCCCATTATTAATATGTCATCAAAATATACTATTATGAAAATGATTTCACTCCCACTAAACCATTTTTAGACACTTGGATCACATTTGTTTTTTATAAAACAAAATTTCCTTATGTCTTCGTCATAATGAATGTTCCATGACCTGGATGCTTTCTATAATCCATAAACGGATTTCTGCAACATGCAAACATTATTGGTATCCTTTGTAGTCATAAACCCTTCAGGTTCTGTCATGAAGTGATCTTCTTGAAGGTTCCCATTAAGGAAGGCTCTTTGAGATACATTTTTCAAATCTCATAGTCATGGTAAGCGGAAATAATGAATATAATTATGAGGGATTTCAACATTTCAACTAGTTAAAATGTTTCATCGTAGTCAATGAAATGATAGTGTTTTAAACCTTTTGCAACCAGTCGGACCTTAAAGGTGCAGAATTTTCTTCCCATGTCTAGTTTCATCTTGAATACCTATTGAAACCAATAGGATTTACATCAATTGGAGGATCTTCTAGAATCCAGACATGGTTTTGGTACACGGAATCCATTTAGGTAATTTACGGCTTCATGCCATATTGAAAAATATATACCACTTACTACCTCCTTATAGGTTAGAGGATAATTTTTATTAACAAATAATTAGTCACCATCTACAATAACTAGAAAACCATACCATTTTGGTTGTATAACCTCTCTTGTACTTCTACACAGCTCTTGTATCTCAGTAATAGTTCTTTCTTCCATAAGGCATTTTTGAATATGTTTCTGTACCAAATCATGTGTTCCTTGAGCATCAACCTCATTGAAGTTTATCCCGCTCCCACTGTCACTTTTGGAGATGTGACTCTTATAAAGTAATATGGTGTCTCTTTCCACTCTAACCTTTTCTTATGAGGGGTTTTATAGTTAATATCATCTTTGTTTCCTAGGGGTATTCTATAAATGTACACATTGTGCTTCGGAGTGCGTGTTTTTTACCCTAAGAGGCCTTAACAAACATATCACTTCCCCACACACGTGAATTTGAAAATATATCTTTTTTTTCACTCCACAACTCATATAGAATACTATTTATCAATTTTTCTAGTAATTCCTTTAGTATGTGAAATGTTTTTATTATGAATATCCCCAAAAGGAAAATCGAAGACTCACATTACTCATTGTTGACCTCACAATGTCCAGCATGGTGTGGTTACTCCTTTCGCTCACTCCATTCAATTAAGGTGTGTATGGAGAAGTGAGTTGTGAAAAGATCCCAAAATTTCGTAAGTAATGAATTAATTTGTGATGAAGATATTATTCACCTCGGACTAAGCGTAGTTTCTTAATCTTCTTACCAAGCTGGTTGTCAACATCATTATTGAATTTTTTGATGTTATCAAAATAATCACACTTATAACTCATTAAGAAGATAAATCCATATTTACTAAAATCATTAGTAAAATATATGAATTATGAGTACCCTTCCATAGCTTCAACTGGAAATGGTCCACACACATTGGTGTGAACCAATTCAAAAGTTATTTATCCCTTTCACCTTTCCCACTGAAAGGGGTTGTGGTCATTTTTCCTTGTAGACATGCATGACATACACCAAGTTATTCTAATTAGAATGAATCTAAATATCCATCTTTATATGACATTGGCATTCATTTCTCATTTACATGACCTAATTGGTGATACCAAAGATAGGTATGGTATGTGTCATGGGAAGTGTCTTCGTTATCGATTCCAATTACATGGTTTGTGTAATCCAACATTTAATGACCATTGTATAAATGTTCCCTACCAAAACAAATTATATCAATGTAAAAGAAGAAAATTTTATTTCCAAACAGGAAAAAATATCCATCTATATCTAATAAAGATATATAAATAATGTTTTTGTAACATATGACACATAATAACAAATCATTAACACCAAGATCATCCCAGTTGGCAACGTGATGTGGTAGTCCCTGACAGATACAACAACAATTCTAGATCTATTGGCTAGTCATAGATCTACCACCCTTGGTCAATGAGGATAATAAAATCAGATAGAGACTTCTCATTGTTGTTCATATTGAAACTAATAACAAAATTAGTGAATATTTGAGGGAGTGATGCGAGAATGAGATCGGTGCCCAACTATTCAAGGAGATTAAACCATTGAACCTCTAGGTGCTAAATGTATCCAATGACCATTACTATATGAGGCCAAGATAGGGTTCCTTCTCCAAACTTACTATGAAATAGTTCCTTATAGATCTAAAACATCATCTGTCTTTTTCTCTCACAGTAAAGACTATGGTGGTGATAGAGCATGCTATAAGAATCTATGTTTTCATTAGACATCATTAAATCACTATATAGTGATAATTACATCAAACATTAAACACTAATCATGTCATTCAAATGTTTCTCATAGGCTAGGAATTCCTCACCACTCGCATCTTTGGCAGGAAGATCTCGTAATGCTGACTACAATATGTAATACATCGGTTCATGGTGTAGGATAACCCGAAGGCATCTAAACAATTCTTATAAGTTACTATCTGTGAAGATGTTTTCATTATTAAGAATTGATCGTATTGATAGTTTGGTTGATGAGTTGTCGTTTTTATTCAATAATTAAAAGTGCATATCAATAGTAAGTTATTAATTACATTTTATGAGAAATAATAAAATATTATTAAGTATCCAATTATTTTATCGCATCCCAATGGCCCTCACTATTAAACTTAGAATGTCGAGTTTCCATGACATTCTAGTGGCAAGGAACCATATTCCACTTTTCATAACCCCTACTAGGGTTGGTCAAGCTATTAGAAGGTATTTAAGTAGGCATTTTTTTCCAAATGTGGGATTACAGCTCCTTGATCTATTGAGTGGACTCTCTAATCCTGAAATCATGAATTTCGATTGCCTCTAATATTACCACCAATATTACACTATGTCTAGAAATGGATACTCCTCTTGATTTATCATGGATATGTTAACCTGAGAACTTTCATATGGGATTCCTGTATAATAGTATGTTTCCTAACATGTTTTGGTCACACGCATAATTATATTAAATTTTTCCCTTAGTCATGTAATAGAATGCTTTCTATGACTTATTAGTTTATTTGAGGTATATTTATCTATAATACATGAATTGATTATTATCATTTTCACATTCTTATTAATATTAAGTTGAACTTACTTAAATGACTAACGATGTATTGATAATATTTTCACATAAGTCTCGTTTATATTATTTCTATCTTGCATGATGGTTCAATTCATTAATTATGTGATCATGACAGCACATCCATAATGATAAACCATGCAACTAACAGTGATACAATAAAGATAAAGAGAATGACATTTTCTAATGGTTCATTTATCAAGCGATTGTTAAACTTACCCTGACCTATGGGATAAACATTTTGAACCTTTTGGGTTTGTGTTTACAACTTTCCACCTGTCCACCTCTATATCTCATGGGATTGGTTTCTTCTTGGCACTAGCTTGAACCGCCTCCACTAGCTTGGGAGTTCCATATATTACATATTCATTTTTTAACTAACATGCAGGCGGGGGGGGGGGGGGGTAAAAATGAGTTTTATATGAAAGAGACATTTGCATGCATGCCCTACAAAATAATGACAAGAATGCTTACTGGCCAAAATTTTAATTTAAATAAATAAATTAAAAGAAACCATCCACATACAAAGTTCTTGGTCTAGCTCATGATCATCCAATCATGCAATGATATTTATGCATAAATGAAAAAAAATTCAAATCTGTAGTTGATATTTTTAAAGATAAATCATGATCGAATCAATTCATTATCATATTTAATTAATCAATCCTTTTATCTTAAACCCATTTATGAATTTCCTTGAGATTCTCATCCATCATAATTTAAATTCATTTAAAATTATCTTTGAATGTATCATG
Organism: Viscum album; assembly: GCA_963277665.1. Classification (NCBI taxonomy): domain Eukaryota; kingdom Viridiplantae; phylum Streptophyta; class Magnoliopsida; order Santalales; family Viscaceae; genus Viscum; species Viscum album. The sequence continues at coordinate 793,186 of CAUJRU010000071.1, forward strand.
TAACTTGGAGGCTACCCGGTGAATTCCTATGCACAACTACCAAATGATTAAAAATGAAAATTACTCAGATGTTAAATTAGAAACATATATAAAAAAGACATATAATCTATTGTGACTCAGATTTACATCTACTTGATGGTACGTGTCTCAGGGGTTTGAATAATATAATAATAAAAATTAATAAATCTGCGTAATTTGGATGAGTACGTGGTGTGTAGTTCCAACTACACAGCGTGTCCTATTTTTCACTATCCATCCAAAGTACACGCCTAAGGAAAATATGTGTGAGTGTACTACAGAAGACATCAGAGTACATGGAGTGTCTAGTGGGCCACACACCATGTATTTATTCACTACACCATCACCGGCCAGGAATGTTGTGTACGGGGTACACGGTCCTTCCCTGAACCGATGGGACTACACGTCATCTCTAGTGGGCCACACAACATGTAATCTGAAAACCACAAGCCACCTATTACTGTTCAACACTTGCAGTCCATAAGTCTTAGACATCACCAATGACAAGGCATGGTTTGGTGGACCAGAGCTTCTGCATTGAACCATGGATACATGACGTGTACTACCGAATAAACATCATGTGTTCTTTTGTTGTACCACCTATAACCTGTAGAACATCTGGATGATATAACCTATTTTATTTCAATTAAAATTAAAAGAAATGATCAATTCTGTAAGGTGATCGAAAAATTAAAGAGGAGGAATAGATCAAATGAGTCAGATTTCTAGTACGATAAACTTGAATTGAAATAACTAAACTATTAAATGTGTAAATATTCAATGAAATATTTAAAAAACTATAAAATATTATATAACCTGGATCTAATATCATATGAAGGTTCTGGGCACAACAGAAGAATGTTTAGGATGGAACCCAATATAGATTTTTAACATAATAAATGATTATCCCTAGATCAATATGATAATTAATGGAAAAATCCCCAGAATATAATCAAGGAGTTAGATAAATAAGTAAGAGTAATGAAACCATTACATAAGATCTTGAAAATCAAGTCTATAATTAATTTAATTAATTTCATAATGAAAATCATACCTGGATCTTCAGTATTTTATTCATTGATGATTTTGATTTTATAGAATGACCCTTCAAGATTATCTCGTTACGCTTGCAAGGATCCAAACAAGAAACCCTCAAGTTGTGATCCACATGAGTTCCAATTTCCTCTGATTGACACCACTCATTTAACATGTTCTAGCGCGGAGAAGTGATTGTGTTATGTCAACCGTTCTTGATCTCTTGTTCTTTGGCTTTCAGAATGTCTCTGTTTTTTGAGATTAGTGTGAAGAGTATTTGAGAGAGAAATTGATTAGCTCAACAACTATCAATTCTACAGGTGTGTGGTTTGGTAGATGGGATAACAGTTGTATGTGTCTATTTATTGACTTGGTGATTAAGTTACAATATTTAATTTCATAAAAGCAATTAAATACATTCATAACCTTATAGAAAACCCATTATATTAATAAGAAATCCTTTTAAGTATTTATTTTTTCCCCAACATTCTCAAAATAGAATTATAAATAAAATTTCGCATCACAAAATAATAGTAGCATTATTTTAATTTGTGAAAACTAGTTAAAAAATTATTTATCGACATTCAAATAATTATTTTACTAACAGATCGGCCATGGAACTCTCGAACTCCACATTCATTTTTTGAACACTTGAATAAATAAATAAATAAATTATTATCATAAATAAATATTTTATTTACAAACTAGTAAATAAATATTTAATAAATGTTCAATAAAATAATTAAATATATTTTAACCACAATCTGATAAATAAATATTTATTTTATTACTGTAGTCATTTTGACGAGAATAAAATTATTCCATTGTATTGAGAATAATATTTACTAATTAAATTAAAATATAATTTAACTGAGAGCACGACAAACACCTAGTGTTTGACCCTCAAGGGTTCATTCTTCTTGGAATTTGAAAGGATTTCCTAATGCACAAGTTTACCGGCTAGCAACATGTCAAGGAACCCAAGCGAAAAAACTTAATTTCACAACAACACCATACACATACTACCACTCACTATGTAATATAATCCCTTTGTCACAATATCTCATCATACAGGTTTCCTGATAGTGTCATCATCTTCTATGTTTGATAGATTTTTATTTGACAGCCTGAAATAAACTCATCACTACACCCTAGCCATGGAATTTCATGGGATGGTTCTATTTTAATCAAAGGTCCATCATAAAAACATCCATTAATGGAAAGGAAAAATCATTCCTTGAATTATCCATTAATAACATTCCACTCATGATAGACCCAATGTACCCTACTTCTCCCAACTTCTACATGACAATATTAATTAGTAAATCAATGTGTGTGAGTCATGACACATATTAATGATATTGTTAAATTCTAATGATCATTACACATGATCATATATATAAATATCTAATGACACCAAAACATAAGGAATTTCTACTGGCGGGATTGTTCTCTTATTCTTCTACCTTGGAGATTACCAAGTGTGATCTTCTTGAGAGGAAGTCACATCTACTTATGAGTACTCACACCTGATGGTCTGCAATCTATGTGTCCCATTATAGCATGTGATCTAACCCTAGAACACTATATATTAATATTGTTATAACATTTCAAGGTTCTCATCATATTGGGGAACTCCAATGACCTTATTAATGCAAATAAATACTCTATGACATTATTACATCATAGTCATGTTGAAAAATGAACATTATGTGATTTTTTTAATATTTAAATATATTATATGTCCATGTAATCAATGTATAACCAGCTGGTTCTAGGAAACCAAATATTAAAATAATAATTCAAATATATTGGCTTAAAACCCATATCTATTCATTAGGTTAGTCAATTAATGGATGGAATATGGATTTTTTTATATACATGATGAAATGAAATCTCATTATACTTTATTAATGATGTTGGTGTAGGGAAATAGTTATATTATGGGAATGGCTAAATAGCCATGGGTGAACTTGTTACTACATATATGACGGGGTGGACAAGATAGCTCCAACTGAGCCCATTTTTTTACAGGATGGGAAAGCCGAGATAGTTCTGTTTGGTCTGATTATATATTAAATGGTGGGTGATCCCAAATAGTCCTCCAATGTATTGGGTAGCAACCTTTTTCTTTAGATATTAAAAGAGGGAGTTACATGAGAGTTTCTCCTTTGGATTTAACAGGGGCCTAATGATTTCTCACATGGTATTAATATGGGTTATGAAGAAAAATGATCCATGATACAAAAACATTTTTTTATTCTTATTATTGGGAAACATTATTTTTTATGATCATGATTATTATCACGTTGTTCGTGATTATAGATTATAATGAAACTTTCCTTGTCCATGTTTTAATATTTCTTAATACATGTATTGATTCTTATGATATCTATTATGATTTGATCCCAAAATTTGATTATGTATCTATAACATTGTATGATTTATATGTTCAATGAGGATATTCAGTGGTTAATGATTATGTTTAAACTTAATTAGAATTTTATTTCACCATTCTTATGATCCATTTTCCCCATAATATTATGATATTATGTTGAATGAATAATGTATATAAGTTATTTTATATAGATGATGTTGCAAATAATTAATTAATATATCATAATAAAAGATGGTATATAGGGGTGGAATGATCATTTAATTACATGGGTATTGTTTATGTTTGAGTTTCCCTTAATTCTCTAAAAATATAATACTAAATAGTCATTGAAAATGTATGTGATCATGAATTTCAATTAAATATGTATGGTTTGGATAATAAAATTTGTGTCACAATTCTCTATATTAATTCGTAAAATTTAATATTTATGATTTTAGACATGGATCTAAGAGTGTGCCTTATGGGGTAATATAGATAGTATCATAACCATTTTTAGATAAATTTATAGATAATGATGTTTTCCTATGTGTTTATCTTAGGATTTATAGATACCATCTTAGGATTATAAGATTAACATTGATTATAAGTTCAATGTCCTAGATATCCCATTTGTGGGGTTTAATTGGTATAAAATTGGATGTTATTAATTACATCTTTTTGATATGTTTTATTATTTTAGGTTATTTTTAACCCATTTGATTTACCTGAAGTATTATTTAGGGAGGAATAATTTTTTATTAAAGAAACAAAGGGCTTCTGTAAGTCTTGGTGGGAACCCATCACATCCAGCAAGGCCGTCTGGCTGGAATCCACAAAAAAGGTGACAAGGGTATAGCACCTATCATTGGACTATATGAGGTTATTGTTAGTAAAACATTTTTACAGGTAATGGTTAATATTATTTCTAAAATATATAGTATTTTATTTTAGGAATTATTGTTGATTTATCATGGAAAAACATACCATTAAATCAGTCTGTTCTTTAGGTTTTGATAATTTTCTAGAAATGTTTGTAGAATTTCAAGGATAAATACATGTGGAATGATTTTGTATTAACATTGTGAAATAATGTTTTGGGTTTAAATAATGATGCTATATTTTGTAAATTATTTTACTATATGCAAACTATTTTAGTTTTGGATAATGTATAATAGAAAGAGAAATACATTTCTATGATTTTGGAGATTATTTTGTCCATTAATTATTAATTTTATTGCTTTTTAATTGAAAAATTCACCAAAAACACACAAGATTTTGATAAAAATATGAGATTGTGGTCAAAATTTATTGATGTATGAAATTATAATAATCAATTATGTATATTTACAAATTCTATTATTAAATATTGTAAGGTAATTATCGACTCAAGGAAAAATATCTTGAAACAATATTTTACCAAAAGACCATAAATTCTGATGAACCAAATTTATTTTTTTACTATTAATGATTTGAGGTTTTGTAGACCAGAACATTCAACTAAAAATTTATTTTCTTATGATCCATGACTTTACCCATTGTATATAATTATTTATTCTTTTATTATATTCCAACCAATGCTCCCCAATTATAAATCCAAATTAAGTGTTATTATATATGATAATTTTTATTCTATTTCTATACTAGTAAAAGAACTTATTATTGAACCTTTTTACAACAACTGTTTACGTAAAAAGTATTTCCAAATGTCCATCCTTTGATATATGAGATAAATAAATAATTTTTGGGACACACTTTATTATGGGGAGAATGTAACATTGTGTGATTTTAGAAGAATAATTTTTTTCTGATAAAATAAAAAATCCGAAATAATGAAGTCATTTAATGAATTTAATTCCAAAATACATTATTAAAAATTTATTGTAAAATTAATTTAATCCCTTCAAAAACTTTTGGTACATAGTACCCTGATATTTTTATTCATGATATCATATTCAACCTGAATCACCGAAGATAAACTACCAATCATATATATAGATTTTATAATCTAGCCATTATATTGGTATGAGTGAATATTATTTACTAAATTATGAAATATATATATATATATTTTTATATATTTATATATTTCCTAATCAATATATATTATTGATAAATTTTTAGTAAATAATCATTAAATTTTTCTGAAGTGATGTTATTATTTAAAAATATGTATTTTTCAAAAATGGTTTAAATTTAATTTCATGAAAAAATGTTATAATATAATTTTGGAACTTCTATAAAATTGATTAGATTAAATTAAATTCATTTTTTTAGTCAAAATATAAAAAAAAGTTTGTGTGTAATTTTAAAACATGTTATGATTTTTTTTGTTGAATAGTGGAAAATAAAAACTATTGTAAAAATATCTAGAATTTCAAATAAGGTAAGTAATTTAAGAGTGAAATTGATTTTGAAATATAATTTCATATAAAAAATGTATTATTTAGTTATATTTATCCCAATAAATTTTTATTTATTCAACATTATTTTTGTTTCTGTCTAATTTTGTTTTTGTATTTAGAAAGGGGTTTTTCTAAAAACTATTTCAAAATGAGTATAGTTCCTATATTTTAATCAATTAAAATACTAAATAATAGGGAATGAATTAAATGAAATAATTTTTATATATATTAGTTAATATAATTTTAATTTCATGCAATGGTTGTTATTAGTCATAGATATAAAATCATATTTGATATTAAAATTACACTTCTTAAAACCCAATTTCATGAAAGAACTACATGAATAATTTTTAATTAATTTTTTTCAACTTTTATGAATTAAATTTGGGAAGATGTAAAAAATATTACTAATGAATGAAAATTGTATCACATATTATGGTCCAATAAATGTTATACTCTAATTATTATTGGAAACAGTTAATAAAAAAGTACCATGATTAATCTTAAATTGATATTTTGCTCATTAAATGTGCTTTTGTCAAAATTATTTTTATACACCCTTGTGAGTTTTATTATATAAAATAGATTTAAAATTATGTATTATTAGGTCTAAATTATATAATATTTATCATTTTAATTGTATTCTATAAGGAAAAAATACCAACGTAAAAAATATACAATTTATCATTGTAAAAACTAGAATGGTAAAATTGAGTAAACCAAATAACAGATGAACAAAAAAACAAAAATATAATTGTAAACACCCATAAAATTCAAAGTAATTTTTTTCTTAATTTTCATTGAGCTTTTACAAGAACACTGTTTCTGACGGCACCAGATTCCGAGGCCCGGTGTTCCCGGAATAATTTTTCGAAGTTTAGCTCGGGTACATTCAGTGAATGAACGAGCGGGTTTTCCTAACATTTGCACCGGTGCTCGGAATCGAATTCTAAGGGCACCGATGAAACCGCAGTGCCGATAATTTCTCAGGAACACTTTTTCCAGAGTTGTGTTTGCTCGGGTGAGGTTATTAAAATTTGGGTTAAGTAAAGAATAAAAATAAATAAGGTGCAACCATTTTATTTCTATTCTAAGTAGTGTTATCCTAAGATAAGTGGTTGGAGTGGGACCCACATCCTAATTACTCGACTAGGTAGGATATTAGTGTGGTGGATCCCACACGAGAACCACCCTTTCAACTTCCTCAACCACTATTAATTATGTAACTCACCCGCACCCCCACCCCAATTAAATAAAAGTCAACTCTTAATTAATTAATTAATTAGGTTATTCATTATAATTAATTCTTGGATTCAATTTGAATTTCAAATGAATTGATGTATTGTGTGTTAATTAAATAAGACAAAGTCTTATTTCGTCAGAGGTTAGTTCATTGTGTAAGAGGATTTGGAGAGGAAAGCTCTATGTTCTGAAGAACGTTATTCCTCCTTAAAGAACGCGAAGAATGCACCTTCACTGACGAAGAACGCCGACCTCCGAAGAAGGACGAAGAAGAATGACGAATCTTTAGAGATTGAGGACGCGACACCATGTACCCCGATTCCGATGATCCTCCTTCCGCGACGCCGTCTTCCGCGACGTCCCTTCCCCGCGACGAACCTTCGTTCAACAACGCTTGAGGTAGGGGGTTAACTGTTTTTGTTCGTGAACACATTCATCACCATTCTTTGTTCTCTAATTGAGACGCTTGTTATCGAAATAACGGGAGGAGGTTGGACCGCACGAACACGGCCGACTGTCCTCCGCCCTTGATGCTTGATTTTTTGTTACGGCACGAGCAAGGCAGAGCAGTGCCATTGCACCGCGAGGAAATAATGAACAATGGGCGGAGAAGTGCGACGCCGTCGCGTGGCACCGTTGAAGTCGATCAAATCTATGGCGCCATCGCGCTGCATTAGAGATCCTCTAAGAGGCCGCGACCGGAGCGGGGTTGTGGCGGAGGGGCGTGACGCCGTCACGCCATGCCGATCGGACAAGGCCCTGTCCTATGGCCGCGGTGGTGCGAGGAGCGGCGGCCGGAACCGCCGGCCGCCAGAGCATGGAGGTGGGACCCGCAGGGGGGTCCCACAGTGACTCACCGGCCGGCCAAGCCAGTCAGTTACCATGAAGGCCGGGGGTCGTAACCCCCGGCCGGGCAAAGGAGCATCCCCCCCACGTGGGGGTCGTGGTTCTTCAATCAGGGGGGTAGCGCACCACCTGTTCCGCCCAGCTCAGCAGAGGCCGATCTGGCCACGTGGGCTGACCGAGCGTGCCAGGATAGGTTAGGCCAAGCCCAAATGGGCTGGACCCAGAACCGGGTCGGTTCGTCCTGGTTTGGTCTGACCCAGGGGGTCTCGGGCCGGGTCGGTCCGGGCCCAAAACCCCCATCTTCAGACTTCTTTCATTCTTTTTCCCATATCATGGGCTACGGATCTCTGATCGATGCACCATAAGCTGCGATGTGATCCATGGATCGAGGCGGTCATTTCGGTATATTACACTCAAGGTTTTGGACAACTTTGGGTTCAGCCGGGTTCGTTCGAACACGAAACCAACCGGGCCCTCGGAGCGGAAACGCTTATAACATAAGCTTTAGATGTTCGATTGATGTGCCGTCAACTTTGTTGGATTCCTATTAGTGAGACAGACTCTTTGGCTTACTCCGATCAAAGTTTGGACACAGTTGGAGTGCGGTCGGGATGGTTTTGACTTAAAAACCAACCGGGCCCTCGGAACGAAAAAGCCAATAACTCTCAGACCGGGCGTCTGATTGACGCGCAGTCTGCAACATTTCATTTCTTTTGATGATACATAACATTGGGATACATCAAATCCAGAATTCGTTTCAGTTGATGTATCAGCCCCTCGGCTCGTGGAGCGGACCCTCCCGAAATAAGCTTGCTGTGTGTGGAAACCCTAGAGCTAGCTGCAACTACGATGACGATGACAACTGTACAGAAATCCTCCGTGGGTTCGATAGTGACGACTACAACACTCAGCGATCTTGTGTGGATCATTTCCTACCGATCCTGTGTGGTTCAGCGTTCTGCGGTCCTGTGTGGGCCAACGCATACTGATCTTGTGTGGGCCATATTTTGTGTGGGTCATTCCTAGGGTTAGTACCTATCGATCCTGTGTGGGTCATTGCGGGGGTTAGTAAATATCGATCATGTGTGGGTCCGGAGGCTTATATGAATCAGTGGATACATCTGATCATCTCTATTGTCTTACGAAGAAGTATAACTGTGTGAGCTGAGTCTTGACTTCAATCAATATCTTCGATATGAATGACTTTCTTTCCTATGTGGATTGAGTTGTGTTATCCTGTGTGGATTGGGTTGTACTCTTATGTGGACGTGATCGAACATGGCATGGATGCTGGAGCCGAACGAGAATTAATGACATAGGTATATGTATGGGAATATACCTATGTAGTGTTGGATTATACTTCGTGATTGTATCTTTCCTTTGTTGATTATCCTATGTATATTTTGGGAGACCTTCGTGGGTCTCAGGGTCCCTACTAAGTAGCGTATACTCACCCCTGCACGGGTTATGCCCGCACTACATTGTGTTGGTTGCAGACGACGGATAACACTGATCGTGGTTGAGGCTTGCAGAGCAAGTTGGTACCTGGAGGTGGAACACTGGGCGGGATCCACTCGGAGCGCATGGCTGGACCCGAGGAGCTGAGGAGGCTATCTGTACCCACCCTTCAGGTGAGACTTCCAGTGGACGACTCAACGTTGCCTCTTTACTTTTCAGTTGTTGTACTTCCTTTTCCAGTTCAACTTTACTTTCAGTTTGGGTTTGTATTCTGGCCCATTTACTTTTCCACACTTACTATTGTACCCAGTTTGACTTAGTTTTTACCTTTTCTTGCTTACTCTGTGTGTTTGTTTACTTTATAAAGGCAATGCCTTCCCTTTTTTTATTGGGAATTACGCCTTAGTGCTAGTCGCCAGCCCCTGGACTATGGAAGGTGGGCTTGGGGTAGTCACTGAACGGGCCCCGAGGACGGGTCATGACAAATTGGTACCAAAGAGAGTTCGATTCTACCACAAAACTCAGGACTCTGATCTTTTTCTTTGTGAAGCAATAGTGTTAAGAGTATTGAGTGTGGTTATCAGTCCAGAGATTCCAGTGTTGGTGTGGTGGCCGACGTATCCGTAAACCAGGACCCTGACTTATGATTTCCGACTTAGTGCACGAAAACATTGATTGCATGTGTGTTTCAAGTATTCTTTGTGATTAATTTCTGTTAGATCACTAGGAATACTATTTTGACCGTGGAACAGATGTCTCTTTTTAGGATGTCCCCACGACGACATCCAGCTAGGGTTCTGAGTTTTGTACGTGCTGACAGCCCACTAAGCAATGAGGCCTCGGTGCAGGGCCCTATTACTATGGAGGCACTGATGGTACCACTACCCACTGAGAAACCGATGCCACCAGCCCTAGCCACTGAGAGTGAACATCGCCTTAGTGCACTGTACGAGTTCCAGCATCAGAGACCGCCCATGTTCCATGGGGAGACGGATCCTCAGGAATCCGAGGATTGAATGGAGGTAGTTGTGTGAGATTTCAGGTTAGTGGGGACACTATCTAACCTCATGGTGATCCTCGCAGTGAGCCTCCTGCAGGCGGAAGCAGGAATATGGTGGCGCTTTTTTCTCTAGGTGCACGACGAGGCATCACTCCTCTGGATGGAATTTTAGAGCCTATTCCACTTGGAGTTCTTCCCAGCCACCCTCCATGTGGTGCGCATCCAGGAGCTTCTACAGTTGCGGTAGGGCAGCTTGACTGTCACCCAGTACTCAGCGAGATTTAATGATCTCTCACGCTATTCGACGGACATGGTTCAGGACCCATTCTTCCAGGCCCAGACCTCCGAGCAGGGACTGAGGCATGAGATCAGAGCATCACTGATCTCCCTCAGCATTCCGACATAGGCAGGAGTACTAGAGCGAGCTCTTCTCATAGAAATCTTTTTTGTCGAGCCTACGCCAGCAGTGAGACCTACCGCAGGGCGGTATGTAGCAGAGTCGTCTAAAGCTGGCAGTCGATGGATGTCACAGGGGTCCAGGCACACCGGATCATCAGGAAGATGACCTCAGGACACTGGCTCATAGGTGCATGGCACACAGCGCAGAGCCAGTCTTTCGAGAGCCAGACAGTGCTACGCATGCGGCGGGCAGGGCCACATGGCTCGTGACTGGCCGACCCATCGTGCAGAGGAGCATCAGACGGTTGAGGGACCACCCAGGAAGAGGCATAGGGTCGACCGTGGTAGTTCAAAGGGAGCAGGCGGACGAGGCAGAGGAGCTGGCCAAGCCGCAGGTGGTGGGCAATGCTTTGAGGCTCTACCACCACTACCACTAGGAGGCCCACCCCGACCATAGGGAGCAGGCGGGTAGAGAAAGGCTCAGCTTTAGGCAGTGGAGGCCTACGACCACAGCGCAGCAGAGATGATTCTAGGTATGATCTATGTCTACTCGAACCTTGATCCAGTTCTTATAGACACAAGAGCGAGTCATTCTTTCATTTCCATTGCCCTTGTTCGGAGCTCAGAGATTCTGACGGAGCCGTTGGCTCGATCCTTACGGCTAGAGAATCCTACGGGAGAAGACTCGATGATTATGCACTGGTGCCGATAGTGTGAGCTTACTCTAGGAGGGGGAGAGCTTTGGCTGGGATCTTCTTCTAGCTGCGTCGCGGCCTTACGATGTCATCTTGGGCATGGATTGGTTTTCTACAGTCCATGCTTAGATTGACTGCATTAGGCGCAAGGTGCGATGTGTTCGCACCGATGGGAGCAGGTTCACCTTCACCAGCGAGAAGGGAGCCTTTGCAGCACTGTATGGACTCACATAGAGGAGAGTACAGCCCATCACTCATCAGTTGGCTATCCTCATCCTAGGAGAATTTGACGTGCGGAGTCCGAGCTTACCTGCAGTGGTGGATCAGTATGTGAACGTTTTTTCCGATGACGTTCCAGGACTACATCCTCGCAGATAGGTAGACTTTTATATTGACCAATACCACAGGACAACCCCAATACCCACCCCATCATATCGGATGGCTCCCTCTGAGCTTCGAGAGCTATGGGTACAGCTGGAATACTTGCAGGGAAAGGGATTCATCAGAACCAGTGTTTAACCCTGGTCTTCCCCAATTTTGTTCGCCTAGAAGGCGGACGTGATCTTGTGACTGTGTGTCGATTACCGTCGCCGGAACCAGGTGACCGTGAGGAACAAGTATCCGCTACCGAGGATTCACGACCTATTCGATCAGGTCAAGGGAGAACAGTGGTTCTCCATGATAGACCTCAGGTCAGGCTATCATCAGCTTAGAGTTCGGGACGAGGACGTGCAGACGACGACCTTCAGATGTCGGTATGGACACTATGAGTTTTTGGTTATGCCATTCCGTGTAACCAGTGATCCAGCAGTGTTAATGGCCCTCATGAACATGATCTTTCAACCTTACCTAGATCGATTTGTCGTTGTCTTCATTGACGACATATTGATATACTCGACGACTGAGGAGGAGCACCCCTACCACTAGTGGGTTGTACTGGACACACTCTGAGAGCACCAGGATTATGGTAAGCTCTCGAAGTGTCAGTTCTGGATACGTGAGGTCCACTTCTTTGGACACGTCATCTCTGAGGCGGGAGTGGTTGTGGATCTTACGAATATTGAGGCAGTGCTTGCTTGGGAGCCACCCAGGAGCATGACAGAGGTGGAGAGTTTCTTGGGACTATATGGGTACTACCGGAGATTTGTGCCAGACTCCTCCAGAGTTAAGGCACCACTCTCAGCTTTGACGAAGAAGGGGAAACCCTTTATGTGGTCAGACAGATGTCAGCAGAGCTTCCTGGATTTGAGACATATATTGACCAGCGCACCTATCTTGAGGCTACCGTAGGAGGGAGTAGGGTACGTAGTCTACGACGATGCATCAGGGACCGGACTTGGATGTGTTCTGATGTAGGAACGATCATTGATCGCCTATAGATCACATCAGTTGAGGTGGAATGACCGGAACTACGTTACCCATGACCTGGAGTTAGTAGCAGTGGTCTTCACTCTGAAGATGTGGCGACATTATCTGATGGGTGAGTGATTTAAAATCTATTCTGACCACCAGAGTCTCAGTTAAATCTTCTTGCAAAAGGACCTGAACCTGAGATAGCGGTGATGGCTCGAGTTCCTCCAGGACTATGACATTGAGATAGTCTATACTCCTGGAAAGAGGAACGTAGTAGCCGATGCTCTCAGCAGGAGGACGGGCATTCAGCTACTTGGGGAGGCGACAGAGCAGCTAGCTGCTTTGTAGATATACTTTGTTGATAGTGATGGAGTAGCCTTTCTACATTCACTCACATTCACTCCTCCACATCTTCATCGGGTCAGAGAGGGACAACGTGGGGACGTTGACTGTGAGACGTGGCGTGCATAGATATCCTCAGGACAGACACCTGATGGATTCTCTGTGGAGGTAGAGCACGTTATCCTTTTCAGATGACGTACCACGGAACCCTTTGCTTTACAGGAGGAGGTGATGAGGGAGTTACACACTTCCCCTTTAGCGGTACATCCAATAGCGGAGAAGATGTACCAGGACCTTATGCGATAGCACTGGTGGCCGGGTATGAAGAAGGTTGTGACTGAGTTCGTTTCTTGATGCCTCACCTTCCAGTAGGTGAAGGCAGAACACCAGGTACCCGCAGGCTTAGTATAACCATTGGAGGTCTCGGAGTGGAAGTGGGACGAGATATCTATTGTAGAGACCCGTATCTTGACGTACATGGACATTACATTACTTTTGCGGAATACATAGTACATAACAAAAACACACACACAAGGATCGTAATAGTTTAGTGTCTTTGGAAACTCGGAACGTAATATTCTAAACGTGGTGAAAGATCTTCAATATCTCCCATAAAGATCTTCCCCTTTTTTTTACCTAAAACCTTTCTTTATATACTGGGGAAAGAAAAACAAAAAAAAGGGTGAGCTCAAATGCTCAGTAAGGGTAAACAAAAGAAATATCAATCACATCGTATTCATAAGAACATAACAGTTTGGAAATCATAACCTGCAAAAGAGAGAATAATTTCATAACATGGGATAAATCATGGTAGTGAAATGTAATCACAACAATCATAACTTAAAACATTAAACTTTGTGGCATTCACACATAATCATAGAGAATCATTTCTTGTTAGTCAAGACTCATTGCCAAGACTATCTTAGTGGACAAAGTCTCTTTCTGAATCGAGTAACCCTCGTTTCAGTCCTGTTTCACTGAACCGGTATAACCTACCATTCCAGCCATGTCTATCTCATGAGATATAAAATCTTTACCCAATGCATTGGAGGGAGATATAGGTCCCACCCATCTTATAATGAATCCTTTCTTATGTGTGCCACATAATCATAAAACATACATCATCGCATAACACATGTAACAAAAATGGGATTCTTGAAACATCATGACATCATAAATAAATTCATATAAGATAAAGGAATTCATAAACATAATTCCATCACAACATAGTCAAATCAATGTAAAAATATGGATAGAAACAGAACCCTTTATTATCTTAGATGGAAAATAATTTTGATAAAACACTTGAATTGAATTCTTGAGGAAAATATCCTTTCTTCTTCAAAATCAATATCTTTTCACAAAACATCATGTAATTTTAAAAGAAAGAGATTTTATTGAAAATAGTCATGAAATATTTGAGAGTAAGCTTCATGAAAATAAGGCTTTATAAAACAGTAGAAATCCGTTCGTGCCGTATAAGTTAAAAAAAACATTCTTCGTACTTTTGTCGGAAAAGTCAAAAAGTACCTCGTACGAAAAACGACAAAAGATTCCTTTCATACGTATTACTAAAAACTCACCGAAGGGTAAAAATGGATTTAAACAATTTTAGGTGTATGGAAATAATATTACATATTGAGTAAACATGGATTTGGATGATAAAATACACCCCAGTAAATACTTACGAATAAACAATCTCGGATAAAAATGAGATTGTGATATTTCCCTTACCTTAGGTCCAATTTGCTTCGTATGTGTCCGAACCTCCTGTATAATGATTTAAATAATGTCATTGACTTATTACAGAATCATATTCATTGTTATGATATCATATATGGTTCACTTATGACATTATATTACCCGTTCTTTTGTAAATTCCATGTTAAAGAAGCGTTTTGGGTAAAATCGTTTCATTTATCGTAGGTGTTTTGACTTGTTGTTCTTGACATCATTATTACTTATATCATGATTTACTTACTTCCAGAATATAAAATATGATTTATATATCATATATATTCAGTATATATATATATATATAATAGATATATAAATAAAATGAAAAACACCGTTCATGGAGACGGTAGTCCGTGCGTACGCATGAACGCTGTTTTTTCTTTCCTTATTGTCTTGAAATGGAAGTAAGTAGATGACATACATATGTATATATATACATAAATCCAGTAGCTTTATAATGTCATATATTTCATTATTATTTCTTATATATACATTATAATCATTCTTAAATGGTTAACATGGAGAATGAATCTCATCGCGTCGTGGAGACGGTAGTCCGTACGTACGCACGAGCGATGATATCATTTCTATAAATATTGAATTGAATTGGAGTGGATTATACAATATATCAGAATCAATTTTATGTTTTAATAACTATGTATAGTTATTCTTTACACCATTATACCCATCCATGTAAGGTGGTGGTGGAAAATAGATTACACCACGGCGTGGAGACGGTATTCCGTACGTACGCACGCGCGGTGATTTCTTTTTCCGTAGGATGGATAGATGGTGAAATAGGGTTGTTTCATACTTATAATAACATATCAGTATATGTGTGATACTGATGTTATTACTTCATAATGAAACAACCTAAGAAGAAGAAGTGGAAGAAGAAATAAAGATGAAAGAATTGGTAACGGTAATTACCTCTTCTTTGAAGTGCCTCTTTGAGACCTCCTCTTAGGGTACTAAAATTGGTCTTTGAGGAAGACCAGAACCTCTAGGATGTTTCTAGGGAAGTGGAGAAGAGATTTTGGCAGGGGTTGGCCGAGCTTGAGAGCTCAAATTGGTGTGAGGAGGAGGGGGAGGAGGTGTCCTTTTATAGGGGAGGAGAGGGGCACCTTAGGAATTCTTAAAAATATTAATTTATAATAAATCTAACCCCACATAAAAACCTCCAAAAATGACTCATATTCGAAGCTTAGATGATATAGGGTTGTAATCTCATCAACCAATCAAATTTAGACATGTTTGGATCTTATTTTAAACCTTATCAATTAGATTTAACTCTAAGTTAAATAATTTAACTTTTACCGTGTCTTTTTGTTTTCTTTCACTATATGGTTAATACACTTACTATAACATGCCAAACGAACCCCAAATTGTTTATTATTAATATATATATCCTTATCTAAGTCATTTGGCCGAACCTTAGATTTTTAGAAATAAAATAACAATTAATAATATAATATTTGATTTAAAAACTATTTTGTGTCAATTTTAACACTATTTGATATATGATTTTTGTGAAAGTCATAACATAATTAAATGTTCGAACCAAGTTGATTAAATCAACATTAATATATCATAGTAACCTAGAAAATTAGTGGAATTCATAAAATTTCTCAAATTACATGTATTTTGGTGTTTATAACATCAATTATGTCAATATTTCATAAATAAGATAATTACTGTATCATCTTTGTGTCATAAATTAATTAAATTATTTGATGTCTAAAAATTACAAATAAAATACCATTATGTAGGAAATCTTTTTAGCTTTCTAATGAATATTTATAGTCTAATTTATCTTATGTATAACAACATATTAAAAATTATTTACTTATTAAACTTTGATTTTAACTATTTTAACCCTTCTTTAAATAAATTAATAATAAATGTCCTAATCTAATCCATGTGGGACTAAATGGTCATATTTTATTCCTAAGTTTGTTTTTGGTCGAATTACACTTGTCCAATAGAATTAGGACATGTGTTAGGGTAATATTGATATCATATTTACCCTTAGTTACCCTATTTACTATTAACCGCGGTAAAAATAGTAAAAAGTTACTATTCACCAAAAAATTATTTTTATCTCATTGAACCACATTTTACTTACTGATATCAACCGTGTCTGTCGGATTTTTGAAATTCCATTCACAGAAGCGGTAAAATTAAGTTTTATGAAAAATTCAGTTTTTTTTAACTACCACTTAGTAGTTTCACTATTCATCAAAAAATGAAGGTTTTCAAAAAAATGCCAAAATTTCATCTTAAGCTATATTTCATATTCCAAATTCAAAAATGAAGTCTATTTTACCAAATTCATAACATAGAATTTGAATTAATTAATTTTATAATTAAATCCCGCTGTTAAGACAAATAGCGTGTTTTTAAGAAACAATTTCTATCAAAAGATTGACACTTGATTATGTCTGGTTTAAATGTGAAATTACAACCAATGACCAGCATTGAATTAAATTGTAAAAATATATTCTAAATATACTTTAAAACCACTCAAATTAATAATTTATCACTATTAATTATTTCGATTAAAAAAGTTGTTTTTAATTATAATTTAGTAATTTTCACTATTCATCAGAATATGAAAGTTATCCGAAAAGTACCAAAATTTCACCTTAGGATAAATTAGATACTCCGAATCCAAAAATAAAGTTCATTTTGAAAAATAAGATTTACTGGATTTCAAAAAGTGGTTATTACTATTCATAACGGCTAGTTTTAATAATTTTTTTATAGCATATCGTTGTTTAGTGAAACTCGGTATTGCGTACAACACACGCTATCGAGGAAGGTCGCGATTGCGTGAAATGCAAGGCAAGTCAAGGATGTGTGTTGTGCAAGCTCCTTTTGGTGTAGCGTACAACACAAGACATTAATAAAATTAAAAAGAATATTTCTTTATAAAATCTTGGGCTGTTACATTCTACCCCCCTTAAAATGAATTTCGCCCTCGAAATTCGTCGGGGTTATAAATGGTTTACTATTCGAAAATTTCTTTAATAGAAACCCACATCGTAAAAAGGAATATCAAAACCAATATTTAAAAACAAAAGTATGAAACGTAACGGTTACCCAAATAAACTAATCACTGGGTTTCCACATAGGTGAAAATATGGATATGGAAGAGAAATCTAACCATCATGTTCTGATAGAGAGTGGTAGAGAACATGGCTATGGAAAAGCCAGCAATCACAAAGCCATATATTTGTAACGATCTAAGGTACCATCTGATTCATCAGGTATAAGATCACTAGGACAACATTTTTGGTTTTCAAGATCATTTCCCTAAAGTTGAAAATTTGAATTAGAATAAATAATTTCTTTATTTTGGTACAATCTCACTGTTGTTCATGCCTTGAACAATTTCCACTTCATCTCTTAAATAAATGAAGTTGAATTTGTTATTCGTGAAGTGTTAGCAGATCATGTGATAGAATGACGGGTCATTCCATCTGTCTCAAAAGGTTAGCAAAATTTATATACATAAGTCGATCTATAGTGGGATTAATCATATATGGTTCCTAAAATGTGCTTATACTTCATATATCATACTGCTTAATATAATAACACTAGTTTCTACTAAACAGGGACTTCCTGTAGGTCAGTGGTAGGCGATAAAGGCCAGTCGCACTTCGGTTGTGGGTTCGATTCCTACAGCCTTGTCCGAAGCGATGGGCTGTCGCCCGTCCTGCAGGTTGTCCTTTTTCTAAAACTACGTTACTATAATATCCCATCAATAATATCGAAAATCTTCTATCCTTAAACAATACTAACTTATGTCCAACATAATCCAGTCTAATCTTTAGGCTTATACATAATACTGCAGTCCACTCTCATAATATAGTGACAATGATTACCAGAGATTTAATACTGTCGTTGATCCCCACATATCATAAGATATGTCTTGTTGGTCACATTCCAAACATTCAATGTCCTTAATCGTGTATTCTCTTGAATACCTTAGTGAAAACATGAGTGCAGTTAAAAGTTAACACTTTCCACATACCAAAATCCTCAAAATTCTATATACTCAAACCATGATATCACTTAGTCCTTATATCAATCATGAGCTCATGAATACTGTTAAACATTTAATTTTCTCCTTATCCCTTCATTATGCCCATATCATCTGCATTCTAAAAATATCTGAATAACCTTTCCTGGATACTGGTAACATTAATCAGACCACAATGTAACAATCCTTACATGTCTCTTTATTCCATAGTGCCATGAGATTACTTATACAACATTACACATGATAAACATGTAATCATTCCACTACATTCTTAAACCATTGACCGAGCTTCAACAATTCTTTCACATCATATCATTTGTAGTCTCTTCATCATCATCCACATAAATACTACCCATACGACCATACTGATTCTCTTCATGAGTCTTTCCCTTAGGGCATTGGTTTGCATAATGCCTATACATTCCACATTTAAAACACTTAACCATTTTTGATGTCGTAGCAATACCATTATCCTCATCCATGGTGTTAACTGAACCTTTTCCTTTGCACTTACTTGCTTTGTGTCCTTCTTTTCCACACCCAAAGCATCTTCCAGTTCCTTTGAAACATTCTCCTTGATGCCTCTTCCCACATGATTTACATAGGGGAAATTGAACTTTCTTTCCTCTATGATCATCATGAAACTCCATCTTTCTCTTATTAGCCGAGTCAGAAAACTTACCAAATTTTACTTTATTGATCATATTATGAGATTGCTGATTCAGCATAATAATGATGTTTGGATTTCCAAATCCCATTTCATTTGGTTGCTCATGAAGAATACCATTCCATTGTCCATCATATCCTCCATTATTGTGAATCATCTTGTTTCCAGCCATTTTCTAAAACCCAAACAGAATAGTGTTAGATGCAAAAATCGTAATTAAGGGGGAGTAACTTAAATATCTATCATATTTGGTTTATTCTAATATCGTTACCATAGTTCTAGAACTATATCCTATACGTATACTTATCCTTAGGGGCATCCCTAGACATACCTTAGAAATATCTCTAGGGATCTCACTAACGTTTTCGCATCCTAGTTTCCAAAGGTTGACTAAACCTTTCTTCTGATACCAACTGTAGAGACCCGTATCTTGACGCACATGGACATTACATTACTTTTGCGGAATACTTAGTACATAACAAAAACACACACACAAGGATCGTAATAGTTTAGTGTCTTTGGAAACTCGGAACGTAATCTTCTAAACGTGGTGAAAGATCTTCAATATCTCCCATAAAGATATTCCCCTTTTTTTTAACCTAAATCCTTTCTTTATATCCTGGGGAAAGAAAAACAAAAAAAAGGGTGAGCTCAAATGCTCAGTAAGGGTAAACAAAAGAAATATCAATCACATCGTATTCATAAGAACATAACAGTTTGGAAATCATAACCTGCAAAAGAGAGCATAATTTCATAACATGGGATAAATCATGGTAGTGAAATGTAATCACAACAATCATAACTTAAAACATTAAACTTTGTGGCATTCACACATAATCATAGAGAATCATTTCTTGTTAGTCAAGACTCATTGCCAAGACTATCTTAGTGGACAAAGTCTCTTTCTGAATCGAGTAACCCTCGTTTCAGTCCTGTTTCACTGAACCGGTATAACCTACCATTCCAGCCATGTCTATCTCATGAGATATAAAATCTTTACCCAATGCATTGGAGGGAGATATAGGTCCCACCCATCTTATAATGAATCCTTTCTTATGTGTGCCACATAATCATAAAACATACATCATCGCATAACACATGTAACAAAAATGGGATTCTTGAAACATCATGACATCATAAATAAATTCATATAAGATAAAGGAATTCATAAACATAATTCCATCACAACATAGTCAAATCAATGTAAAAATATGGATAGAAACAGAACCCTTTATTATCTTAGATGGAAAATAATTTTGATAAAACACTTGAATTGAATTCTTGAGGAAAATATCCTTTCTTCTTCAAAATCAATTTCTTTTCACAAAACATCATGCAATTTTAAAAGAAAGAGATTTTATTGAAAATAGTCATGAAATCTTTTAGAGGAAGCTTCATGAAAATAAGGCTTTATAAAACAGTAGAAATCCGTTCGTGCCGTATAAGTTAAAAAAAACATTCTTCGTACTTTTGTCGGAAAAGTCAAAAAGTACCTCGTACGAAAAACGACAAAAGATTCCTTTCATACGTATTACTAAAAACTCACCGAAGGGTAAAAATGGATTTAAACAATTTTAGGTGGATGGAAATAATATTACATATTGAGTAAACATGGATTTGGATGATAAAATACACCCCAGTAAATACTTACGAATAAACAATCTCGGATAAAAATGAGATTGTGATATTTCCCTTACCTTAGGTCCAATTTGCTTCGTATGTGTCCGAACCTCCTGTATAGTGATTTAAATAATGTCATTGACTTATTACAGAATCATATTCATTGTTATGATATTATATATGGTTCACTTATGACATTATATTACCCGTTCTTTTGTAAATTCCATGTTAAAGAAGCGTTTTGGGTAAAATCGTTTCATTTATCGTAGGTGTTTTGACTTGTTGTTCTTGACATCATTATTACTTATATCATGATTTACATACTTCCAGAATATAAAATATGATTTATATATCATATATATTCAGTATATATATATATATAATAGATAGATAAATAAAATGAAAAACACCGTTCATGGAGACGGTAGTCCGTGCGTACGCATGAACGCTGTTTTTTCTTTCCTTATTGTCTTGAAATGGAAGTAAGTAGATGACATATATATGTATATATATACATAAATCCAGTAGCTTTATAATGTCATATATTTCATTATTATTTCTTATATATACATTATAATCATTCTTAAATGGTTAACATGGAGAATGAATCTCATCGCGTCGTGGAGACGGTAGTCCGTACGTACGCACGAGCGATGATATCATTTCTATAAATATTGAATTGAATTGGAGTGGATTATACAATATATCAGAATCAATTTTATGTTGTAATAACTATGTATAGTTATTCTTTACACCATTATACCCATCCATGTAAGGTGGTGGTGGAAAATAGATTACACCACGGCGTGGAGACGGTATTCCGTACGTACGCACGTGCGGTGATTTCTTTTTCCGTAGGATGGATAGATGGTGAAATAGGGTTGTTTCATACTTATAATAACATATCCGTATATGAGTGATACTGATGTTATTACTTCATAATGAAACAACCTAAGAAGAATAAGTGGAAGAAGAAATAAAGATGAAAGAATTGGTAACGGTAATTACCTCTTCTTTGAAGTGCCTCTTTGAGACCTCCTCTTAGGGTACTAAAATTGGTCTTTGAGGAAGACCAGAACCTCTAGGATGTTTCTAGGGAAGTGGAGAAGAGATTTTGGCAGGGTTTGGCCGAGCTTGAGAGCTCAAATTGGTGTGAGGAGGAGGGGGAGGAGGTGTCCTTTTATAGGGGATGAGAGGGGCACCTTAGGAATTCTTAAACATATTAATTTATAATAAATCTAACCCCACTTAAAAACCTCAAAAAATGACTCATATTCGAAGCTTAGATGAGATAGGGTTGTAATATCATCAACCAAGTAAATTTAGACATGTTTGGATCTTTTTTTAAACCTTATCAAATAGATTTAACTCTAAGTTAAATAATTTAACTTTTACCGTGTCTTTTTGTTTTCTTTCACTATATGGTTAATACACTTACTATAACATGCCAAAAGAACCCCAAATTGTTTATTATTAATATATATATCCTTATCTAAGTCATTTGGCCGAACCTTAGATTTTTAGGAATAAAATAACAATTAATAATATAATATTTGATTTAAAAACTATTTTGTGTCAATTTTAACACTATTTGATATATGATTTTTGTGAAAGTCATAAATTAATTAAATGTTCGAACAAAGTTGATTAAATCAACATTAATATATCATAGTAACCTAGAAAATTAGTGGAATTCATAAAATTTCTCAAATTACATTTATTTTGGTGTTTATAACATCAATTATGTCAATATTTCATAAATAAGATAATTACTGCATCATCTTTGTGTCATAAATTAATTAAATTATTTGATGTCTAAAAATTACAAATAAAATACCATTATGTAGGAAATCTTTTTATCTTTCTAATGAATATTTATAGTCGAATTTATCTTATGTATAACCCCATATTAAAAATGATTTACTTATTAAACTTTGATTTTAACTATTTTAACCCTTCTTTAAATAAATTAATAATAAATGTCCTAATCTAATCCAAGTGGGCCTAAATGGTCATAATTTATTCCTAAGTTTGTTTTTGGTCGAATTACACTTGTCCAATAGAATTAGGACATGTGTTAGGGTAATATTGATATCATATTTACCCTTAGTTACCCTATTTAATATTAACCGCGGTAAAAATAGTAAAAAGTTACTATTCACCAAAAAATTATTTTTATCTCATTGAACCACATTTTACTTACTGATATCAACCGTGTCTGTCGGATTTTTGAAATTCCATACACAGAAGCGGTAAAATTAAGTTTTATGAAAAATTCAGTTTTTTTTAACTACCACTTAGTAGTTTCACTATTCATCAAAAAATGAAGGTTTTCAGAAAAATGCCAAAATTTCATCCTAAGCTATATTTCATATTCCGAATTCAAAAATGAAGTCTATTTTACCAAATTCATAACATAGAAGTTGAATTAATTAATTTTATAATTAAATCCCGCTGTTAAGACAAATAGCGTGTTTTTAAGAAACAATTTCTATCAAAAGATTGATACTTGATTATGTCTGGTTTAAATGTGAAATTACAACCAATGACCAGCATTGAATTAAATTGTAAAAATATATTCTAAATATACTTTAAAACCACTCAAATTAATAATTTATCACTATTAATTATTTCGATTAAAAAAGTTGTTTTTAATTATAATTTAGTAATTTTCACTATTCATCAGAATATAAAAGTTATCCGAAAAGTACCAAAATTTCACCTTAGGATAAATTCGATACTCCGAATCCAAAAATAAAGTTCATTTTGAAAAATAAGATTTACTGGATTTCAAAAAGTGGTTATTACTATTCATAACGGCTAGTTTTAATAATATTTTTATAGCATATCGTTGTTTAGTGAAACTCGGTATTGCGTACAACACACGCTATCGAGGAAGGTCGCGATTGCGTGTAATGCAAAGCAAGTCAAGGATGTGTGTTGTGCAAGCTCCTTTTGGTGTAGCGTACAACACAAGACATTAATAAAATTAAAAAGAATATTTCTTTATAAAATCTTGGGCTGTTACATCTATGGATTTTGTGACTGCACTTCCATGTACTTCCAAAGGTCATGACTCCATTTGGGTGATTTTAGACCGACTCACCAAGATGGCTCACTTCTTATCCATCAGAGAGCATGGCTCAGTAGAGAGCTTGGGATGTCTCTACATTCATGAGATTGTACGCCTTCATGGTGTTCCATCATCTATCGTTTCTTATCGAGATGCTCGCTTTACTTCCCGGATTTGGAAGGGGTTGCATGAAGCATTAGGGACGCCGCTACATCTGAGCACCGTCTTTCACCCTCAAACGAATGGTCAGATGGAGAGGACCATTCAGACTCTCAAAGACATTCTCTGTGCATGTGTCCTCAACTCTGGTCACAGCTGGGAGGATCATCTGCCCTTGCTGATGTTTGTGTACAACAACAGCCACCACTCCACCATCGGGATGGAACCATACGGGGCATTGTATGTCCGACCATGCAGATCACCTCTATGCTGGAGAGACCCTGGGGAGTCAGCACATGTGGGAACAGAGATGGTCCAGGCCACGACAGAGAAGGTCCAGGTCATCCAGGAGGAGATGAGGATAGCTCAGAGCCGGCCGAAGTCTTATGCTGACAGAAGGCGGAGGCCACTGGAGTTCAAGGATGGCGACCACATCTTCTTGCGGGTCTCACCTCGATGTGGAATATGGAGATTTGGTCAAGGTGGTAAGTTATCTCCATGCTTCATCGGACCATTCTAGGTCCTCATCAGGATAGACGAGGTGGCTTATCGCCTGGCTCTACTAACTCAGTTACACCAGGTGCACGACGTCTTCCAGGTATCTCAGCTGAGGAGATACATGCATGACCCAACACAAATCATCGACCATGGGGAGCTGGACATTGACGATGGGGTGACTTTTGCAGAGGTCCCGTTGGAGATCGAGGATTGATAGGAGCGGGTCCTACGTGGACGATCGATACCTCTAGTGCGCATCAGATGACAGCACATGAACCTCCAGGAGAGAACTTTGTAGCGGGAGGCTCAGATTCGTGCACAATACCCACATTTGTTCCCCTAGTTTATGATGTATCTTTACGGGGACGTAAAACCCTGAGGTGGGAGTAATGTAAAGACCCATAAAATTCAAAGGAAGTTTTTTTCCTTATTTTCTTTGGGATTATACAAGAATGTAGTTTCTGACGGCCCTTGATTTTGAGGCCCGGTGTGCCCATAATAATTTTCTGAATTTTAGCTCAGGTACGTCCAATGAACGAATGAGTGGGTTTTCCTAACTTTTGGACCAGTGCTTGGAATCAAATTCTGAGGGCACCGATGAAACCACATCGCCGATAATTGTTTAGGAACACTTTTTCTGGAGTTGCGTTTACTCGGTTGAGGTTATTAAAATTTGGTTTAAGTAAAGAATAAAAATAAAATGGGTGCACCCATTTTATTTTTATTCTAAGTAGTGTTACCCTAAGCTAAGTGATTGGAGTGGGACCCACATCCTAACTACTCCACTATGTAGGAAATGAGTGGGGTGGTGCCCACACGAGCCCCACCCTTTCAACTTCCTCAACCCCTATTAATTATGTAACTCACCGGAACACCCCTAATTAAATGAAAGTCAACTCTTAATCAATTAATTGATTAGGTTATTCATTATAATTAATTCATGGATTCAATATTAATTTCAAATGAATTGATAGCTTGTGTGTTAAGGAAATAAGACAAAGTCTTATTTCGTGAGAGGTTAGTTCATTGTGCGAGAGTATTTGGAGAGGAAAGCTCTATGTTATGAAGAACGTTCTTCCTCCTTGAAGAATGCGAAGAACACACCATTGCCGACAAAGAACGCCGACCTCTGAAGAAGGACGAAGAAGAACGCCAAATCCTTGGAGATCGACGATGCGACGTCGTGCATCGTGACGCTGACGATCCTCCTTCCACGATGCCGTCTTCGCGACATCCCATCCCCACGACGAACCTTCATTCAACAACGCTTGAGGTAGGGGGTTAATTGTTTTTGTTCGTGAATACTTTCATCTCTGTTCGTCGTTCTCTAATTAGCCCACATGTTATCGCAATAACTGGAGGTGGTCGGACCGCATGAACACTGTTGACTCTCCTCCCCCCTTGATGCTTGATTTTTTGTTGCAGCACAAGCAAGCCAGCACGGTGCCGTTGCACCGTGCAGAAATAATGAAGAATGGGCAGAGAAGCGTGGCGCCGTCGCGCCGTGCCTTTGAAGTCGAACAAAGCCACTACGCCATCGTGCATCACCGGAGAACCTTAAAGAGGCCATAGCCAGAGCGGGGCCGCGGCGAAGGGGCGCAGTGCCATCGCGCTGCGCCTATCGGGCAAGGCCGCGGCCTATGGCCGTTGCGGTGCGGGGAGCGGCGGCTAGAACCGCCGGCCTCCTGAGCATTGAGGTGGGACCCGCAGGGGGGGTCCCGTGTTGACTCACCGGCCGGCCAAGATGGCTGGTTACCATGAAGGCTGGGGGTCATAACCCCCGGATGACCAAAGGACCCCCCCCCCCCCCCGCGTGGGGGTCGCGGTTCTTCAATCAGGTGGGCAGCGCGCCCCCCTGTTTTACCCATTTCGGCACCGGCCGAGCTGGCCACGCAGGCCGCCCGAGTGCGCCAGGATGGGCCGCGCCCTAATGGGCTGAACCCGGACCCGGGTCGGTTCGACCTGGTTCAGGCCGACCCAGGGGGTCTCGGGCCGGGTCGGTCCAGGCACAAAGCCCCCATTTTCGGACCTCTTTCGGTCTTTTTCCCATATCATGGGATACAGACCTCCGATCGATGCACCGTCATCTGCGATGCGATCCTTAGATCAAGACGGTCGTTTCGGTATATTACACTAAAGGTTTCTGAGAACATTGGGTTTAGCCGGGTGGGTTCGAACCCGAAACCAACCGGGCCCTCGGAGCGGAGATGCTTATAACTTAAGCTACGGACGTCCGATTGACGTGCCGTCAACTTTGTTGGATTCCTATTAGTGAGAAGGGACATTTCTCTTACTCCGATCAAGGTTTGGACGCAATTGGAGTGCAATTAGGTTGGTTTTGACTTAAAAACCAATCGGGCCCCCGAAACGAAAATGCCAATAACTCTCAGACCGGGCGTCTGATTGACGCGTCGTCTGTCACGTTGAGTTCCTTTTGATGATACAAAACTTTGGGATAAATCAACCCCAGACTTCGTTTCGGTTGATGTATCAGCCCCTCAGCTCGTGGAGCGGACCCTCCCGAAACGAGCTTGCTGTGTGCGGAAACCCTAGAGCTGGCTGCGACTACGATAACAATGACAACTGTACAGAAATCCTCCATGGGTTCGACAGCGATGACTACAGTAGTCTGTGATCCTGTGTGGATCAGTGCCTACAGATCCTGTGTGAGTCAGCGCTCAGCGGTCCTATGTGGGCCAGCGCATACCCATCCTATGTGGGTCAGATCCTGTGTGGGTCATTGCGGGGGTTAGTACCTATCGATCATGTGTGGGTCCGACATCTTATATGAATCAGTGGCTACATCTGATCATCTCTATCATCTTACGAAGAAGTATATCATTGTGAGATGGGTCTTGAATTCAATTAATATCTTTGATATGATTGACTTGCATTCCTATGTGGATTTAGTTGTGTTATCCTGTGTGGATTGGGTTGTAATCCTATGTGGATGTGATCGAACTTGGCATGGATGCTGGAGCCGAACAAAAATTAATGACTTAGGTATATGTATGGGCATATACCTAAGTAGTGTTGGATGTTACTTATTGATTGTATCTTTCCTTTGTTGACTATCCTTTGTGGATTTTGGGAGACCTTCGGGGGTCTCTGGGTACCTACTGAGTAGCGTATACTCACCCCTGCACAGACTATGCCCGCACTACGTTGTGTTGGTTGTAGATGATGGACAGCGCTGATCGTGGTTGAGGTTTTCGAAGCAAGTCGGTACCTGGAGGTGGACCACTGGGAGGGACACACTCGGAGCGGATTGCTGGAAATGAGGAGATGAGGAGGCTATCTGTACCCACCCTTCAGGTGGGACTTCTAGTGGACGGCTCGGCGTTGCGGATTTACTTTTCAGTTGTTGTACTTCCTTTTCCAGTTGTATTTTACTTTCAGTTTGGGTTTGTATTCTGGCCCGCATTCTTTTCCACACTTACTATTGTACCTAGTTTTACTTAGTGTTTACTTATGCTTGCTTTCTCGGTGTGTTTGTTTACTTTATAAAGGTAATGCCTTCCTTTTTTTTATCAGGAATTACACCTTGGTGCTAGTCGCCAGCCCCTGGCCTATGGAAGGCGGGCTTGGGGTAGTCATGGCATGGGCCCTTAAGACGGGTCGTGATAATAATTTTTTTTCATTATACACCAAATAAAAACTCACATTATTTTTTAATCAATTTATGGAATTCATGGGGGGATACTAACCACCCATTGTAAATTAAATTAGAGTATTTAGAAAAATGACACACCTGAATTATAAAAAGCCACCTGCTTTCCTCTCATCATCACACATAAAAACATATTGTTCTTTGAAAAATTATATAAAAATATATTCAAAACACACATACATTGATCCCATAATACATTGTTTTTTAATAAATCCCATATAAGAATTACTTTTGTGGAAGCCTATGGAGGATACTAGAATAAGGGGTAGCATTCTACAATAAGTGATTTTATTTTATTTTCCCCTTCATAAATTTATTTATTATTAAAATATTATTATAAATTAAAATAATTATATTTAATATAATTTTAAAATTTTATATTATTTCATAACCAATAATAATATACACATCTAGAAAATGAGTTATGAAATCATTATTCGTGTTTTTGATGAACTGCCACAACACAAAATGAGGTAGTTAATTTTTCCATTACCAACTCCCACAGTTTGGTATGATGATATATTGGAAGTATATATTTGAAATTTGTAACAAAATTATACCTTTATAGTTATTATGTTATATATATATTTTTACATTCTATTTCATAGGGGATATGATAATGTTGCTTTTGTGTATCGTTGACTACACACTCATGATGTGATGTAATTCATTTTCCCGTGACAGATTAAATGGAAGAAAATAAGGTGAACATTTTTGATTATATGTGATATAAATTACTTAATTAAGATATTCATGACGTATTTATCATTATATAAAGGTAATATATCATTTTATAAATTAAAATAATGATATCATAACATTATTCTTGTATACGTGGACTACGCCTTTATGAAGCAATGTGAAAATGTATTCATCACCACACCACATGAATGATATATATAAGTAAATTTTAATAAATAAAAGGTTATAAATTTTAATTTAATAATTTGAAAAATACAAAATATTACATACCACCTTTCTATAATGATCAAGGATAAATGGAATCATTGTTCATGTGTATATATAAGCTACCATCTCTAGAATCATAACATATTTATTTTCTAAAAAATATTTTTTGACTTGTAAAAAATGAATAATTTATTTATATATATGATTAACTTTTATGATTAATATACATAATATGATGATAATTTATAATATTCATAAGAACAGAAACATTAATAGAAAATATTGAATGAGAAAAAAATGCAATTGATGCCCAAATAAATGAAAATACAACATGATAATTAAGGAATGGGTTATAAGATAAATTAAAAGGATCATATATGATATTAAAAATATTAACATTGTTTTCAGATAATTTATAACATTTTAAAAACCATTGTACACTATTTTAAAGCATAGTAAACTAAAAGGAAGTGAGAGGTATTGGTATTCTAATATCACTTTTATTTCTATGATATATATTCCATATTCACCACTTATTTATGTTTTTCTTTTATATAATTCTGATTATTTTATATTATTATTTGTATCAATGAACTTATGGGGTTTTAAATTTCTATTTGGGGAACTATCATTCATGGTCTTTATGGTTTTACTATAACCAAAGTGGTAAGGTATTTTAGAAAACAAATTCAATCATGGAGTCATATGTTATATTATACAGCTATATTCATTTGTGTGGTGTAGATAACAAACTATTGAAAAGTAATATAATAATATATAATTATTTTAATTATTTTATATGTTTTATTTGATATTTTTATTTCAAGTGTATTATGATCCAGAGTTACCATAGTAGAAATATTCTTATGTTATAATGTCATCAGTTATTAGTGGTATTTATAATTATGAATCCAATAATGCGATCATAAGATCCATCTATCAAGAAACATGATAATTTTATACTTATCTAGTAATTCAGAATGTACTGTTGTAATTACCATATTATTAAACTCTTTGGTATATAATATAGTTGATAAAATGTTTTTTTAAATCTGTCTGTATTTATCACTTTGGTCAGATATATATATACCAATATTACCCAAATTAATAAAAATTTCGAAAAAAATATTATAAAAAATCTTAAAATTTTTAAATAAATAAAATTTTCCTCATTTTATATATGGAAACATCCTTAAGAATTATATTTTATAGTGTTTTTGATCTTGAAATCAAATATATAATATTCCATTGATTTTACAGTATAGAGATTTATAGAATTAAGAAAAACCCTAAAAAATTAAAACCATATATTAAAGTGGATACCGCTATAGAGTGTCCAATTTTTCAATAAAAAAAATTATTTAATGTAATACTTAATTCCATTTATTGATTGATCTTCACAATTTTCTTACTACCATCATCCTTGTCCTAATTCTCTCAAAAAACATCAGATATAATTTTAAAACATGGAATGTGGAAAACGACATAGATAAGTGACATATAAAAATATAAGAACTAACTATCCCATAAATATATAAAAAATAATCATTTAAAATCATTAAATAATTGTTTTAAAATATATATGTTTTACCCTTGAAATAATAATTTTGTCACAATGATTTCCATTAAATATATCATAACAATTTTAAGGGAAATTATATACATATAAATTATTCTTTGAAAACATGATAATATCATTGAATTGGATCTGTAAATGATATAAATTTCACAATTTGAATGAAATAAATACTTTCCACTTATCATAAACTAGTTTACATACCCGTTTCAAACATGATATTTTTTTAAACGACATTTAAATAATAATATATTATATAGCTAACCATATATCCCTTACAATCGATCTACTCATCCCAATAATAAATTCCCATGAACCATAACATTATCATAAATCATGAATTAATGTTTCCTAAAAACATTAATTTGGTAAAATTATATTTTTATAAGAATAGTAAACATATAATAGAAATACAGTCTCCTTGAAAATAAGAATATAATATTGTAAAGGATTATTCAAAACATTACAACATCATTAAAGTGAAAAAATATGCTCCCTTTTTATTAGTAAAAATGAAACATTAATTTTGAGTTTTATAAACATAATCACTAAGACAATATTTTTAAATAAATGTCTCATTCATGAACTTTATAAAGAGTCATTTTTTAATTTTTTTAGAGAAATTAAAAAATATAATTTTTAAACACACCCGACCATAATAAATAAATTCAACAATGTTTTTTAAAATAAATGGATATGAATGATAAATATTTTAAAAATATATTATTAAAAAATTCAAAACACTATTTTTTAAATATAGATTCCCTTACCTTGAGTATAACTAATCTCATGAAATATTTATGTATTAAAAAATATTATTTGGTTAGTTTATTATTTTATAAGATATGTTTTCATTTAATTATTACTTTTATATCACTTAATAGCATGTTATATAAAATTACACGATAATTTAAATTCCCATTGACTTGTTAGGGATATTCAATTGGTAAGCCCAAAATGACATTGGATGCTTCAATATGGTCAAAGTGTTCATTATTTCATCAACCAATAAATAATATTGTTGAAAAAATTTTATTCAATGAACATAAATTATAATTTTGAATCCAATAATTAAATATGGTTATAAAAAATGAACATCGTTTCAATCATGGAGGCAATATTTCATACGTACGCATGAGTAATATTTCCATTTTTTATTGATCATTATTGATAAAAATATTACTAACATCTTATATTTTCATAATGAAAATAATATCATAAATATATTATTATTAAATATAATTATGAATATCATCCATGAGATGTGTTGATGAATGACATCACTTCGTAGTGGTGGTAGTCCACATGTATGCCTTAATGACAATATAATGTTTATGTGTATGGAATGATTGTAATATAAATTATATAACATATTTATAGAATTATAAATTTTTCAGGAATATCATATATAATCATTAATTAAATAATTATATCATATCTTTAATAACAGTAATGGAAAATGAATTACTTCTACTTGTGAGGTGGTAGTCCTCCTAACAAACAAAAGGTTAATTGTTTTACTATTTGATAAAAGTGGTGTTGAATATATGTAATGAAACTAACATAAAATCATCATATTATATGTATAATACTATATTTAACTATTTTATAATGTTATATAAGTCTTTTAGTAGGTGGTAGATGAAATAAACTGGAAACACATTATTAAAATCTAATCCTCTTCTTTGGAGGGTCAATATTTCTTCACATAATAAGATAAATAAGGTTATTGTTATTCATAAAAATTACCTTTATAAATATGGGAGGGAATATATAGATGTAATTTGGAAGGGTTTTTTTGAACCAATTTTTTTAAAATGTGTTAATAAATACAAAGAAGAGGTTCTATTTTATAAGGGAGGGGAGGGCCACTCTTCGAATATCATAAATATTAAATTAATATAATATTATTTTAAATAAAATATCTATCCAAAGTGAGTTATTTAGAATAAAATATGTTTATTGGTGTAAATAACCTAATCCAACAGGAATTTAAAGATTCTTTGAATAGGTTTATATACTTATATTTTGGTTGTATCCATTAACTATCGTCATTAAATCTTACCATGAAAACAAGTATTTATAATATATAAGGGTTATTTTAGTTAAAATAAAATACCAAATAACACATAAAGGGATCATTTATGTCATTTTATATCTTTCATTTATCATGTGGCTGAATATAATATTTTTAGTTATTTTATATCAATTAAAAATATATTATTTACCATAATATATTCATATTGTCATTTCAATGGAGTATTCATTACCTTAACATTTGTTATATCAATAAAAAACTTATGACAAACAAATGATTTTTTTGGGATGAATACTACTCAACCAATAAAATATGGTCATGTTTGCGGGTCATTTTTTAGTCCATTTCATCTTAATATTACGCTTTACTACCAGATTTAAATATTATTGTGCTAACAAAAAATGTCTAAGATTACGATGAATATTGTTAAAAAATAAAATTGACAGATTTCCTAAATTTTGAACTCCTAATTTAAAATATGGAATTTAGTTTTCACATAAAAACCCATAATTTTTAGAATATAATTTGTTCCTAAATACAGAATTTCAACAAAAAATAGTTTTTCAGAAAAAATGCCCTTCATAAACAAAAACTATTTTATACTATCATAAAATATAATTCCCATTTCATAAGCCAAAATTTAATATTCCAAATCAAATAAAAATAATTAAATTTTATAAATATTCAAAAATAAAATTATACATGTTAACAAAATTAAAAATAAAATTCATTTTTCCACAAAATACAGTAATTTTCAATATTCCATGAAAAATATTTTTTTTTTAAAAAAATTCATCATTAGATAATTTTTACATAACAAAACATAAAATGAAAAATATTTTTCCGATAATATTTTTTAAAACATTTTTCAATAAATTATAATATTAATTCATTAAAACAACTAGAAATCAACTTTGATGGAAATTTATTATTTGGAAAATTAAAATGATTTATTAAAAAATGTTTTTATTTTTTTGATCATTTATCAATAAATTCACATAGAGTAAGAACTATATATTTTTTCCAAAATAATTGATTCATAATAATACCCAAAATATAAAAGGATATGTGATAATGATAAAATAAAGAAAATAAGATTCTTTTATTCGTTTCAGCTTTATGTTGCATATCTTTTACATTGTTGAATATAGTGTTTCCTTTAAAAATATCTATTTGATGCATTCTGCATGTAACATCCAATGTAATTATAGAATTAAATTTTTTCATATTTATTATTATATTTGAATTATAAACTTATTTTACTATAATAAGGTTTCTATTTTTATTTTCATACCTGATAAGAAATAATTTTTTTTTCTAAAATCTAACATTTCAAGCAAGACCTAATTATACAAAAATATAATATATTATTAATATTTTTCTTTTTAGTGGTTTTTATCATATTTTAATTCAACTAGTGAGAATTAATAGAGATAAATATATTATTTTTAAAAATGTTTATTAAATATTTTTATATTTATCTAAAACAATTTTATTCTTAAGATAAAAAAATATAGTTTTAAGAATAGAAAGATTTAATATTTTTTAAAGGTAGTTTTTCTACCTTTTGTTAAGGAATGAATTTTATATCTAATTTTGGAAAGTTTTTTAATATTC
The DNA here is from genome assembly GCA_963277665.1 of Viscum album. NCBI lineage: Eukaryota > Viridiplantae > Streptophyta > Magnoliopsida > Santalales > Viscaceae > Viscum > Viscum album. The sequence goes on from CAUJRU010000071.1 coordinate 827,962, forward strand.
ATATGATTAATCAAACATAATTGTTTGAGGAAGAATTTCATAATTTACACTCGATGAATTTGTGGAATTTTTCAATGAACATTCAAATTTTGATCAACAGTGAATAATAAAAATGTTATTTCAAAACAGATTTTTTCATCCAATTTATATAAATAAATACAATATGAAATTAATTTATTTTTATCTATATGTAAATAATTTTTAATATTTTCATCACATTTAGGTCCTTGAAAAAAATTTATATTGAAATTTGATATAAAAACATTTTTAACTTTTGACTATTTTTAGTTTAAACATATTTTTTCTCAATGCATCAACGAGTTTAATTTTAGTGGATTTTGTGTTTTGAAATGAAAATTTTGATTACATATTTCGAATCCAAAGGTATAAAATTAATTAAAATTTCCATTTAATTTTTTGGAAAATATGAATATTATATTGAGTAATAATTTTTATTACCACATTTTAGAGTGAATAAGGTAAATAAAGGTAAAAATAATATTATAAATAATATAAAATCACCCTAAAAATGACATAATTTTATTAGAGGGGTTTCTTAGACAAAAAAATCCTTATTCCAATATTATAACCTTTTTAATCATCTTTCTTGTGTGAATGATATTTATTTTATTCTATTTAAAAAAAATTTCACTTTATCAGATTTCTTTTCTTAACAAGTAAAATATTTTTTATAAGAGGTCATATATGGGATATGTTTGGCTATAAATTCTATTTAGAAAACTAAAATTCTTATCACCATAATGGTAATTTATTTTTAATTTTTTTTAACAATAAAAGTACAAAAAACTATTACACAATGATGATGCATCATTTCATTAATTAATGGATGAATCAGATAAATGATATTAGAAATTTTAAAACAAATATAATATGATTTAATTAGTAGAATACATTATTTTTATAGATGAACATGACAAAATATTAATTGTTTTTGGAGTATTTTCTCTAATTCATCTTTATTGTTATGATATTTTTAAAAAGTAGTGTAATGAATTGTGTCGACATTGACATTATTGATATTTTAATATAAATAATATTTTATTAAATGATATGTTGTTTTTAAAAAATCTAAAATATAAGGAAATATTTTTGATATGTCCTAAAATATCATAAATTACTAATCTATATGTCTTTTGGCATGTTATAGTAAATATATGAGCCCTAAAATTGTAAATTAATTTTTAACACGGTAATAGTTAAAAGGGTAAAATATGGGTTCAAACAAAAAGATAATTATTAAAAAATAATAAAAAGATATATAATTTTAATTGGATAAGTATTTATACCCATAATCATTATATATTCTAAATAACTAAGTTTTTATGCATTTCTAAAATTAATTTAGTTTATATTAATTTAATACAATGAAGAATTCCAAGAATAACCCTTCCCTCTATAATAAAAGGCCACTACCTATCATCGTTTCTTGACACATAATAATCAATTTGGATAAGAAAATATTGGAATAAATCCCTCAATATAATCCCATAAAACATTATAATGGCCTTTTATATAGTTTTAAAACCCTATATATGTGTTTCAAGGTATTAATTGAAGGAGATCACATAATGAAGAGGTGTTGTTTTTATTTTTGTGTTTCTATTATATTTATTCTTACACTTACATTAAATATTGTCCCTCCATGTTGAAATAATAATTTTAGTATCCTAAATAAAATAGGAAGTTATTATGTTAATATAATCCCCAAAATCAATCCCCACGTCCATCAAATGGGAAAATAATTAATCATTCGTCATTATGTGTGAATTTTCTCCTATATAAAATGATATATTAATTATCCATAACTATATCTCAAGACATGTTATAATGATAATTTTAATGTGTATATAGGATATTAATAAAATATTTGTCATTATAAGTTAGTAGTTTATCAATTACTCCCTTACTTTCTATGCACAAAAAAATGATAATGTCGTTCTTGCATGTGTAGGAACTATAATCTCTACGAAGCAATGTGATACATTTTTCATCATCACATCACATATATGATACATATAAGTATATTTAAATGATTAATACTATATTAGTGTTATTATGTTTAATTTGTAAATATAAAATAATAATTACCTTTTTTCTATAAATATCATTGAGAATGGAAACATTATTCATGTTTACGTATAACATACTGTCTACATAACAATAACAAAGTTTTCGTAACACCCCAAATTTATGATTTTTAATATTTAATTTGTTTATATTAATTATATAATGTCTAAGGATTGTGTTTAATTGTGTTTTAAAAACCTTGTGAGTGTTTTGGAGATTATCTCCAAGTGTTGGGGTGGTGCACAGTTTATAGAAGTCGTGCAACACTTGCAGGGAACTATGAATAGTGAGACAAAGGAAAAAAGAGAAGGAACAAGGGTGAAACATGATCTATCCAAACCTCATAGATTCCTAGAAAAACTATTCACATTCAGAGTTGTGTTTGGACTTTTTAAGTTATTGGATTCGGTATTGTTAGTGTATGGTTTCTGAACTGTGTGAGAAAACCGTGTGGGGTCTCTCATGAGGTGAAAGTAGAAGAACAATTAGATCATGGTTTATCTAATAGTGTGACTAAACCATGACCATATCAATGTATTATCCTTAAATTGGGGATCATACTCATTTTAACCACTATCTTCCTTTCTTTCACAAAAATATCTCTAACTCAGTATTTTGGACTATTAATGTTTAGATGACTTCGGCCAATAAAATTTGAAATGATTTAGATTCATTAATTAATGTGTTGAATCCTGATTTGTGTGGAGAAGATATGTAAGGTGTGTTCTTAAAGATTCAACATAGTTCAGTGATGTTTTTCATGTCATTTATAATTTTTTTAAAAACTGTTGATGTAGGTGTCTTCACTCTCAGCTCTTGTATTTTAAAACATGAAGGCTTATTTTAAAATTGTTTTCTTTGATTTAAATAGATCATTTATTCGCAGTGAAAATATTTAGAAAAACCTATTGAGTGATTTTATGTGGAAGTTGAAATTTTTTATGTTTTACTAGATAGTGTTTTTGATAACATGACATTGAAATGATGATTTTAAAATAATTTAAGGGGTTTCTATATGAAAAAATGATTTTATTTTAAAACAATGATCCTTTATTAAGAAGGTTTGAAAATTCATAAATTTCTCTTAGTTTGACTTGGTTTTGTGTGAGTGGTCACATGCATTGGGAATCAAAATTTTGTGATGTACTCCAGTCAATGTGGACCACTAAGAAGCATCTATGTTGATAGATGACTAACAATTCATGATTATAGGGTGTTCTATGGATTTCATGCATGTTTGGGTATATGGATGTTTGGAAAGTAAGGGTTTATGCCAAAATTTATTTTTAAATGAATTTAATAATTATTTATGGGATTTCCATGGAAAACATTTCAAAGTGGGTTTTGTTTATATTTTGATATAAACTACTGTAGAAATTTTTTAATATAAATTTTTATATAATTGTTTCTAACATGTTTATCCTATTGGCGTGAGTGGGGAAGTCATTGGTGGAAATCCTACTGAGTTCTAGTACTCACCCCCGCTTTTTTTACTTTGGCGATTTTGTAGATGTCATCTTCTAAGACATGGGAAAAGGAAAATTATCACATATATTAAGAAAACATTCATGATACTTGGTCTTTTTGGTTAATTTGGAGTATGAAGATTGTGTATTGGAGTTTTTTGGTTTGTTGGAGTGTTATTATTTTGTCTTCACTATTTACATTGATATTGTAGTCTTATGTTGTTGAACATTATTTTGGTATGTTTTTGATAAATGTAATGTTGAATTAACTTTCATTGTAAACTTGAATCATATAGTGATTTTTTATTATATTCATTCTTTGGTTAGTGGTTATATTCATAAGGGGAAAATCATCCCCTTATGTATTGAAGCCCTTCTATATTTGTTACCATCATTTGGCATCCTGGCGAGGTTGCATAAGGCCTAGTAATGTCTCACAGCACTCTCAAGACAATGAGAAGGGGAAGGTTTTTATAAATGGTATTAGTTTTATATGGTCCAAAATTATGTTTGAGACAAGTGGTATCCACATGGTCTATTCCTTATTGAAAAAGTCTTCAACAATTATGATGATCTTGTAGTTGAATTCATTCATGTATATTACTTTTGTTGAGTAGGTAGAAATAATTATGTATTCCATAATGTGAAATTTAGAGCATAAAAAGACATATATATTCATTTTATTCAAATATTCATGTTACTAGGAAGTAGGGTGCATATGTGTTTTGGAGACACATATAATATTTTTAAATATCATTGTCATGGGTTTATTAGATGGGATGAAAATGAAATACAATACAGTAATGGGTTTTCACTATGTGTACATACATTATTTTGGGTAATGATTTATGTTTTGTGAAAAATTTCAATTTTCTGAAACAAAAATGTGAAAGTATTTTAAATTTAATGATTTTGAGAAATAGCATGATGTAGGTAACTTTAAAATGGTATTATTTCAAAAATAATTTTTAATGTATTAAAATAATTTTGAACAAGGAAAAATATGATTTTAGAAAGAAATGTTATGATAGCTGATGTGGTAGAATTTTACACTCTTAATAATTTATTTAACCAATATTTATACTTATGGAGTTTATTGTTTTTTTGAAAATAGAACCTGATAAGAATTGTAAAAAACCAACCAAAAGAAACTACATAGAATGTGGTCGGACATGATCCACCGGTGAACCATGAGTTGATTTAGATTACCTTCCAATAATTTAGAGTTATATATATAGGGAATTAAATAATTATTAAAATAAAGTGGTTCATTTAGTACACTTTATGAAGTATAATCTACCCCTATTCAAGTGTGATTTTAAACCTGAAAAGGTGTAGGTGTGGTTGAACGGTATGAATCATATCGTTGATTTAATCGTCACACAATGAGAGATGAATGTCACACAAGAAACATACAGGATTGATGATCTTGAACACTAGTGATCACATCTAGAGGTGCAAGCTAACATAGATGAAGGCCTTATATGGGAGGATGCTGAAGATTTTTTCAACAAATATCTCAATCCTCACTTGTTCAAATATTAGAGAATAATATACCTTTTCATCTCGAAGTTGTGAAATGTCCTTATCATAGAGTATGCTACTAAATTTAAGAATTTAGTATGCATTTCACCTAATGTTGTGACTAGTTCATCCTTAAAGGCACAAATCATTGAATCGGTGATATGGTTGGAAAATCTCTTGAACATAACTAGGAACTGTATAAAAAACTATATGTAAATAGTGAATATAATGATAGTGGATGAAAGATACCTATCAAGAGATAAGGGTGGAGGAGGTATGTTGATAACCATGGTAAATGGTGGGAACTATAATATTGGGGGCAAGTGGAATAGTGAAACCAATTTCAAAGGTGGCAGTGTGAATCAAAATCATACAGTTGGATTAGTGAACCATCATCCAAGACCCAAGATAAATGAAGGATGTTTAAAATGTGGTTATTTTGATCTCATAAAGGGATAGTGTACAACACAACATAGAGAATGAAACAACTACATCTACATGGGGAATATTTACTTCTATGGTTGTTGTTTTCCATGTTCGGGTTCTCGGGACACTTGTCATGTGTCACAGACATCACATTCGTTGATGTGATAAGTCCCTAAGGAAACATATATTCAGAATAATATATCAATCCATATTTATTATAATAACACCATGACTCCTCAATTAGGGAAATATCAACAAGTCAAGAACAATCAAAGTACAAAAATAAATAAATTATAATGGGCTGAATAGGTGACTATGGACGATCAGGTGAGACTAAATTCAAAGAGAGGAATTATTCTTTTCAATTCTACCCTTATTTTAGTGTTATTATATAATAGTGTATCAAATTCCCTTATCAATTATCATGCTACACTTTTTCTATGTTTAAAACTTGAGATGATGACCATCTTTAGAAAAAATTAAAATAATCTTGGGAAAATAGAATGTAGCATGTTCTTTTGTTGATAATTTTCAATACCCATTGATTAAGGTGTTATGAAATAGTACTTATTAGAGAGGGAGATGGATGTCATTGATATAATCATGGGTATGGATAGGTTGACACAATTCCAGGATGAAATCGATGATTAAAAAAATAGTTAGTTTCGTGATCAAGGATGACATTGAACAACTCTTTAGAGGATAAATGGATGTAAACATAGGTTAAATTTTTTGTTGGAACCATATATGAAAATTACCTCTTTAATTTTTGTGGATTTTTCTATTTCAGTAATGTAATAGTATGGGAGATGTTTTTTTCTAGAATTTTTAAAACAGTTTCCATATGTATTTTATGAAGAATTCTTTAGGGTTTCAACACCTGACAGATGTCATGTTTACAATCAATCTCTTTATGGGGACTATTACTATCTAACTTATTCCTTATCAAATGGAACAAACATAATTAAGGGAGATGAAACATTATTAATATGATCTAGAAAGCAATATTTTTATTCTCCTAGGCACATCTTTGTGGGATACCCCAATTGTGTTTGTGAAGAAAGAATTTGGAACATTATGGTTGTGTGTAGATTATCATATGATTAAGCAAGTTACGATAAATAATTGATATCCAATAACATGTATTAGTGATATGGTTGATCTATTAAAGTGATACCAATGGATCTCAATGATTGAATTGCAATTAGGATATCTCTAATTTTGAAATTGGAAGGAAGATATTTCAATGAAAACATTCAAAAGCAGGTATGGCCACAATTATAATGTGGTAATTTCTTTTTGGTTTTACGAATTCACAATCCATATTTATGGAATTGAATAATTAGATATTTTATCAATATATGTATTTTTTATCATTTGGATTGTAGACAAATATTATTGTATTCAAGGAAAATTGATGAGCATGATCCACACTTAGCGACAACGTTAGATATCTTGAGATACGATCATTTTTATAGAAAATTAATAATGTGACTTTTTTATACAATATGTATTCTTTATTGGACATGTAATATCTAAAAAATGTTTTCTATTGATCCATATAAGATAGAAGAAGTTATCTCTTGGTAACTCCCAATGAACGTCATTGAGATACATTGTCTTCTTGGCCAAACTGGTTAATACCATTGCTTAGTGCACAAATTTTCATCTCCAACCTCCCCAATTAATGTTTTGGGAATGAATAATGTTCCATTCCAATGGATCTAGGAATTTTAAAAAAACCATTCAAGAGATAAAGTTTCACATACATCTAAAATTAACTTGATTTTCATAGAATCAGGACTAGGGTATGTGGTTAATTTTGATTCGTTAGGATATAGGTAGGGGTTTGTTAATAGGAAAGGCAAACTTGCTACTGCTTAAGGATCATTTTAATTTAGAGTGGATGAGATGAACTACCCAACATACTATTTAGAGATGGATACAATCATCCATTCCCTTATAACATCCCTAGATTATCTATTCTGTGAGAAATTAATTTTTTTCATAAAGCATAAGATATTAAAGAATATTTTATCACAAAAGGATTGGAATCTAAGAAAAAAAGGATGGATGGAGTATCTCAAAATGATCAAATCTGACAAGATGTATAGACCATTGAAAGACAATTTGGTGGGCTATGAATTATCTATAACGTCAAACAGTCATTTGAAAAAAGAATCATTATATGACTGGTACCTAATGTTAGTCATAGACAACATTCATGTTGAATTTTAAGACTGAGGTGATGTTTCAGTTTTATTTCGATATTCGATTTTACATGAATTATTAACGATGGTAATGTAGGAAAAAACATATGACGAAGAATTTGTTTCTAAGAGGTAAAAACTAAATTGTACAAAAAACATTGGGGGATGGAGTCAAGATCAGTGTTTAGTTTTGTTGTTCAGAAATGGGATACTTATAACTATGGATTTCATGGAGAAATATCTACATTATTACCAATATTTGAGATTGTTTGTCCATATAATAATACAATAAGATGTGTAAGGCATTAGATGAATTGTTTTGGGGGGTTATTATGGAAGGGTATGTGGAATATCAGTTGTAAGTACCAAAAAAGTTAAGATTACCATGATTTTTTTTACATATTTCATTTGAGAAATTATCATCCTAGTCCAGACCATGTGGTCAAATATGGTTTGGTGGCCTAGAGATAGGGGAATAATTGGTACATGTCTTATTGACGATTCTTGATAAATAAGAAAAATACTTGCATGGAAAATGTTTTGGTGTCATGTGAGTTATCTAGAAACATTGTTAGATTTAGGATGATACATGGAACATGAAAAGGAATTGAAAGAGTAATGGACAGAACACATTCACAATTCCGGTGTTATTCTACCTTTCAAGGAAGGGTAACACAATGTCCTAGAGTCTTTTTCAACCATGGTTTCTAGTTTGTAACATTTTCATTTTTCTTAATATGTAAATAATGATTAAGGGTGATGTTTGGGAGATTTTAGAGAACCATTTGATTGTTTTTAGGGATTTTCTATTTGTTCAGGGGTGGTGCATCTTTTGGGGAACTTTGAAACAATTGTAGGTGAATGTATATAGCGGTTCATGGGAAAAGGTGAAGACACATAGGTGGTGCGTAATCTATCCAAACCATGTGACATCCTAATAAAAGCTGTAAACATTGAGAGTTGTCTTTGGTCTTTTTTAGGAAGCGGCCTGACCATAGTTGGTTCATAGTTTGTGAACCTCGTGAGGAAACTATTATAGGTACCCATTAAGTCATGACTAGGAGTATAGTTAGTACATTTTTTATGTAACCCTGTGACTACATTTTTCTTGGGTCCATGTTATATCCTTAAACTGTGGATCGAACTCATTTTTACCTATAAGTGACTATATTTCCCCAAAATCACCATAAATCCTGAGTTAGGTCTCTCAAAAATTTTAAAACCCCAACCAATAAAATTAAAATCGATTTATATCCTTTCTATGGTGTGTGGAATCTCATTTCTCATGAAGAAGAGATATAAGCTGGGTTCATGTACATGTATATCATGCATGGGTGGATGTATGGTTCTCTGTAATGGGATGGGTTATTCCTAAAATGGAATGTTAAATTATTTTTAATAATTTTTTTATGTTCTTTTCATAGAAAATTGTTTACATTGGATTTTGATTTTATTTATAAATAAACTATTCTATAAATTGTTTTATATAATTGTGGATCTAATATTTTTTCATAGTAGTGTGGGCAGGGAAGTCCTTTAGAAAAACCTACTTAGTTTTACTACTCACCCTGAAATGGCCACATTGGTGTTTTTGCAGATGTCATCTATCAAGATATGGTAAAAGGTAAAGTATCACCCTCCTTTCGCACTACATTTTGACACATGGTATGTTTGTTGATATTAGAGCATTAAGATTATGAAGCATAGAGTCTTGTGGTTGACATAGATTTTTATTAGTTTTTCTTATTATTTTTACTTAGATATTTTATTCTTATGTTGTGGAACTTAATTTTTGTTTTATTTTGAAAAATGAATTATTGAGTTATCTTCTACAGTTATAATTTTTCATATAGTGGTTGTTAGGATATTTTTTGTTAAAATATTTATTTTATTGTTAAATAGAAAATTATTTCCACATGTATTTAAGAACTTCAGTATTTTTTTTCCATATTATGGAATCATGGGTATGTCACTTAAGGCATTATAAAATCTCACCGCCCTCTCTAGCCATCCACAAGGGGATGTAAGTTTTATTTAAATTTTCATATCCATATTTAATGTACAGATTTAAATTTGTAATTGATTTGTTAGATTTATTTTAATTTCATGAATATTATTTTGGAGATGATGGAATAATGTAAACATTGAGATATAAACATCATTCCATGACCATATTGACTCTTATACTGAATATAATCGAAATTCCGAATGTGAAAATAAATAAACAAATAATTTTTTTAACATGATAATAAGAGATATGAAAGGACTAATAAACTTGATAATTGGTTGTAAAAATGTTAATAGTAATCCTAAGATTATTATTTGAAAATTTATAATACATACATGATGAATCTAACTCAAGGTAAGGGTCATCGTCTTAATATGATTTTATTAGGTTGTATTTTGATTTTATACAAAACATTATTTTTGAGGGGTATAAACAACCTATTTGTCATTTTTCCATTAAAATATTTTGGAAAATATTTATTTTTATTCTTTATATAAGGCTTACTTGAGTATCATTACAAAAAGAAAATGAATGTTTTTTAACATATATGGTGAAAACGACTTCTACTTCTTCATGCTAATTATTTTCTATTTGGATTTATATGAAACCCTCTATGTTTTTAAATGAAATAATACCCATGTTTCCCTTTTCTCAATTTTTTGTTAAAAAATGGTTTCAGACATTTTTAAATTATTTTAATATCTTGAAATGATTTTTTTTATAGCAAATGAAATTTTAAGAGTGAAATTATGAAATTTAATCTTTTCTGTTTTATGGTTGTAGACACCATGAAATGTGTTTCATGAACTTTTTTGAACAGTGAAGATATGATAATCACATTGGCAACCAATGTCAATTATGAGTACATATGTTTTCACCATGAAGAAAGAGGATGGATAATGGATTTCTATGTGCCAAAATGCTACTCCATATCTATGGATAAGTGGAATGATTCCCCACCCCCTCTATAGGGGAAAGATGTGGATTTCCAAGATCGATGATAAAAATGTGTCATTGAAGAAGAATTCAATTTTCGAGTTTCTTCCAGAAAATCTATCTATATTTACCATATCAATAAGTGTAGATCTATTTTTGAGCTACAATTTGATAGGTTGCAGAGTCCAAATGGACTTACGGATCAAAATTTCTGCCACTCAGAAGACAAATAAATTTTAAAAATGGACCTACGTGGAAGACCTACGCGTAGGACCAACAAAGAGAACCTACCTTGTAAGAGTTTTTCTATACCCATACATGAAAGACCTACGTAAATGACCTACGTGGATAAACTTCATGGACAACCTCCCTTCAGACTGGTCCCTTCCTTGCCTAAAATTAGGAACCTCAGCCTCCCCATTTCAGAGATGGAAAATGACGGAAGAAGTTCCATAACACCCATTCTATAGCTCTTTAATTAAGATCCCCCTAATTTTCTCAGTTAGATCACTAAAATATGATAGAAGAGAAACGTAAATAGGGAAACATAGATAAATGTACCATCATGTTCTAGAACACATGCATATGCATGGAGCACCTGAGCGACACACCTGTGCAACACACTTGGGCGGAGAACATTCCCCGAGCACCTGTGCGAAGCACCTGCGCACCGCACCTGGGTGGAGTACCTACGCATGGGAGCTACATGGTGCACCTATGCAAGGAACCTTGGTGAAACCCCTGCGCTGCCCTGGTAGTCCATACCATGAGGGATATTCCCCCGAAATGACCCCCATGAAAAATAGATAGTCACACTATGAACTTCTCAGATCTGGTCGATGACATTTTCCCTTGACGCCTTTATGCATCACAAATTCCAACCATTAAATACCATGGTTTGTGATAATACTCCACACTCACTGGAGTTCCTTGAGTCAACATAATCTTCTTGTTTTCTTTCACATGTTATGAGTTTGAACTCTCCTTAAAGATCCCTCGAGTACCTTAAGTCGATACACTCTACAATAAACTCCTCAAACCTCATCACCTAACTCCAATTCTAGGTTAAACCTAAAATGGGAATCCACATTAAGAGTAATCCCAATACAACCTCAAATGGTCATCCTCCTTAAGAGTAAGCCCCATGCAACCTCATATGGGCATCCTCCTTAAGAGTAAGCCCCATGAAATCTCAAATGGGAATCCTCCTTAGGAGTAAGCCCAACCAAACCTAAAATGGGAATATTTCTTAGAATTAAGCCCCAACAAATCCTCAATAGGGAATCCACCCTAGTATAATCCCCTATATTTTCTTGTAGGAGGTATCATCACCACTCCTTTATTCTTCGGTGCCAATGATCAGAGTGAAGATTGGAACATAGAGTCTTTTTACCATTTCCCTCTCTCGTTGATCTTTGTCACCATGGGCAGCCTTCCTGGTGTGAGCCCATAACCTTCATCACTTCCTCCATACATTATACCCTTGTCCAATGTAAATAGAACAGAGGTATGGTTCATTGGATCTCCCTCTTCCATGGTCGATGCACCCTCTTCCACCGATGGAGGAGGAAAATTTTGAATGTTCCTCTATTGAATCTTTGAAATCCCCTTGTTTCTCACATAGAGCATGATCAACATGGGTTTAGTGTTTTTTCATGGTCACAACATTTTCAAAATTTAATGAACTATGTGAACTCTGATTCCCATCATAATTATGATACGTAGGAAGCATTATCAGGGCCTGAACTCACTGGAAATCCTTTTCAGGAATCTAACCCTAATTCCCTTAATCTTGGTATCCTCCTTGGGAATAATCTTCAAATTAAACCCTAAAATCACCAAGTAATTCTTTTCAAGAAGTAATCCCAGACTCATTTCTCTCAAAGGACAAAACTCTTTTGTAAGACCTAGTGAACTATGTGTGCTTAGATTCTCAACTATATGGGATATGTAGGAATCCTCTTTGAGATTCAAACCCAATACCATAAATCAACCCTATTCTCCTTATTCAAAATTCCCAATAGGGTCTGATCCGACTTGGAAACCCATAAACTTTCCATGTTCATTGGGATAATTTAGTATAAGTCTGGAATTATGTTTGGACTAAGCACTCTTCGATTAGTTTTCCATACCACAAGACATTAATCTATAAGGTTATGTACTTACCACATGAACATAAAATGTATGGTGTGTCCCATTCAATGGAACCAAACTATAAGGGTTCTGATTTAATTCACAAGGAAATATAGGTAGCCCATTTTATGGGAACGTTCCGAAGATCAATCCAATCCTTCATCTCCCTAGTTGACAATAAATTCCAGAGTGCCTCACTGAGTGGCATAAAAACCAGTATCATCATAATGAGGACTAAATGAATCATGAAATAATATATTAGAGGGTATTATTGATGGATAACCATGAATACGTACAGATATGTCTATTAATGAAAAACCATGAATGCATACTGATGATTATATACTTTACACAAGTTAATAAGTGATTAAAAATTCAAATGGATACTTATGATATACTTGGTGAATTAATAATTATTCATGAAAAATTCATAAATTATAAAGATAGTTCCATAATAGACAATAATTCCCTCAAAAGGTTGTTATGAGTCTAACCCCCCCATCCAATCAACCAATGCATGTTCGTTCATATGTATCATAATGTTCAAACTTAATGAATTACTACATTTGGAAAGTATGTCCCTTTTAGAGAAATAACTGTTTGAAGATTCCTATTCCATAAATAAATCCCATAGAAATCGCATGAATGTATTGATTCATTAGACTAGAATACACGTTTTAACAACTAAATAACAATGATTATGTAATGGTACTTGGAAATCTGAATGGTAGTTTTTTAATAAACCATGTATAGTAGTTTTCTGGTAATCCAAGTATTGGTGGTTACATTACAACCTCCAATGCATTGTGTATGTATGTCGATTGTATAGCCATTACCTTTTATAAGAGTGACATGTATGGAAGTCAACCAAGTAGTTATTAAATTTATTTATAATTGTAGTCCATGTTACCTTTATGTGTTATATATTATATATATTAGTTGTAGGGTAATATTTATATTGAATTTTTTTATAAAATGATATTACTATCAAATGAATGTATTTAGTACACAAGGGTGAAAAGAATTACACTAGGATAATGTAAACATTGTTTTTCATGTATTCCATATACTAATAGTTTTCTATATTTTTGTATAACTTACTAAAAAATTTATTCTCATCCAAAGGATTAAATTTTTTTAAAGTATTTAATGGAGAATAATTTCAAGGATAGTGTCGAGGGAATATTATGACAACTAAACATGAAGTGAAACCATGTTTCATTTTAAAATAATTATTTTATGAATACAATGAATATAGAGTAGAAGTGTAAAAATTTTAATATTTGAGTTTTTATGTATGTTTTGTGGATTAATTTCAGAAAAATATAATCCCAAAAAAATATCAATGTAGAAGATAGTAAAAATATTGTCTTAACATAAGATTATGTAATTTTATATTGCCGGGGACATAGAGTTTATATGAATAGTCATTTTAGAAAAATTTAAGGGTTAGGGTAATATTAATAACATATTCATGAATGGTTTTATGTTACTTTTATGAAAATATATTATATCACTTGAAGATCATTGAGTGGTTTTATCTAAATTATGTCTGTTTTTAATGGTTCTTCATAGAGAATAGAGGGAAGAAACAGATGGATAGAACTAATAAGAATCCGCCCATCCATATCAACAACCCAGGATGCTCAGAATTAGAACTCAGTACTTAGTTACTGTGAAAGATCAGTTGAATCGGGTAATAAATAGTGGTGGTCAATATGCAAGAGAGAAACTTATCAACCAAATTTGAACAAGAAAACAATGCATAATTTAATGAGACAATATACCCCATCATTTATAGTACCATCAAAACCTATTCTTAAAAATGGATGTATTAGATCCCTTGAAAATATATTTTACATCATGGGTTTTTTGTATCACAAAAACAAAACTCTTTCAATTTTCCATTTTGATGGTGAAGTAAAAAAGTTGTGGTCAATGGTTAAGAATATCAAAATAAGGGAAGATATTGATACCACTATATGTGATAAATATAAGAAAATATTTCTGGAGGAATATATTCCTATAACTATTTTACTTATCATGGAAATGAAATTCTTGGAATTGATATAAGGAAGACGTTTTGGTGGCTTCTTATTAATAAAATTTCACCCGTTGGAAAAAATACATCCCAAATCTTACCTAGAACCATGATAGTAAGATAAATCTATTTTACTCAGGATTGAATAAAATGATATTTTGTGGGATTTGATTATTTTGAGTATAAAAGTTATGAAGATCTTTTTTGATGTGGTGAGCAGTTAGGAAAATAGTTTTCTTCTGATCATGTATTCCATGAGAGAAAGAAACATGTGAGGTCTAGTTGGTTTGGAATGGAAAAAACATCATCAATTATGCTTTTTGGTATAAAGCCAATATTTATATGTTGTGATAAGTGTTTAAAAAGAACCCGGGTGAATGTATTTAAATGCTTGGAAAGTGCTTTCAATGTGGTAGGATTTCATATATTTTTGGTTTCTCTAAGGTTGATGATTCTCAATGTAATAAAAAATCAAAGTTATGATGTTTTAGTTTCCGCGAGTTAGGGAATAATGCCAATTTCTATCCTACATTGATTTCCTAGGGTGGAATCCTGGAAGATAGAAAGAAAAGGCTGTGGGAAAATAATTTCCTACTATTACAGTTTATGTTGTGTCATCAAATGATATTGTGACCACTATGTCATAGTTTTTTTAAATATGAAAATAAACTTTTTGACTCAAGATTTTCACATTCAATCATTTAAGAGTGAATTGAATGAAACTTATAAATATCACCTCTTCAATGTGATATACAAATTTGTGTAAAAAAATCATGTTGATGTATAAAACAATCAATGATTTATATATGTATTCTTATGCTCATCAGTGGGATGGTCAATCCTTCTAATCATATAGAATGTCCCATAGTAGATTTTCATATGATTTTGGGTATGGATTTGCTTTTAAAATACCATTATTCAATATATTGGAATTCAAAGAATATTTTATTAAATAATTTCATAGCTTTGATAACATTCCAATAATTATAGAGATTGATTAAATATGGCAGATAATGTTTTCAAGATCAATTTGTTGAAATTTTATAAAGTGTTCTTGTTATTGACATATTAGTAGTGAATGAATTTATAGATATATTTCTTGAGGAATTACATTGTTTTTTTACTAATTGAGAAGTTTAATATACTATTGATTCTGTGCCTGATTCTAATACTATTTCCAATCCCCCTAATAAAACTGCTCAAGTATAATAGGTTTTATTCAAAAAAATGTTTTTAATAATTTCTTAATACATGATATATTTGACCTAGCAATTCACCATGGTGTTATCCTTTTCTATTTATGAAAAATAAATATGGTTTCAGGAGACTTTGTATTTCTTATAAATCCTTGAATAACAAAAATATTTTGAATAAGTAGAATTTTCATCAAATTAATGATTTGTTTGATTAGATCAAAGGAGCTTAGTATTTTTCAAAGATTACTTTTATGTTAAGGTGCCATCTGGTGACATTAAAGGAGGATTAAATGACAAAGATAGTGTTTTAAATGAAATAATGTAATTATTAGTTTGTAGTTATTCAGTTTGGGTTATTTAATGATCCTACAGTATTTATCAATATTATAAATAGAGACATTCGTCAGTTTTTTGATCAGTTTGTTGGTGTATTTATAAATTATATTTTTGTATATTTTAAAATAAATTACGATCATGAATGTCACATAAAATCTATTTTCATATCCTTAAAATAAAAAAAATTATGTAATGTTTAGTAAGATTGAATTTTTGATAAAAACAATATAATTCCATGGAAATATTGTTTCTAAAATTGTATAATTATTGACCCTTATAAAACAAATGTAAATTTAGAATGGCCTATACCTAACAAAATTATGGAGATTTATAGTTTTATTATATTAGTGGGATATTAAAAATAGTTATTAGAAAATATTTCTCAGTTATCTTGTCCACTTACTACATTAACATGACATAGAGTTATGCTTATGTAGAGAAAATAATGAATTTTTTTTTCAGGAAGTCTAAAAATGATTGGTAAATTCTCTAGCATTGGACCTACCTTTCAAAAATGGAGAATTTTTAATCTACAATGATACTTTATTAAATAGACTTGGTTTCTTCCTAATGGAAAATGATTATATAATTGTTGTTCTTCACATCTATTAAAACCGCTTGAGTTAAATTACCCATCACATGATTTGGAATTTGAGGATATAATTGTTTCTATAAAAATATTGAGTCATCATTTGTATTGTATAATGTGTGGAATATATATTGGTCAAAAAAATTTATAGTATATATTGAATATGAATGAATTGAACATGAGAAATAATATATGGATGAGATTAATCAAGGATTATGATTTCATGATTCATTAACATTCTAGAAAAGAAAACAAAGTGACCAATTCATTGAGTAAAAAAACTAATACTACATTAACAATGTTTCATTGGAATGTAACCATTTGGTTAATGATTTGATTTTTTTATTGGATGTTAATGATGCATGAAATTCCAATTTTTTTTCAATTAATAATGTAATCATCTTTATTAAGCACATTAAACAAACTGACATGGAAAACTGTAAGTTGCATAAAAATTTAGAATTGGTAAAAAGGGTTTGTTTTTGAATTTATCTTTAATAATGATTATTTTTATGTTTGAGAAGAGATTATGTGTTCCTTGTGATTCAAAATTTATGATACAGTTGTTAAATAATTCACATAGTTACCCATTTTAGTTCATACAAAATGTCTAAGACATATACAGTCATTTAAGAGTTTTACGGGTGGCATAGAATGAGAAGTGATATTTGTGATTTTATCATGATGTGGTTGACTTTTCATCAGGGTAATAAAGAACAAATGTTACTAAAGTTGTTGCTTCATTGTTTTCAAATTCCATTATGGAAATGGAATAATATATCCATGGATTACATATTAGTATTACAAAATAATTCTTGTGGTAAAAATTCAATCCGTGTTATTAATGACTGATAAACTCGATATTCTCAAATTCATTCTATTTGAGACAAACTTTCTATAGATAAAATTTATCATTATTATATTAAAGAGATGGTCCGATTAGGTGGTATTTCTATATCCATTGTATCTAATAGTTATCCTTGATTCTCTTTTATCTTTTGTAAAGGCCTTTATATTTCATTATGTAATAAATTAGATTCTAATATAACTTTTCATCCTCAATTAAATGGGAAGATAGAACAAAAAAGTAATACCATATAAGATATGATAATAACGAATCAATGGATTTATAAGAATCTAAGACTAATAACATTAATTTTTTGATTTTTCATTTATTAAAGGATTTAATATTAGTATACAGATGGAACAAATTGAGGCATTATATAGAAAGTGGTGTCAAACACCAGTTTTTTAGGATGATGTTAGGGAAAAACGTTTATGGGACTATATTTGGTAGAGTATATGGATGATAATTTTTAGTCGATTTAATGAAATATGAAGAAAACATAGAGAATCCCCAAAAGATATATGTATAATTGAAGTAAGGATATTTATTTTATGTAAGGTGATCATATATTTCCCAATGATAATCTACGGAAATGTGTTATGCATTTAATAAAGAAGGGGAAGTTCAGTTCATGATTAATTGGACACATTGAAATCCTAAAGAAATTTCAATCAATTTTATACCTTGTGGATTTACAACCAAGTTTATCCGAGGTACACAATAATTTTAATGATTTAGTGTTACTAATTTATACTCAATATCCATCTCATGTTTCGGGCCCTGGTGTATTTCAGTTGGAAGATAATCATTCTTATGAGGAACAACCACTTCATGTTCGTTCCCATAGAGAGAAACTGTTGAGGAATAAGATTATTCCCCATGTTATTTTTTCTAAAAAACCATATGGTTGAAGATTAATCACTTGACACTGAAAATTCTATGAGAGAAAAATTTCTCCACTTATTTGATAATTGAATAAAATAACATTTATGTAATTTTGAAAAGGGTGGGAGGATGTAACGTCCCAGCTAATTATAGAATAATAACTTTTCAAATTTATTAATAATATTGAATTACAAGGTAATGAGACCTTAAAGGGTATTTTATGTCTAATATTGCACCCATAACAGAATAATGAGTTTCTCTGAAATATTTACTACTGAAGACCGAGTTATACAGATATAATAATATATTTTTAATAATATTATTTTAATTGGTAGATATCTCATAGCTGTTGTATCATAGAGAATGAATAGTAGTAACTATTTTAGGTTTACACATATTTATTAATTTTTTAACATCCATATAATATTTTTTTTAACCCAAATAATAATAAATTCAGTTTTAAGAATAAATACCATACTATTTTTAAATGGTAGTTTTGTTGTCTATTTATGGTGAAACCATATTAAATCTTAAACATGACATTTGTTATTTTTATACCAAAATATAAACATAATTATTCAATAATAAATTACAGAATTTACAATCGGTATTTTTTGGTTATTTTTCTAATATTGTTCATATTTTGATTAATAGTGAATAAAACAAAATATTAGTTTAAATTTTTTTCATCAAATTTATTTATAGATTAAAATTATACATTTAAGAAGTTTAAAATTACAATTAAAGGAAGTTATTATCCGTTAATCAAATGTATGGATTTGGAAAAAATATATAATTTAAATTTTATATAAAAAAATTGTGAACTTTTGAATATTTTTAATATAAAAATGTATTTTCTCAGTACATCAACAGGATTAATTACAAATTAGATTTAAGCACATCTATTTTTTAAAATTTTTAAAATGGAATCCTCATTTTCAACATGATGTAAAAATTAATAGATAATTAACATTAGTTTTTGTAAAATATGAATATAAACATTAGTAATTATTTTTATTACCACACTTAAGTGTAAAATAGAAAATTAAAGGAAAAATAATATTATAAATAATAAAATATTACACTAAAACCAGTACAAATTTAATTTTATGAGTTTCATTCAAACAAATGAATCCTTCATATTATATATTAACCATTATAATCAAATTGGGTATAATTATAACATTTATGTCTCTATATTCAATGATAAGTCATGTTTGTCTCACTTTTGGTTTAAAAAATAATTTTTTAAATATGGGGTTTTATAATGTTTATGTTCATATATAAATATATAGAAATATAAAATGTTTATACACATAATGGTAATTTATTTATTATTTTTTTGATAATATATGTAAAAAATGGTGACATAATGATGATCCATTAATTGTTTAATTAATGAAATAATCAAATAAATGACATTAAATTTTTTTTAAATAATAATAATATTGTATATTTAATGTCTTAAATGATTCTTAATGATTAAATAGGCATATTATGATTTTTTAAAAGACTTGATTCAATTTTATCTTACCGTTTTGATATTTTAAAGATGTAACGTAATGAATAGTGTCATAATTGACATTAATGATGTTTTAAAATAAATAAAAATTTGTTAAATGATATTAAACATTTATAAATATAAATAGAATTCATCTAACTTGGATAAGCCATAAAATTTCATCAGTGACTCATTTATTGGTCTTTCAGGATGTTATAGAAATTACATTAACCCTCATAGTTTCAATTACATGATTACATGACTAGAGTTAAAATTGTAAAATATGGGATAAAACATAAATATAACGTGTACAATGAAAATAAACATAGTAAAATTATCATTGTATGAATGTATTTATACCAATCATCATATTACTTTAAAAACTCAGTTTTTATCAATTACAAATAGAAAAGTAATTTATATTAATTTAATCCATTGAGGAATTCGAAGAGTTCCATCTCTCTATTATAAAAGGGACCTAATTAATATCCTTTCATAAAACACAAAAACTAATTATTTTGGAAAATATATAACAAATTCGTTTAAAATAATACTTCTCCACATCATAGATTTCTTAATTGTATAATAATAACCTCTATATAAATATTAAGGTTTTAATCAAATATGATTTCCTGAAGAAGATGTATCAATTTTATTTATGTTTTTCTAATTTATTTCATCTTCAAATTCCATAAAATATTTTTCCAACGTGAAAAAATAATAACACAGGCATCTGAAATATAAAAATACATCATTATGTTTATATAATCACCTAAATCCATCACTAGTTCTATCAAATGGAAGAGAATTAATCGTACCTTTGTACGATAGAACTATAACGACCATGATTAGATATAGTTGTTTTCTATAAATGTCACTCAAGATATGTTATAATGAAAGTATTAATGTTTATATATGATATTAAATACATATTTATAGTTATAATAAAAATATATATAAATTACATGCTTTCTTTAAATCTACATAATAATGATAATGTCTTTCTTGTGTTCATGTGAACTATAACCTCTATGGAGCAATGTGATAAAATTTTCCCCCACATCACAAATATGGTACAAATAATTGAATTAAAATGTTTAATAAGATTTTAATTATATTATTATATTTCATAAAATATAAAAAAATAATTAACTTATTTCTATATTGATAATTTAAAAATGGAAATGTTAGTCATGTGTATGTACGACTTACTTTCTCCAGGATTGTATCATAGATCATTTTTCACATCCATAATTCAATAATGGATTTTATTGAAAAATTTATATTTAAAAATTATGATAATTTCATGAATATTATTCTCGTGATGATAGAATAATGTCCACCTTTCGATATAGGCATAATAAAAAAATCATTTTGACTCATGTACCAAATGTCATCAAAACACCCGATGCGACATTATAAAATCATGTAATTTTTATGAAATATTAATTAGTGATATTAATTGAATAATAAAAATTAAAAATTTTCTCAAGATATTGAATAATTAAACTCTTTTTATGATTAAAAAATACAAAGAGTATATGTGATGAATATGAATCAAGGTAAATGACATCCTATCAATCTCTTTTAATTGAGGAAATATTTGATCTTTTACACCACCATCTTTTACGAGGTTTATAAATAGGCACTATAATATTTTATTTAACTCAAATATTTATTTAAATGAATATATATATATATGTTTTATATCTGGAGTATTTGACATTCCATAGCATGAACGAGTGCAATGTTTTTAAACTTATCTGGTGACAATGACTTCTACGTCATCGTGGAAATAATTATCAATTGGGATTCCTCTAGAATAATTCGTGAATTTAAAAGGAGAATAATCATCATTTCCCATTTCTATGTATTTTTTATAGATAATATTCTTGACAATAGATTGGTTATTTCAGTATATTTAAATAATTTCTTGTTATGGAAAATAAAAATTTTATAGGCAAATGAAATATTTGAAATATTTTTTTGATTTGATTATATATTTGTTCATAGAAATTTGACAGGTGGTTATGTGATAAAAAAGTATGGGTGAGTAGAATATAAGCTAAGGATGTGTTGTTATTTTATTTCCAATATTTTGTTTGGGTACAGAAGTTGACCATATAGTTATTACATTTTATAAAAGTGAAATGTATGGAAGACAACCACATGGTTACTACATTTAAATATAATTATTTTCAAAGATATTTACATGTTATATATACTATATATTTGTTTTATGGAAATATACTGATTACAAAATTTGATAAAACAAGATTACATTCAAAGGAATTTATTTACAACTTCTAAAGGGGTAAATGTATTACATTTTGATAATGTATACATAGTTTTTCATGTTTCACAAGAGTAAAATTTTCCTTCATTTTGAACCCCATAATGAGGTTTTTTGTTATCATCCCATGAATTCAATTGTTTTAAATAGGATTTAAGGCAGAATAAAGAAAATAATGAAAATAAGGGAAAAAATAAGATGATTGATCTGGAAAAGAAACCATGTTTCCTTTTTAAGGTTTTCATTTTTTTATTTATAAAAATGGATAGTTAGTTCAATTGCCTAAATTATAATATTTTACTTTTTATTTATGAAATATGGCCTAATTATCCAAAACAGTACAATGTAAATGATCCTCAATGTGAAATAATGTTAATTTCGTGACTTAAATCATGATTATGTAATGGTTTATGGCTGGGGCCCTATACAACCCTCGTTTTGGGAATTCCATCATTAAAATATATAATTTCTTATTCGTATTGAATGTAAGACTTTTCAAAATATTATTATTGAGATCCCACATGGGTAGATGAATTAATAAATCAATCACTTAATAAGAGTGACAATGGATGTACCAATGTAACCTAAAATTACCCATAAAATGTTTCAATGTAGGAAAACATGGAAATTTAAGAGAAAATATATCAACCAACTACTGATAGAAAGTGATATATAAAATTTACATGATAAATTATAGAATCAAAAAATTATAATTCTGTGATCATTTAGAAGTTCGTTTCTTTATTGGTAAGAAAAATAAAAAATTACATTTTAATTTCAAATTCATTTTAATAGTTTTTAGGAATTATTATAATACGATGAATTAAATGTAAGGAAATATTCATACATGAAAAATTTATTTCTTTATTTAATATATTTATACTATAACCTCATCATTTCCTCCAAATGGTGATTATATAAGGTTATTTTTTCATTCTTGAAGAATTAGAGTAAACATCTAAAGATTAATAATTCCACAAAGGATAAAAATATATTCCTTTTATATTATTACATTAACCAAATATAAATTGGTTAAATAAAGATAAGATAATTCCCAAAAATGATTAAGACATAAAATGAAAATATACATGTTTTGATCTCCAAAATTCAAAAGCAATACAAAAATTTCAACTTAGATCAGTGAAAAAATAACTACCCTTAATGATCCTAACAATACTATAATCTAAGATTAAAACCCAAAAACCAAATGGATTTGATAACATAGTATTACAAGATACAATTAACATTTATCCTCAAATAACATCAATGAATCTTAATGTATAATATCAAAATGTTATATCCCTAATCAGATAATCTCAATGGCATGGAAACAAATACTACAAAAAAACATAATTACCATGAATACACAATAATATTCATTATGATTCCAAAATATAATTCAACCTTTTTTCCTTAAAAAACGTCATGGTATTATATTAAACATAATCATATAGGGTTCCCAAATTAAGGAACATCACCCAAAAAAAAATTAACAACATAATCAAAAAATTACATTCCAATCCCACAGTTATCTAATTGATGAATCATATATCCCAAAAACCATGATATCCATTATCCATCAAGTAGTTTAATTAGAAAGGAAATTTTATACTAACCAGGACCTCAGTTAGGACATTTCTATGCATTTATCCCTTACCTCCCTTAAATTTTTGATTCAATTCATACAGCCTTTTTGGATAAGATAGGTTGTTGCCCGTATTGTGTGTATTCATTTTTTTAAACTAATAATTCCATTAACAATCCTATAAATAAAAAATATAATCTAAAAACTAAATATAATATATTCAAAATTAAACCAATTTTTAAACAATCATATTTTTCTCACAAAAATCAATTTTCAACACAAAATGTGTTAATAATACATTATTGTTATAATTAACCTCAAATTTATAAATCCATGATATCATGCCAAAATCTTATTGTAAACTTACTTGAAGACAAATTAATCTTGAATTTTGTATACACCCTCCTTTAATACTAACTATAATGACCCAGTCAAAAACATTTTATATTCTAGTGTTTTTAAAAAAAATCAGTTTCATTAAATTTCAAGGATATTTTGGTTTGTTGTTTTAGAGTATTAGGAAAAAATTACATAAACTATTCCAAAAAATTACATGTGTACAATTATACATAGAATTAATTTTTCTATAAAAAATTTTCTTTAACAAAAACATAATTTTAGTTCACAATATATCTTTATAATTTTATTCATTCCATTGTCACTATACCTACTCCCATTTTAACCTCATGAAAATCATTTAAAAACATGTATCAAACAAAAACTATTTGGTAATACTTCTAAAAAGAAATAAAGAAACTATTAGACCATAAAAATTTATAATATTTTACTTTTTCGAAAATTATATTTATTCTTGATATAAACTATTTCTAACAAAAGAAAAAAACATTTTGGTCCCAATTCTTTCCATATAAAATTTCAATCAAATCATAAGGGATCAAATCATAATAATAATGGTTTCATTAGAAACATAATAATCTATTGATATATTTTGTATGAATCTATTCAATTCACACTTAAGACGTATCATAGACCATCTATTGAGCATAAAATCATTAACTTACTTTGTGAAAAAATGAATTTTATTAGTAGAATTTAAAGCATAATATTACATATACATAACATGGGGAATAATTTACTTATCATACTATCTTATGATGTTACCCTCACAACTACCATATTATGTAACCCTCATGGATACCATAAATTAACAGAAATTGTTATACTTTGATGTAACCCTAATTGTTACATACATAATAACAAAAATAGTAAACATTCAATATACCAAATTTATTAGAGGAAAATCATTTTCTAATTCATATTTGGCTTAAAATAAAACCACTCATCATTATTAAAAAAATCCCATAAAAAACATATTGAAAAAAAATTAATTACTACAACATAAGAACATTATTTGAGGAAAAAACATATTTTAAAATAATAAATTGAAAATAAAATGGAAATATTTTATTTGAAAATAAACATGTAATCCTTTAAATGAAGCTTCAATGAAATATGGATTCATGAATGAAGTAATTACCACTCATGTAATATAAGTTAAAATGAATAATTCATTTTGATATTTATAAAAAAAAGAATTTAGAGATTATATTTAAATAATATTCCCTAACATTAGACCATTAGAGGACTATTTTCTAAAAAAATATGAAAAAAATAAAAAAAATGAATTATTTAAATTTTATTGTCTAAAGTAAATAAATATATTGAAATATTTTTAAAAACATGGAAATGGATGAGAAATATTTATAAAAATAAAATATTAAAACATTTCAAATGATGTTTTTCATTTGAAGAGTCCTCTATCCTTGAGTCTGAATAAACACATAAAATATTCGTCTTCCTAAATAAATAAAATTGTTTAGTTTATACATACATGTGAAACAATTTCATGTATATTATTAACTCAAAAACAATTATTACCATGTTATATAAAATTATTTAATAATTTACTTTGGGTCACATGTTTTGATGATATTCCCCTCATAATTCCAAAATGATTTATGTCAATGGTCTATGGTAAAATAGTTAATTATTCCATCATATCATGAATAATATTCATGATATTAATAATTTTTTTATATTAAAATTATAATTCTAAATCCAAATCATTAAATATGATTTTGAAAAAATCATTGTTCCAATAATAGAGACTATATGTAGTACATATGGATGAATAACATTTCTATTTTTTAATTATAATTATGGAAAGAATGTACCTATAATTTCAAATATACAAAATGATCATAATTTTATAATATAATAGTATTATATATACTTATATATATTATCCATTTGATGTGGTGATGAATCACATCACCTCAAGGAGTTGGGAGTCCACACAGACTCATGAATGTTGTTGAAATATTTTTATATATGGAATGATAAAATAGTAATTGATATATTATCTTTTCAGAATGATATATTTTATAATAATATCATATGTAAAAATTAGTTCCATCATTTTATCTAGTCCATAATTATGGTAAAAGAAAACAAATTACCTAGGTTTATGAGGTTCTAGTCCTCTATACCCAAAAAAAGTAAATTATTTTCCAATTTTCTCAATGCGATGATTTATTTTGGTTATTAGAATTACATTATTAAATTTCAGTTTAGGTATTGAATAGGATTTATTAATTAATCATTGATTATTATGTTTTTATGGAGGTGAAGAAATATATAAAACATAAAATATTTATTAAAAAATTATCTTCTAGGGAAAATGCATTTTACTTAATGTGTTTAGATAATTCTGGTCTGTAAATAAATACCTTTAGAATGAGGGAATGAATTAAAATGGGATATTTTTTCAAATATTTTCCAAGAAATTTTTTTTTTGTTTTAAAAATTGAGATGAAGGGTTTTTGTTTTATAGGTGAGTTGAGAGACTATCTTTGAATTTCTAAAAATATTAAATTAATTTAAATTAATTTCATAAATTAATTGACTCTATATTTATTTACCTTGTATATAATATGATTATGGGTCTAAATAACCTCATAAAATAAAATATTCATATTTTTTTACTATATTTCATCCCATATCCTTTAGTTTTAACCATTATTTGACCCCTCTAACTCTTATTGTGACAACAAAGATTTTTAACTTTCGAGTATCAATACAGATACAATTAAATTATAAAAGAAAAGAAAATATACAATGCCAGAAATTTAAGTCTTATAAATATTATTTAATGAAATTTATACTTTTAGGAATTTCATATCATTTAATACAATATTAATTACTTTAAAATCATCGTAATGTCAATTTCAGGTACTATTCAATATATTAACAATAATAATATCATTAAAAATTTATTATTAAGGTAAAATTTAATACAAACCTAACTTGAAAATATTATCTATAAAAATAATTTCCTATATAATTTTTTACAAATTTATATTCATTTTAATTTTTTAATAACATTTATAAGATATTTATATTAATAAAATAATTTCTTCATTTTTGTTGTATAAGAAATTAATTTAAAATTTTATTAACAAAAAACTAAATATACATTACCATTATGATGATATAAAATATATATTTCATATGTTTTTTTAGTTGAATACACATTTTTTATGCAACATGTTAAAAACATTAAACATATTAAATATAAAAAATTGAGATATTTGTCTTTTTTTAATTAAAAAAATTCAAATGTAATATTCAAATACAACGGTCCAGAAATTGTGATATAACTGAAATATGGATTATTAGGGATGATTATTAAATTTCAAATAAAATTATGTAATGTGTCTTAGTAATTTTATTTTTACAATTAATTTTCTGATTTACACATTAACGTGGTAACAAAAAATACTATGTTTATTGTCCATATTATTCAAAAATAAAAGTGACCAATTTAGTAAATTTAGTTTCCCTTGATTTGAAATATTTAATATATTTTTTAAAATTTATATAAATATAATATCTAGAATACAATTTAATGATAAATTTTAAATAAAAATTTATTATTTTGAAAAAATTACCTTTCAAAAAAATAAGATAAATTGAAAAGAAAGAACTAAATTTATATAACATAGTTATATTGTTATAAATATTATTGAAATAATTAATATTTACGACTAATATCGAATATAATTTTACAGTGTGAAAACATTTCAAATAAAATAAAATTTTCATTCAAATAAAATATTTTAAACTATTTCTTCACAATTCATAATTTATCCAACGATTTCCAAAGAAAATATTTTTAATAAAACAAAACCAAAAAATATTTTCTGAAAAATAATTAAATTACTTATAATATTCATTCATTCATGAAATTAATTTTTCTTGATGTAATCATATTTTTTAAAGATCAAAATGACTTTAATAAAAATTATGTTTTTGTTTTATAATAACTTAATTGTACAATCACATTGAGTGTGAACTATAAATTTATATCATAAATTATTTATTTCACATTCCTACCCATAATATTAAAATATAAGTTATAATAATCAAATTTAAATAAAAATATTTCATTCTTATTTTTACTCCTTATGGCTTATATTGTATGCTATATAACATATTTTTCCCTTTTGAAATATTTTGATTTGACATTTTATGTTTTTTGTAATTTTTTTTAATAAATATTCATTTCACTTTCTGAAAATTTAATTTTCAATTAAATTTTTCGTGAATATGGAATTATAAATAAATATTGTACATAATAACCTGCCATTCTAATCATCATTCCATTTATACTTCATAAAATATTTTAAATTATTTTTTAAAGAATATTTTTTCTTAATATTCTACAATTTATTGTTTTCTAAAAATTATTTCTAGTTAATGTGATATTGATGAGGTTTTATATATTAAATTTTTTTATCAGAAATTCTATTTTAGTCATGTAATGTGTACAATTATTTTTAATGATTTTTTATATGCTTCGATGGTTGTATTCTAAGGAAGGTATATTCATAATATTTTGAGAATTATTAGTTTTTTAAAAACTTATTTTCTAAAAAAATTTCATTCTCAAAATGTATTTAATGTTATTTTAATATAACTTCCATTAATCAACATCAAAAACCCATGTTTTCACTTATGATCTAATGGGGATATTTTTTATTGATAAAATCATAATTATTTAATTAGATGAATTATGTTCGTTTCAATGAGATTTTAATGGAACCCACTTCCATTTCGTGAGTATACAATATTTCAAATATATTGGTGTGGAAATAATTTTATATACATGGGATAATTATGTTTCAAAGAGATTGAAATGAGTCACATTTCATTTCAATGACTTAACATGTTATGACAGTAATAATGATTGATTTTATGAGTTTAGGATAAAATTGAAGTTAATTATACAATATTAATTTTGTCGATCATTTAATGTACTACAATTATGAGTGGGAAAATATATTTATGGGTTAGAACATTAAAACTTATAATATGTGGCTATTTATATAGGTAAGGGTGAACGTGTTAAAACAGATATGATGGGGAGGTCCATATTTCTTCAGGTGAGCCTATTTATAAGGACCCAACCATAAATAATACATAATCAAAATTTTTCTACAAGATTTCACTACATTAAATTCACCACGAAGATTTAAATTTTGAGTTTTAGAAATTTGGTACATATCTGAAACATATCAGCCCATAAGAACACAATTTTGGTACTATTAAAACATTATATATTTCTCCCAAAACATAAAATTTTATAATGAAAAACAACAACATGATTTCTTTGACCGATCATCATAATATTTATCTTGACTTACATCTTTATATTAAATATCCTTATAACCTATCAATTTTTTACAAAAATACTAAATTCATAAAAATATCAATAAGGGTTATAAAAATAATGAAATAAAAAATTATTTCGTGAAAACTTATATACATGTCAAATCATTTTCACAGATAAATACATCTAACCAATATATAGTTACATTGTGAAACATGAGATTTCCCTAAAATGTTAAGGAAAATATATTAAAACAAAATGGAATCCTTGGGAATTAATTAATTATACTGTATCCCTCATGGGTACCTTACGATTTGTACACAAACCATACAATATAACCCACATGAGTTCCTTCTGGTGTAAACATCAAAATTACACTTGGAGTAACCATTTAGCAGACCTCAAACATACACATACCAAATGAATTTCGGGGAGATATCACTCTCAAACATCATCAAAAACAATTTCCAATAACCATAACATAATCATCAAAAAATAACACTTGCATAAAAACATTTATTTGGAATTTTTTGAAACTAGAAGTTAAAAAGAAGAATTTATAAGAGGCATCCATTAAAAATATCATAAAATTGATATCATAATCAATAAAATGATAAGAATAAGTTTATATACTATAAATACACATAACAAAACATTATAAAAACAAAACTATTTATAAACTTTTTCTTATTACAATAAATTTAATGAAGTAAAAGGTTAACCCAATGAATGGATATTGGGTTATGAGTTCTCTTACCACAGGATTATCTCACAATAAAATTGTTTAAAACTCCCGTATAAAGGTTAAAAACAGTTATTAAAATTTACAATAATATAAAAATATTTGCAACACCATATAAAAACATTAATTACATCATTTGAACTATTTATTATTAATACTCAGTTACTCACATTTATTCAGGTGTGTGCTTTACATGATTTTGATTGTCGATTTGTAAAGGATTTCCTTTTAAAATTTTAGAGAAATAACAGAAGTGAATTGAGACGGTAATAGTATTTTTATTGAATATTAAATGATTCCATAAATTAAATAGATTATATATTATGAGTATTAATCATTAGATAAATCATTTGTGATTTTCGTTTAGATCATTTAGGAAGTTCTTCGATAATCATGAACTTGGTTCATCATATACCTTTAATATTATGCATATAAGTATATTAAAGAGCATAATATAGGTAATATAACACAATTTAAAATATGTTTTAAAAATGTTTATGGTTTTATGAACATATTAAACAGAATTAAAGGAAATTGATGACACGTCATCCACAATGTGGGTGAATCGACACATCACAAAATATTTTTTTATTTTTAGAGAATGAGGGGAGTATAATAGGAGAGTTGTTGTCATTTTTTCATAAACATGATAACATACCTCATATATAAGATTATGAATCATTTATTCCTCATGAATAATCATATGGGAATATGTTATAAGATAATAAAAATAATTGAAATAAAAATGAAAAAAATGATAGAGGATTGTTAGCTCATTGTATATTCTCTATGGGATCCTCCTTTAGTCATTTGTTATCAACCTTTTTGTGAGACCATTAGGACATAGACATGTGGAAGATCCTTGTTAATGGTTTGTGGTATAATTTATTTAATTCACAAATCATGAGAGGTGTGAGAGGAATAAGGTGGGTGAGGGTGGTATTTATTATATAGTAGAGGAGGTGTTTTCTATTATTATAATTAGTAGTTTAATGTTATTTTCTCAAGACAATGAATAAAATTTTTATATGTGCCCCAAAACAGTAAATACAAAAATCGAGTTAAAAAAAGGGTTCTTAAATCATCCATGATTCTATGAATACTATATTTAACTAATAATAATACGATTTACAGTTTATAAGGGTAATATTTATATTAATATTACTATCTATAAAGGGATGTTACTATTCACTAAAAACTTGTTGATTCTATGAAACTCAAAATAACATTCTGATCACAACTGTATCTGTATATTTTTTAAAAATTCAAAACATAGAAGTGAACAAATTATTTTTAATTGTTATTTTATAAATATCTTCTTAAAAAAGGGTCACCATGTCGAGAATTAGTGTTTTATGCATTTAAACATATTTTTTAAAAATTTTGGGTGTTATATTCACCCCACCTACATGAAACTAAGTCTTCACAATTTTATTTACTTATTTAACAATTTTGGGTACCATTACCTCACATAATTTTCAAATTTCCACTTTTCTTCTTCAACTATATGGTTTCTCCACATTCATTTACCAAATATATTACCTTTTTACAAAATTTTTGTTCTCTTTGATCAAGAATCTATATAGGTTTCTCT
This sequence comes from Viscum album, assembly GCA_963277665.1. Taxonomy (NCBI): domain Eukaryota; kingdom Viridiplantae; phylum Streptophyta; class Magnoliopsida; order Santalales; family Viscaceae; genus Viscum; species Viscum album. The sequence goes on from CAUJRU010000071.1 coordinate 860,054, forward strand.
TAATAAGGAAATTCCACTTCCATCTAGACTTCTCCTATGATCAAAACATGAGATGAATATAACAGATACTTTCACAAAATTAAAACATGAAAAACATTTTGTACCTTAGAAAAAATCAGAGACAAAGATACTCAGTATGAATCTAGTCCAGCATTCTCTAGGATTTTACAATGTCCAATGAATCATACAATCAAATTTTTTTCGTTCCAAAATACATAAAAATTTTCCTGGTGTGATTCAATGAAAAATATGATCACCATCATAAAAAAAAAATTCTTTCCTCCTGTTATCTGTATAACTTTTTTTCAAACTATGATCCGTTCTTATGTGATACTGGATCATCTTCATTTTCTTAGCCACTTCCTCTACTCATTATGGTCCATTCAACTTCCATTCCCTTACATCATCTCTAAATCCTAGAGTTCTACATTTCTTCACATATAATGCCAAAAAAATGTACCATATGTAAATTGGAATGAAAACATATATTATAAGTAAATTAAATTACAAATATATGTTTATCCCAATGTCCCTTGTAATCCATTGAATAATATAAAATCATATCCTAGAATGTCAGAATAATCCCTTATAACTAACCATCTCATTGCGGATGAAAATATTTACTAAAATTTAATTTTGTTGTCTATATCTTCTGAAGGAATTTACAAGAGTTAGAAGTGAATATAGAATCATAGTCAAATAAAATGTAAAATGTAACTCAATATAACCTAACAATATCATTCAGGTATAGTCTAGAAACCTGATTTCAAGACCTATTATCTCAAATTTGAATGAAATAAGTAGACTTGGTCAGTCGATCAACAATAAACATAATTGCATTTTTACCTATAGAATTATTGATAGTCCTACAATGAAGTCGAATGATATATTTTTCTATTTCCACATTGTCACTAGTAATGGCTAAAACATATCCTTATGTAATTTCACTCTACTATAACTTGTTTACATTTCAATCATTTCACAATAATGTCTACAACAACTATTTTATTTCCATATCACCTGTAATACATCGATGGTATCTGTAAATATTTTTGTTACCAGTATAAATTGAAAAATGAGAACTATGAGCTTTAAAAACAATTATTTCATCATATTAGAATCAAAATACAAACATAATATCTTTACAAATAAAATAACACAATATTTATCGATGTTAAATTCTAGAAACTTACCAATATTAACCAATTATAACATCTTATGTAACTCCCCATCTTCCATCTATGCTTTCTTATTTCAGCACAACAATAATAATTTCACTGAAACCAGATACAAAATATGGTAATTTCATTAACTAACAACTCCCAATCCAAAATTCATTAAATAATTAATCAAATGGTCTTGTTCTATACATAAAATAGTTATTGATGCATGATGTTTTCCAATCAAGGCATATTCTATTGTGTTTTGTTTTCTGGGATAAAAATTGACAATGAAATCATAATACATTATCAATTAAATACATCTTCTCTTTATAATGATTAATTCTTTTTGAGTGAATTTATACTTCAGACATTTTTTTGAATATATATATCAAATTTGGATCTGCATAATGGATGCCTTTAAATTTATAAACAAAAAACCCAACTACTAATTCCAAATCATGTGTGGAATATTTTAACTCATGATATATCTATTGTCTTAAAGCAAAATCAATTACCTGATCATTTAGTATTAGAATAAAACCATGTACTTTTAATGAAGAATCATCATTGATGACAAAATATCCATTTCTAGATGGTAGGGTAAGAACTGGGGAATTCACTGATCTTATTTTAAATTCCTAAAAACAATCATCACATAATTTTTTCAAGATGAATTTATATCCTTTTTGAGTTAAATTAGTCACCAAACTAGATAAACATATACGTTTTTCAAAAAACATCTAGTATTAGACATACAAGAAAATAAAATAATGAATCATGGTTATATTTTTAGGTATTGGCCATTCATCGATGAATTTTATTTTAGCCGGATCAATAGTTATTCCACCTATAGAAACAATATGAAGAAGGAATGAAATTTTTTGAAACCTTAATTATAGCATAATGAAAATTCCATATAGTTTCCATACATTTACTATTTGTAAAAAACATTATATGTTTTTCTTACACCTCTTTACATATAGAATAAATTATAATGTCATTAATTAACACAACAAAAATTCTATCAAAAAAACACTTGAAATATTATATTCATAAGATCCATGAATAAAATAGGTGCATTAGTAATCCCAAATGGCATAATAAAAAATTCATAATTACCATATCTATTTTGAATAACTATTATTGAAATTCCATCCTCTTTCAAATTCAGATGTTGGTACCTAGATCTCATGTCTAACTTGGAAAATAACTTATCACCCTAGATGCCACAAAAATAGTCATTTATGTGGGGAAAATGATACTTATTCATAATAGTAATGTTATTCAAATCTCTATAATCAATTAAATGTCTCAGGAAACCATATTTATTTTTATTAAAGAAAATATGATCTCCCCATGGTGAAGTACTGGGACGAATGAAGCATTTATAAAGAAACTCAAGAAACTAATTTTTAAATTCGGTAAGATCTAATGCATCTATTTTAAAAAGAGTATTGGAAATTATATTAGTGTCAGGAACTAATTCAATAGTAAATTCAACTTCTTGATCATGTATGTCACTGTGTAACTAATCAGAAAATACATAATTATATTCATTTACCGCCAACAAATCATTAATTTGAATAGTTCCCCCATTTTTAATAATTTTTAAAAGATAAAATTCCTTTTAATCATTCAATAGTTTCCCAGCTTCCTGATAAGTTATCAATTGTATGGGATAGTTATTGTAAACAAAAAAAACTCTTTGTAAAAAACAATTATTTTATCTCCACAATAACACTTATAATGATACCCATAAATCCAATCCAAACCAAGAATTACACTGATCTCTACTATTGAAAAAAAAAACATGGTATACAAGTAATGTATTTCCACAGATATCAATTAGAATATTATTAAAATTAAATTTTTATCATCTCCCCTAGTGTTTTAAAATTATTTATTAGTTTAATTTTCTAGTGTGATATATTTAATTTAATTGGGAAAATTATAATAAATACAAGAATGTGTAGACCCCATATAAAACAATCCTTCAAGAAAATATGTGTCAATAAACAAAGTACCTTATACCACTTCATTGGATGGCCTGACATCTACTGACATAGTAAAAAAGGATCTCACTACACCTTTTGTCTTATAGTTTTGTTCCTTTCCATCCTTCAGATATTTCATTGGGAAGACATTTCCATAAAGACACATCTCAACACATTTAAAACACATAACAATTTTATTATTTGGATTAATTATCTGGTCATTTTCATTATAATATCAGGCCATATGTCCAAAATTACCAAATTAAAGACACTTTCTTATTTTAGTAAGGAATTACCCATGGGGATTTTAACAACACTATTCACAAACAGTTGGTTTAACATGTTTGAATCTCTAATAATGAGGAGGATTACAACAATGATCCAGTGTACATAAATGCATATCAGATTGGAGGGGATGATGATTTGAGTTATAAGGTTTTTTCATGGACGGATGAGCAATATGAATTATCACATCCAAAATGCTGTTATCATCCGATATCAGCTGACACAGACCTGGAAATCAGAAAATGATTGTACACAAGGATGGTTGTTGAATACATGAAGAATCCTAACATCAAATTCAGAGACATACCATGGGTTTGATCTTCTTTAGGATATGCTCCATGGTATCTGGAATTGTTTTCTACTAATTTTAATCACAATTTATCTATAAATGGAATATTTTATCTATAAAATAGAACTAAGAGATGCTTCATGATTAAAGAAATTAGGTTTTTTTCCTGAGGCCTAATACTCTGGTGTGTTTACGCCTGAACATCTGGTTCCCACTGCACTCTTCTATCATTTTATGTTATTATTTGGCCTTGTACTATTTATGTTATCTGAGTCCATTAGTTCAGTCAGTTATGGGTGCCTGTGATTTTTGTCGGTGAAGCCACTTCTGAAGACCCCTACTAGTGGAACTTTGGGATGAGGTTATTTCTTATCTAATGACATGCTGTTTTTAATCATTTCATTGTGGGTTTTTGTTTGAGGCTTATTGTTATATCATCATGTATTTATCTCATTTTTTGTTGGTGAAATCACATCACACCTCAAGCATGTATTGTAACACTCCTTTTTTAATAAATTTATTAGGGGCATGAATTGGGTGACCAATTCATGGCTCTGTTTGTCTTAAAAATATCACAAGTTAGGTGAAGTTTTCTTCATAAACATCCACTGAATATTCTTTTTTTTCTTCAATTAAAGGAATTTCTTCTCCATCCTAAATTGAACCACCCTAAGAAAATATTTTTAAGGAAAACACTATTAAATTCTTCCCACTATAAAACTTTAATCTCTTCTCTAGCCCTATTATTCTATACCATTAACTTCCATTAATCAAATTCAAATTCAAAATTATAAATGGAAATAAAAACCTATAGAGTATTTGGACTTCCCATAACATCGAATATCTATTATTGGGAATTAATACTTCCTTCAACTATTATTAGTTTATAAGATCAACTAAAAGACAGAGGGTGTTGCCTCATAAAATGTTCTACTATTATTATGATTATTTGTGGGATCTCTAGTTGTTCTCTTTCATGGATTCCACAACCATTTATTACCTGTGTCAGGTGATCCATTTCTATCACAAACTTCTCAGTTCCAATTTCAGCCATTCCTAGTTTCAAATTCCAAAAAATATCATCCTCTTGGTTGCTCCCAACTTCATCATCCCTATTTCTTCTATGAAAATCCATTCTAAACATATATATCAGAGATAAAGAATCATAGTATTCTTTTAAATGTTATACCCTTTCAACATAAACATATGTTAAAAATAATTTATGGTATTCCGCTAACATCATACCGACTCTTAAAGTTGTCTAAACCTTGATGTAATACCAACTATAAGAACTCATCCTTAAACCTTACATAGTCAAGAGATTTCAAATAGATTTCACATATTTACATCCCCAAATAACTTTTTTATTTTTATTTTTAGAAATTTTAGACATAATTCATACATATCAACCCACATGAATACAATGTGGGTTCTATTTAAAGAGTATCCATTTATTCTAAAACATATAATTAAAATTACTAAATAACAACATGATTTCATTGAAAAATTGTCATTACATTTAACATGAAATAATTATTTATCTTAAAAATTTTTATAACCTATGAAAACCATTTAACATCATCAAATGGGTAGATAAAGGTCATTACGAGGTATAAAAAGAAGGAAAGAAACCATTATTCTATAAATACATATAAATATATTGAATCATTTTCCAAAAGACATTCTTCTAACCCATATATACTTACTTGGCGAAACATGATATTTATATAAGTGAATAAAGAATATATATAAAAACATAAAGGATTCATGGGGAATTACATACTTATATCTTAACCCTCATTTCTTCCTTATTATTTGTAACCCTCATATCTACCTTACAATTTATCCCTCACGACTACCTTATGGTTTTACCGTCATAGTTAACCATTGGGTAACCATACAAACAAAATAAACATTCACATAACCAATTATTTGGAGGGAGATATAGGTCCCCACTTTCATCAAAAAAATTTCCCATGAACCACCACATAATCCAAAATAAATAATACTTTCATAAAAATAATCATTTTGAATTATGTAAAACATGATTTTTAAAAGAGGGTTTCATAAGAGAAGTCCCATAAAAATATAATATAATTGATATGAGAATCGATAAAATGAAATTAATAAGTTCATAAACTACTAATCCACATAATATAAAATTATATAATCAAAAGTCAATACCCAAATTTTCATGGTAGAATATAATCAATAGAGTAAAGGTTAACCCATTGAATAAAGATCGTGCTAAGAATTCCCTTACTTCAGGTTTGTATAATATGAGACTTGTTTAAGCCTCATGTATAATGGTTAAAAGTGTGATATTTATATTTTAAAGAAGCATATTCTTGTTTATAACCCATTATATGATCATTTTATAACACCATTTTACCCATTTTTTAAAAATATCTTGTTGCTCCCATTTTTGTGTGTGTGCTTTACATGATTTACATGGTATGTTAGTAATGGATTTCATTGTTAGATTAAATAAAAACTCCAAAAGTTGAATTAAATTCTATTAATATATTTATATTTTATTAAATTATTTCACTAATAATTTTGGTAATATGGTATGCGGATGACTCATTAGATAAATCATTAGTGATATTCATTTAGATCATTTTAGTGGTTCTTTGACAATGATTATATTTTTTCATCATATCCCTTTTATATTATTCATATAAGATAATTATTAAATGAAAGAGATGTAATATTAATACCCATTAAAATATTTTTAAACCATTAAAATGGTCTTATGACCATCATTGAAGAAAGTAATAGAAATCGAAGACACATCGTCCACGTTGTCGGTAAATCAACACATCATGGATGGTGTTTTTATTTTTAGAAGAAGAGGGAGAGGAGAAGTGGTATTTTGAGGAATATTTTCTATATACATGATAAAATATATCAAATAAAAGATTCTAGATCTTTTATGACACTTTAATTGTCATACAAGATGAGAATATAAGAAAACGAAATTAATTGAAATGAAAATGAAACAAAATGACAGAAGATTTTACATCTTTATCACTTCTCCTTGAGATGCTTCATAAACAATATGGTATTTGTATTTTGGGGATTTTATAAGATCGTGGACTTGGTTAAGATATTTTGGATGGATTTTTGTTAAATTTGGACAATTGAATAATAAATATAGGTGTGGGAGGAAGAGGGTGTGAGGGTGGTATTTATAGTTGAGGAGAGTAGTGGTTTTCCATTATTTTAACCATTAGTTTAATATTATTGGTCAAGACATTGAAGAGTAATGATTCATGTGACCCCTAATAATAAGGATATTATTTCTGTTCAAACCAAGTGTTCTTACATTATTCATGATGCTAGGAAAATTGTATTTAACTAATAATGTTTATATACTGTAAATTACAATTTCACTATTCATAAAAAATAAATGAATTATAAAAAGTAAATTTAACCCCAACCATTTTTTGATGTGTATAATTAAAAAATGAACTCAATTTTTTTTGAAAATAATTTCATAAATATGATTAATAGTATTTTTCATTAAATGGTTTTTTTATTTGAAAATTTACAATTTTAAAACTATAATTCATTTTATATCATGTTGAAAAATTAATCAAGATCTCATTATCTTATAACATTAAAAGAGTAGAATAATAATACGATTTACTATTTATAAGGTTTATATAACTATTAATATTACAATTACTAAAGGTTGGTTACAATTCCCAATAAATTAAGTTGGATCATTCAGACTCTAAATGATATACTGATCACAACTGTAGATGTCAGTTTTCTTAAATTAAAAACATAGAAGTGGAATAATTACTTATAATGGATGATATATATATATATCTCTGGAAAACCAATTTCAATATGTAGAGACACAGTGATTCATGAATTTAAATTTATTTTAAAAAATATGTGGTGTTACACTATTATAGCTTAAACAATGATTTCACCTTGATATTATTACAATGTAACTGGAAATATATATATCCTTAAAAAGAATCACAGAGGGAGTTACATGAGGATTTATCATGTAGATTTAAATGGGATTCTATTATTTGTGTGATTGGTTTAAAATAGGTTATGATTAATATTCATCCAAGATACCAACATGTATTTTTGATTCTTGTAATTTATTTTTAATAATTAATATGAATAATGTTTATACCACATAGACCATGAGAATTGATTTGGAAGATACAGTCATTTTCCATGTTTTCATATTTGATGTTACAGAAATTTATGGGTATGATTTCATTAATGATTTTATCATTAACACTAATTTTTCCATTATATCCTCATGTATATCTTGTTATCACTAATGAAAAAATATTTTCAATTAATATTTCTAACCGTATTAAGAATTTGGTCTCACCCATCTTGTGTTTTCCTTTCCCCAGGATATGAAGTTATTATATTTAAAGAATTATGTTTTGAAGGGACATCAAATGGATGAGGATGATGAATTAATGTGAAATATGGAAATTTATGTTACGTAAATGAAATTTCCATTTAATGACAAGGATAATGTTTATGTAAGAGTTTATCTGAATTCTATAAAACACAAACCCAAAAAAATCTTTGATAAAGTAAATGATGTTGTCTTCATTTTGTTGTTGAATGGTTTGGAAAACTGAATTTTGGGTCACATTTATTTGTATCAAGGCCTCAAGATTAATGTTTATGATTTCAACACTGAATCTTGGAGTCCGGGTTCTAGGATGTTATATAAAACGTTAATAGTTAGACTGAACTATGTGCTTCCTAATTCATTGTATATCAAAAAATAAATCAATAATTTTATAATTCAAATATTATAATAGAACCACCACCCATACACGTTTTTATGTATTAAAAAATCACAATGAATTTCATAATATAACTCCCCAATAAATCATAAGGCTATAATTCGAATTTTATTATAGTCAATATTTATATGAATCAAACAAAATTCATTAATATTAGATATGATTTATCCCTTGATCAACATTCAAGAACATACATTAAATAAATTTTATGGTTGTATGGATTAAAAATCTCAATTATAACTGATCTAGATCTAAGCATAACCTAGATGTTCTAGAGTTTTATTCAATACACATTAATTATGATGTTGACTAAGATAACTGTATGAAATTCACAGACATATTTTCTATTTAAGAGGACACATAAAAACCTTATTGATATTATATAATGTTATTATATGGAAGTTAATGGTAATAGGGATCAATATATTATTATAGTCAATTTTTATTGTGATAATATCTTTCCATAAAGAATTTATATAGAACCATTCGAAAATACCAATAGATATAACTGATAAAATCTAATATATTGGGATAAGTTTAAAGAATAAAACTATTTGGGATCCAATAAATGTTGAGTAATGATATATGCTATTATAAAAATGAAATAACACATCTAAAAGTATAATATGATAAAAACATTTTTATTTCAATCAATAAAATGGTCAATATATTGAATTTAGAGGTAATGTATTCATATGAATATCTCACTCGAACAATGTTAGGGGATTTGTAAAGAAGGGGATGTTCATCCCCATATATATTTGACTTAGTTGAATATTGATTATATTAGAATTCTAGATCATCATTTGGTGATTCCACTGAGCCTATTTAATTATCATGATGTCTTCCATGTATTTATTTTTTGAATGTATGTACTATATCTCTCACAATTTCTAAGCATACATTCTTTAAAATTTTTTTATGATTCATCTTAAGAAGAATAACCGTTGATGATTTTGGAATGAAGAGATAATGTGTTGCTGAAAAAAACACCAACCTAGTCAATGTTCTTCATTAAAAACCAAAAAAATTAGTATTCTAGATGGGTAACCAAGTATTTAATTATGTTGAATTATCCTCATCTATTTTAATTTTTTAAATTAATTTTGATAGCATAGTTATTTACAGGTGGTTCAATATAGAAATATATGATTTTTGAAATTTATTATGTTCAATAATTTTGAAATTTATTCTATTTTATAATGATTAAAAAATGTATATGTGAAAAAAATACATTAATAAAGTATAAAATTAATTAAATTATTATATATTTAGTTTAAATTGATATAATTGAAGGATTTTTAAAAGTGGGCATATTCAGTTCAAGGAATACCATTAATTCTAGAGAAAGGGCTTTAAAATATTTTATTAAAATTATATTTTTGTAATATTTTATAATTTTGAGGCATCAAATCAAAATTCAGTATGCATAAAAATTAATTAATAGTCAATTAATTCAATTACATACATTTATGAAATGGTTATTTAATGATAATGGGTACCAATAATAATTCTTGGTTAAATGTTAAATGTTTTTACAAATAATTGTTTTTTATAAATGATTTCTCAAATAGTAAATTCATTTTATTTATGTTATTAGTTATATGGATATCTATGTTAATTAATGTATAAATGTGAAATTATTTTTATAAACAGATTATATGATGGTTAAAAATGATGAAAACATTATTTAAAGGGAAAAAGATATTTTTTAGTAACTTTTTTATGTTCTAAATGAATTTTTTATTAATAAATTATATTTTTCTATATTTATAAATAACATAAACTACATATTTTTATAATATATTTAATTAAAAAATCAACATTCATATAGAGGCGGTTACCATGACAGTAATGAGGAAGAAATTATATTTTTCTTAATGATACATTTTTTCTATAAATAGTTTTACAACATTTATATGTATATATACTTATTAAAAAAATACCAAATATATAAATTTAATCTGAAAAAATTGATCCTATATTTTGAGTAAAAATATTGAAATTTGGTTAATAATCATATTATTTTTATTCATAATTAATAGTTACCATGTTAAAGGATAAGTCATCATAGAAATTGTTAAAATGGGATAAAAGGGGTTAAATTAAGATGTAATGACTTTAATATCACCAGAACATTATATTAATTTTATTATCTGAGTGTACATAAATATTACCAAAAATTTTCATCAACCTCGGGATTATTTGGGGTCATCTCCCAAAGAATGAGAATTTATATTATTATAATTTTGTGTGTGTCTATAATGGTTCCACTCTCCTCGGATTTAAAATGGAACCTCATCCCCTCACTGGACCATACAGATTGAGTACAACATCTCTAACATGATACACAAAATTAACTTTCCAAAAATACTCCTCATGTTTTATAGGTATTGTTATTAATAAATAATTACCAACTGATTTATTAATGTGTAGTATAATTGAGGATAACATATTAATATCTAATTTTATTACTAGAGTTGTTTCATGTTTATTTAAAATAAATAATTATAATATTCATTAAATGATTAACTTTTTGGATTACCTAATAAGTAAAAAGGCCAAAATATGAAAATAACTAAACCATAGTATATTTGTAGAACCTAACATCCAAAACATAAATTATTTTATGAAGTAATTTTTAATAAATGTGTAATTGAAAATTAAAATGGAATTACATAGTTTAAAAATATTGATATGTTATAGTTCTTTAATAAGATTAAATTTATTATAAATGTTGTAACATAATGTAGGGATCATGTCTAGACTTAAGGCAGGGGACAAAATATCACTATTTATTTTGATTTGTTATATTTTAATAATTATTACAGGGAATTGAATGTTATTTATCCAATCATAAAATTCCATTTTCATACCCTATAATAATGTATACTGGTTTGAATTATTCTTTAAATATTCTTCCTCTCAAGTACTAAAATGAATCAAAATATTTGTTTATGAAAATATGACATCATATTTCCATTTGTGTTTAAAAATAATTTTCCTCTATATCCATTTTCTTTAATATTATTTTAGTTGTAATAAAAAAAATTATAAATGATTGATGAGGTTATTGTTCTCGTATCTATTACACTTTCTTATACTATTTTGAAGGATCCATGTTACAATTCTTCCAATTGAAATTTTTTTATTTTCATTGTAAAATCATGAAAAACATTTTTAAATGTATATTAACTGAAAATATTTTCCCTTCACCGTGTTGTTTCCTCATAATGAATCTTCATTTAAAAATTTCTATGGTTTTAAATGGAAAATCATATATATAATTTTCTCAAAATTGTTTTATTAATGTTAAAAAACAGTTATTTTCTCTATAATTTAGTGAATCAATAAAAGGATTTGAGAAAGTAATTTTTGTATATTTAAATATATATTTGGATTGATTTATTTCAATGTGTGTATAACATTGTGATATAACATACTAAATTTATCTGGATGTACTTTGATAATGATATTTTCTTAATTTTTTCATGAATCTGATTTCAACTTTTTTGGATGATTTATATAAGATTCAATGGTCAATTTTCTTATGACCATTTGGAATTTATATATTTATATAAATGGGTTTAATAATGTTACCAATGGTTCTATTATAACATTCATATATTATGTTTAATTTTTTATATCCCCTAATCTCATAGGGTACATAGGTAGTTATACTATTCTCAGGAGGTTATAGTGGTTGTTAGTTAATTCCTAATAGGACACATTGGTGGTTATTTAATACCTTGAGGCTACTCAAGTATTTAACCAAGCCCAAGAAGGCACACTGTTGGCTAATCTAAGGATAGAATATATTGAATGGCTTGGAAGATAGAACTAATATATGGTTTATATTCTTATATATATGTAACAAAAATATGTCATAATATTATAATATTTTATAATATTAAATTTTTATATATTTTTGATTCCACACTCTTATGATTGGTTCATTTTTTAATACAAAAAATCCATTATCCCCGAGTCAAGATTCATTTTCTACATCATGCTCGTTATTAATTCATATATTTTATAATGTTCTCATACTATTATGATTATTTTATGATTACTTGTTATTAAAATTGATATAGCCCATGTTTACCAAATTTGAGTGTGTGAGATCGATATTTCCTAGGTTTAAAATTCATTAGGTCATGCTTAAAGGTTTTATATAGTACATATTTATGGAGTGTAATATGTGTGAAAAATATTCTGTGAAATCATAGATATATTTTCTGAAATAAATATTATAATGTAATTTATCATGTCACTAATACATTAATGTTAATGGGTGGGAAATATAATGAGATTTATGGAATATTAATATAAAATAAGGTAATAAACATTAAAATAGATATTGGGTCACATCATTATCTCTATCCTCAATAGGATCCATGATCCCATGCTCCAGTATCGCCTATATATTTAAATTATGGAGCACTAAAAAGTTTTATAAAATAATGAATAGGCATCCATTCCCTAAAATAATTGAGGATATCATTAATGATCTATATATGGTATCTTCTTACTATGATCATTCAAAAACTAAATCTGCAACAATGAGATGTGGTTAGAAATTAAAAAATGAATCTTATTTAGAAAATTACGAAATCACTCATTTATAATTGTCACTAAGGTGAACATTACGTCCATAAAAACAAGGAAATAAAAGGTTCCATATATAATGATTCTAGATTACTTTTTTATGATAATTTACATGATCAACATAGTTCTACCATGATTCTCATAATCCAAATATTAAATTTCATTATCATGTATTTCAACACCAGATGTTCTATATATACAGACTATTAGTTTGAAGATGGAATAATGTGATAAAATAGAGGTGTGAATCAACAAAATTTTATACAACTCGTATGATTCACGAAGTATAATTTATAGTGTCACTGGTTGAATTTTCATAGATCTTATATTGAAAACACAGAACATAGAATTTCATATTTCTCATCATGTGAAAAAAATTTCCCACAATATAAGAATATAATATATACATAATGAGTATCCAATAATTCCTATAAATAATCATCAAAATGTACTCTTTTAGGGTTTGTATATATAAAAATTTCACTCATTACATCGGTATAAGAAACATAAGAAGTGGTGAACACAATCACTCTGTAGGGGTAAACATAATATTAATTCATATCATGAGTGGCACATAGATTAAAATTATATCAAAATGGTAATTATTTTAATCATCATTAAATGGGATCATTAGGGGATATATTAATAACATGAATAAAAAATGATCATGACATTCTGACATGACATCATTATAATGTTGTGGAAATATTATTTTGAAATAAGAACAATATGTCAAGGATCCCAACCTCATTAATATATAATTTTTTTTGTAAAAAATTAAATTCCCATAGTGGTGTAGGCTCACTTCTCTCATTCCATGATACCTCATTATATTAAAACATTACACGATGTATTTAAGTGATATTTAATCCTTGGTCCACCTTTCACAGAACATGAATATACAATTGTGTACCACATGATAATTAATGATCATATCATAATGATCATAAGGAATGAAAAGAAGTTTCATATCTTCCAAATTTAATTATATTAATCAACTATTCATAACTGAATCAATAATAATTGCATAATGACTAATATAATATAAATGGGTATTTTTTGAATTTAATCATTATTCTAGGTAATTAAAACATAGTAAATATGATGAATATTATGGTATATAAACCATATGTGAGAATTATATAAGGATTATTAAAACAATTACCCAATCAATCGATGAAATACTTATCTAAGTGAAAACCCTTTTATTAATGTAATGGAACATGGGAAATTTAAAATGAAAATTCATTTGAAGAAAATAATTCATATTAAAGTGGGTGGATTAGAAAAAACTGATAGATCAACACACATATGTAAAATTGTGTTTGGAATGACATCATTAAAACAAAATTATCATCAGAAAAATATTCATTATCATCAATATGACACTGTTAAAGATCATTCATTGAATCATCATGAAAATTTAATTGAAAATATATAAATCCCTTTTCCATTAAAAATATTGATAAATAATTATTCTATTAATTCATGAAAAAAATTACTTTAAGAAAACTTAAATGTGTAGATAAGAAGTCTCTTTTAAAAAGAAAGAGTTTAATGAATTTTATGTTCACACAAAACAATGAAAAAGACATTCAAATAATTGGAAACCCCATGTGGAATATATTAAAATGAGTTTTCATTAATTTTTCATTTAAAATAAATTAGTTTTTGATAAATTTAAAATAATATTTTTGAAAATACATTTAAATTATTTATAAAAATACTTTCATTGAAAAACATTTCTTGAAAAATAATAATGATAAAAGTGTTGAAAATAAATTAAAATTATTCTAATGAACTTATAACATAAAATAGATAATAAAAAATTACATTGAAAATAGTAGAAGAGAAACTCAACGATGGGTTGAGATTAAATATATTTGTAATTTATGTGACACATTTGATCGGTAAATCATGGACATGGATGAAAAATAGTTGAATGATTTGATTTTGATTCATTCCTTCTAGTCGTTCATTTTGAAATAGGACGTGATCCCCAAAGAAGAGAAATTATAATGAATACGATTAATTAGATGAAATGTAATGAAAATCAATCTAATTGAATGAAAAATGTAGAAAAATATGACTTCTGATATCAATGTAAAGAAAAACCTATCCAATTAGTAGAAAGGTAACATGATTCATGAACCGAGTAGCATTTTATAAAAAAATTATGGAGAAAATGATTGAAAATTAACCTCCAATTATTTGAATAAATGATATATTAATATATCAAAATAATTTTATATCATATAAACCATATAAATGTAAATTAGTGAATAATATAAAATTCATCTAAATAAAGGTTGTTTTAAATGAAAATCAATAAAAATATTTTCTAGAATATTTTATCACAATCTATCATCTTATAAAACCATACTAACTATCTTAATAATATTTTTTAAAACAATATTCATCTCTATAAACCTTTAATACACATCTTTTATAATCATTTAAAATGAATATTTTCGTTCAATATAGATAACTTTTTATATTTGAATTCAACACATTAAAAAGAATTCTATATGCTTTTTATTATTAATGATCAACATTGACCACTTATACCTTCTTCAAAATTGCAATATTACCTTTTTGTTATAAATATATATCTAATTAGTATTTACACTAATCAATGTAAAAACAAAAACTCTAATAACTTTATTCAAGTGCCGAATTTATTAAATTATAATAGATACAATATATAAAAAACTAAAATTCCAACCATTTTAACAGTTTTTTAGAACCAAAAACATGAAGGGTTTCTATTATGTAATATGAATTAAAATATCAATTATAGTAATAGATAAAATTTGATATCATTAAACTTAATAAAATTATTTTCATTCATATCCTAGGGAATGTAATCAAAATTGGGGTGAGATAAAATTATTTTTATCTGTTATATTAAGTACAATATTTCAAGAGTAAATAAGGAATACGCTATATGGAATGGTAAATATCTATAATAAGAATATATTTTATCTATGAAAGGATCTTGAAATTTCTCCATTTATTACATCAATGAAATATTGTCATTTAAAAAATAACTACATTCATAATGAAATAAATTCTTAATATTGGATACCATAATCTCTAACATCATGATAACTATACCAGCATAGCCTTATATCATGATTGTTTAATCAATAGGTTTATATACACCAGAAACTCATTTTTTTTTCTAATAGTATTATATCATAATACCCATCGATGCATAAAGAGTCTATCTATAACTGAAACTCACTCAACCATACATTTTCTATAATTATTCTGCATGGGGTTCCCATGTACCCAAAACATGGACCTTTGCATTACAAACACAAATGGGGTTTTTAATCCCTATAGAATGGTGATAAGCTCTCTGGAATATAACAACACAACGTGGGGAACAATTTATCTCTACCTTTTCAAATATAATGAATATTTTTACTAAACAAAAAATAATTAATTAAAGACAAACAAGATATTTATTCCATAACTGTAAGAAAACCACAGAAACTGAAAACAACAAATGTATCTAAAATATCTAAAGGAAAAGTCCAAATGAAAAGGACCCCAGAGAAACTACTACTCCAAATGATGGTATGGGAAAGTATTACGGTCGCTCCACTAGCTACCCAACCAACTAACACGATCCTTATTTATTAACTACAGTTCCATTCCTTTCCCTACACTAGAAGAAAATCAATTTTCTAACCACCACCGATGAGCTGTGAAGGGTGTGAGATCATAAGCTCAGTAGGATGCCACCCATGAATTACATTTCACGTATCTGTATAAAAATTCTTGTATGCTCATTTAATATAAAAACATAGAATGATAAGGAATAAAAAAATTACATAAAATATGGTAAAAATTTTCCATTTTCCAATATTTTAAATAAAATAGAGTATATAAATTTCAAACCACATTTTCTATATCACTCTTAAAAATTAGAAAGAAGTATATCATGGATAACACCGAATTCCATGCAATAAAAAATATAATCACATGTATCAGAACACAAATTAAAACCATAGGTTGGAGACACAGACTTCTCTAAGCACAATAATCAATAGAAAAAACTATTTTCTAGAACAATTTGCATTATAAGAAAAGGAAAACATCATGAATAACCTCCCAACAATGTCAATATCGATCCCTTAAAACAACAATAATAGGGAACATAAGAAATCTCTAAGATAAAACTACTTGCTAATAAAAAAAAGTCGATGGACCGAATATAAACCTTCATATTTTATACCCAAGGATACCCATGTTCAATTATTCTCAATTCATTTCAATGCTTTGAAAACCATTTCAAAACCATTTTAACATTCATTTCAATTATTTCAATACATATTTTATATTCCATTTTTCAATAACCCGATAAAAACCATTTTAAAATGAATATTTTTTTAACACACGGAAAAAAATAATGATAATATATCATGATAAATTAATTTTTAAAGAAAAAACCTGATCAATTATCTTTGGCTAGAGACAGAACCACCTTACTCAAAAGACAGGCCATACATGCCTCCAATAGTATCTACCAAAAAAAACCAACAACACTAGTAAAGTCACTAGAATAAAATCCCCACAAATTAAGATTGATCCAATTTAAAAAACATGGGGTCATAAGAAAAGGAAAAGAATACATACCTCAATAATAGATGTTTTCTACACTATAATTAACAATAAAACGGCCTCAAGAACAAGATATCAGAATGGATCTAGAAGAATATGTGAATTCACATACAACATAGATCAATGGATCTCATACGGTAAATCTAGGGCGCAACTATGATCATATGCAATGAATATGTGGATGGAAGACTTACCCAGATAGTCATACAACAATCACAATATAGATCCAATACTAATTGGATTGACCTAGATAGATATGGGTCTCTCAAAAACACATGGGATGAGTTATTGATCGAGATCTAGGAGGTTTGGAGAGAAATTCCTCACAAAAAAGTCACTCCAGCGTTCATAAATTTGAGACGGACCACTTCACAATGTGTAAAACAGTTACATGCTATGAAATCCATAATGTACAAGTAAATAGAATATTTTGTTGACATAGATTAAAAATTAGTTATTTAATGAAGTAATTATGTGAAACCACATTTTAGGACATGTAATATTTCACAATTTGATTTATCTCACCACTTATACCTAGAAATAATTACAAAGCATCTAATCATGTTACACAACATTAAATCATTTAGTAGCCTACAAAAACAACTGGTTCTTCGTGAATTTCCAATTGATCATAGACTTCACCATTATAGGTGTCCTCCTAATATCAAATAAGGGAAATACAACTATATGTTAAGGTCTTACCAGATAAAAATATAACGGGATGTTAATAACTCCCCACCATAAATACTTTTCCACCCTATAATTTCATCTGGAATATGTAATACGTAGAAAAAGAATATTCCACTACTCCCTCAATAAAAAATCATGTTCTCAAGTCACATGATGACCTAATCCTTGATTCCATAGCAGTCTGGCCAATGGAAATGAAATCACACACAAGAATTTCCTTTTAGAGTCCACGATCTTTAACTGGTTTATCTAGAATCGAATCATCTGGTACCATTTCAATTTCTTCTAAACTTCAAAGGTGTGCTCGATTAGGGTGATGGTTGTTAAGATGTGATATATGGAAAACATCAAAAAATTATATCAACTAAACTATAAATATTGATCGATAGAAAACATATCTGATCCGTCCAATGACATAAAATGGTTCATAATAGCTTCAATCCCCCTTTCCCTATTTTCTAATCTGATGGTGACACAAATGTGGAGAAACATTCAAGAAAACCAAATCACCTATAGAAAACACCAATGATCGATGCCACTAAACTGCAAGTGATTTCTGTTGACAATAGATTTCTATTAGATGTTGATGTACATGATGAATCTTCCTGGACATCTCCTAAACCATACTTGGTCCAACTAAAGATACATATCCCACCGTAACCCAAAAAATAGTCGATCTACTTGGGTGACCATACAACACCTCTACGGGATCCATTCTGATTGATGAAAAATATTTTCTGTTGAAAAAATCTTAACCTATCCAAGATGTGTATATTTTTATCCTCATAAATCCAAGCCACGTGAATAGAGCATATCCTCCTAGATCTAAATTACTCGCTTAGTTTGACCAGCTATCTGAGGATGGTAAGAAGTACTCAACTTAATATATGTTCCAATTTCCCCTTGATGAATCCTCTTGAACCAAGATAAAACCCTAGGTTCCCTATGTGAAAAAATGGAAGAAGGAACCCCATGTAACGTCATAATCTATTTCACAAATATCATGCCCAGATCTTCATCTGTTACGGTGTATTTTATCGGAATGAAATGTTTAGACATCATTAACCAATCAATAACCACCAATATAGTATTTTTATCTTATGGAGGATGTGGTAATCAAAAAATAAAATCCATGGAAACCTCATCACAAATTCAGATCTGCACTGAATAAGGCTAAACAATTCTATAATGTTTCAAGTTATATGCAATTATCTATATGTAGGTGAAACAAAGAAACACTATCTAGGTGATGTCACACCTCATACCCAGCCACTATAAGCATCACCTCACGTCATAATACATTTTCACAGTTCTTGAATGAATGGCCCCTGAAGAGATGTGACAATCAAACAAGACTAAACTTGTCATAAATTTTGGGATAATTATCCTTTCCCTGACAGGAATCATAACATCTGAAGAAAGATACCAACACGAAACAGTCTCACAACCATTAATGATTTCTCGAGTCTTATGATACACATAAATCTACTACTGACTCTAGAAAAAAGTCTCTACTAGAGATTAAGATTACTGAATACTAGTCAGAACCATTCCTGCTAAGATAATCTATAACATCATTTCCCTTTATTAGGGTGTAGGTGATATCAAAGTCAAATGATTGATGGTATTCTGATCATCACATCCATCTTAGATTTATGTATTAATAAGAAATGATATAACTCCAACCCCTCTGATCAATAAATACCATGATCTTTTCCAGAAAAAGATCGTTCCACCAATATTTATGTGCATGCATGACTAAGGTTATAAGGCCCCAACCTTAATAATTACTTAATCTTGAGTTATTACAAGATTACACATTGAGGATCTTTTTTGGTTTAGAGTTTTAGAGAATTAGATCATGAAACTTGCATTACATTCCACATTTAAACATAGTGGTTACATAAAAGACAGTATTCATTCTTCCCATCAATGGAAACATATTTAAAATAAAACATGGATTATTTCTTGACACATCCTTGACACTATCAGCACATCATGTACCTTTCCCTTGACCTATGAAAACCATTTTAAAAACTTGGGATGAGCATAAAAAACTCATTAAGGGTTATAAAAATATGGAAAGGGAACATGAGTTCATATATACATAAGAATGAAATCATACTTTACCCATAAAACATAGGCACTTTAACATACCTCATCAAATCATGAATAAATCATAGAAATCATAAGACATAAAAGGTAACTTGTGGCATTCATAACATTCTTACGTAGGGAGTAACCCTCTTGGTTACGTTTTGGAATACCCATCACGGTATATTCCCTAAATCTCTTCAGAGAAACCTTAACGTTACACTCCTTCGTGTTACCCAATGCACTGGAGAGCTATATCGGGCTCACATGCCCTTAGTTTATCACGGAACCACCAGTCTTCATAATAATTCCCAAGAACCATAACATAATCGTATCACATAAAAAATGCATAATGGAAACATAACATTTCCACATTTCAATCACAAGATATCAATACAACACATTGGTATAATAAAAACATTATGAAAACCATTTTCAATACCAAAATAAAATAAAAGTAAAACATGGTATTTATTTTTCTTTTAAAAAGAAGGTATGGCTTATAGAGGAAGCTGAAACTCAAATAATGGCCATGGCGGCGGAGAAGTCGTTGTCGCCGCATACGTACGACAAAAAATTCCCTTTTGTCATTTAATAAACACTGTTTATAAAACAATATTCCTTTTGAATAAACGTAAAAGTCAAAGGGGTTTATACACCCTATAAAAGAAGATTGTGTATAAAACAAAATATGCCTCAATGAAAGGAGATTGAGACGAAGTCCCTTACAAAGACGGTATCCTTGGTTTAAGGATAAATCAATTACATAATTATGTGTGACAAACGAATACACCAAATATAAGTGGATATTAAGTGTAAAATAATCAAAGGTAATTTACACATATTCAAAGGATGACATATTCAATAACAACATGTTGAACCCAATGAAATCAAAATTGGGTTAAGAAGGTCCCTTGACAGCCTAACGGCGTCACATCAAAATGAGTTGATGAGAGATAAAAAAAGGGTATCTCATCACTTGGACATAAAATTTAAATCAATAAGGATATATGATAACATATCCCAACATATCAATATGTAAATTAAAAGACCCAACAAAAGAAGTCTTTTAAAAAGAGGAGGGTGAAAGGTTCCCTTACCGACACGTGTATCTTTCGAAACATACACCTCGTGAAAGAACGACAATACAAAATTGATGTAAATACTCATAAAATAAAGTATATTACACAATGAGTAAAATAATGGGAAGTACATACACCACTAAAAGGAAATTGTGGCAAATGTAGCATAAATCTCACAGGAATAAAAGTGAGATGAAAAATCCCTTACGAAAACTCGGCAGCCTAACAACGCCACTTAAAACTTCCACAAATGGATTGATGAGATCAAATAGGGTCTCTCATCGTATTAACATAAATTTTACAGAAACTGGAATATAAAAGAACATCCCCCAACATAACAAAGAGGAGCATAAAAGAAGTGACATAAAGGAGAGGACTTAAAAAGAAAGAGAGAGGTTAGATCTCTTACGAAAATTCAGCAGCCAAACGGCGCCACTCAAAACTTCCAAAATGGATTGATGAGAGGAAATAGGGTCTCTCATCATATTAACATAATAATTACAGTTGTATTAATATAAAAGAAAATCCCAATCATAAGAAAGATGATCTTAAAAGGAATGACATAAAAGAGTGTACTTAAAAAGAAAGAGAGGTGTAGGATCCCTTACCTCAAGTCCAACTTGTCTTGTTCGTTTCATTATATTCATGAATAATAAACTTTGGTCAATTAATAATTTCCTACGTACCTCCTTTATAGATTATTATTCAGTTAATATCACATATTATAATGTTATAATAATTGTTTAATAATGTTAGTTCATATCATACGTTTTTGCCGATGTTTGGTACATGAGTAAAAAATGAACTTGTTTGAAAAAAGATTGCCCATGTAGTTATATGTAAATAATTTCCAGAATAGTATTAATGATTAAAATATCATATATATCCAGTAAATATTCATTTTATACAATTCCATATCATTTGGAGATAAAAAACGAAAAGCATTGTTCATGGAGACGGTAGGTCGTACGTACGCATGAACGCTACTTTCATTTTTTTGTCATATTAATGGAATTAAAACAAAATGAGAGCGATATATTTATTTTACAATTACATAATGATATCGATAATTTAGATGTAATATATTACATATATATCCATTATATATATGTACATATAATATTACATAACATTTTCAGATAAGAAATGAAATGTACCGTTCATGGAGACGGTAAGTAGTACGTACTCATGAACGCTACTTCTATTTCTATTTCATATTTAATGGATTTAAAACATAATGATACATAATAGTATATTAATTCCAGTATGGTATCATATATAATATCATTAAATATATCCTTTATACGTACCACATATGGTATTAACGAATCAAATCACTTTGAGGGGGCGGTAGTCCACACTTCCTTAAAAGAAGATACCGCGTTTACCCATAATAGAAACCATAAAAGTACGTCATAAATGAAAAATACAGAAGCTTAAGTAAAAAATAAACATAATAGATATCATATATAAATATAGTGTCATCTTAATGGACACCTTTGAAGGTGTTAGAAGAATGTTGAACAATCATCGTTTTGGGAGGCAGAAATTCGTTATCCACGGAAACAGTATGTTCTTTGACCATTAGATGTTGGTGTGTGTAATTGAAGCTCAAATAATTATTATAACTACATACTATTATATTTAAGATAATTTATTTGTTACAAAATAAATGAATAAAAAGAGTTTAGGGGGTTGGAGAAGTAGAATAAAACAAAAGGACACAAGTGAAGACATTACCTTAAAATCGGGTAACTCCCTTTGGTTGAGCTAAAAGGCTTCCTTGGTAAGACTTCTTCCCAAATTGAGGCTTCACAGAGTAAGAGACGGATGTGGAGAGGCAAAATGGGAAGGTTTTGGTAGATCCAAAGGCTTTGGGAGTGTGGGTAAGGAGGTAGAGGTGGGGTTCTTTAATAAGTGGAGAGGAGGGGCACTCTTGTAAAGTTACAAAATGTTACTTTATTTTCAAAAGAGTTTCGGATTTTAAAGGTCCCACATTGATGTATTTAAAGGATAAGGTGATAAGGGTTCTAAATACACTCATCCAATAGGTTTTGGACATGTGTAGGTCTTAGATATTACATTATCTTTCCATTTTATTCAAATCGTTAAATAATGAGGTCATCGCTGCATCATCATGATGTCATAAATAATTTAATTTATTTAATGTCTAAAAATTATAAAAAAATACTATGATGTAGGAAATATTTTTATCTTTCCAATGACTATTTATAGTCAAACATATGACTTGTATAAACCCATGTAAAAATTGTTTTAGTAAAACATTTCATGTTTGTGTCATTTTTACTTTAACATAAAATAAAAAGATATTTATGTCATTTTACAACCAAAGTGGATCCATGGGGTCCGCAAGTTGACCCATGGATTTTATTGGTCGTACATGACACATCCAATGTGGGTAGGACTTCTTTCTAGCTCAATTAATTATATTAAAACATTATTCTTACCATAAACTACACTAATTACCTCTAATCACGATTAAAAACATAATAAGTCACTATTCACCAAAAATTATTTTTATCCCATTGAACAACATTTTACTTATTAATCACAAAAATGTATGTCAGATTTTTGAAATTCAAAACACAAGGATGGAAAATTTTCATTTAAACAGAAAAATCAGTTTTTATAAGTACCACTTAGTGGTTTCACTATTCATCAAAAATTGAAGTTTGTCAGAAAAATCCCAAAAATTCACCCTAAGCTATATTTGATATTACGAATTCAAAAATGAATTCTATTTTACAAAATTCAAAACATATAAGCCACAATAAATAATTTAATAATTAATTCCCGCTGTCAGAGCAAATAGCGTGTTTTTATGAAACAATAAGTATCAAAAGAATGACACTAGTTTAAGTCTGATTTCAAAGTGAAATTAATTCCAACGACTACTATTGGATTTAATGGTAAAAATATATTCTAATTCTCAATTTAAAACCAATTAAAAAGATAATATAATCATATAAATAAATTATATTAAAAAGCAGTTTTGAATTAAAATACAACATTTTACACTATTCATTAAAAAAATGAACTTTAGCGGAAAGATACCAAAAATGTACACAATGTAAATTTTTATGTCTGAATTCTTAAGAAGAGTTTTATTTGGTCCAATAGAATGTATAAGAGTGAAAAAAACTATATTTAATGACGGTTCTCCATCAAAAGGCGATAAGTGAACCTTTAGTGAAAACTAGGGCATATACGCCTAAAATTGAATTCTTTCCGTATTTTATGCCTTTATCATTTATTGGATAAATGTAAAAACATTTAAAAACATATATGATCATATTTTAGTTATTTCTATCCATTCTCGCCAATACAACGGATACATGTTAACTACCATTTAAAATAATATTATTTTATTATTAGAGTGCAACGTAAGATTCCCAAGAAACTCATTGTTGTGTGTTGGGTACGCCATCGAGCATAGAGTCCCCTTTAAATTCATATTAATATTTTATTCACAAATATGGATAAATATGAAAATGTCATATTCTTTATTTACCTGGGGTGTTACATCCTTCCCCCCATTTGGGAATTGCGTCCTTGCAATTTTTAAAATTGAGCTTGGAAACATCCTTGAAAGTCCCACATTGGAACAAGAGTCGGTAAAACCATCACTTTAAAATAAAGGAAGATAAATACAGAGGTCACCTGAGTCAACCCATACTAGGATTCAATGTAGAAAAACATGGACATGGAAGAAAAAACAAAGGGTCATGTTCTTGAGGGAGAGTTATAGTAAACATGTCTAGGATAAAGTTAACGATAAGAAAATCACAAACATGTGATGGGTTAAACGGCATTCGATTCCCCACTAGGAAAAGTTAATAGAAAACATTTTTGTTTTAAGTTAATTTTTATTGAGGAATTTATTCATAAGGAAACATAATCACTTATCATGTTTACTTTCAACTTTTACTAGATTCCTTAATCAAACTCATATTTTTTCCAAAAGACGAGTATTTAGGGAGACTTGTTCGCATTAAGAGTACTATAATCAACTTCTAGAGAATCACCTAATCCACCAAAGAGAACTATATACTTCCCATGTCTTTAGACCATAACCAAAACCAAAACTAAAAAGGTTAGTACAAGGTCATATAATACAGAAAAGGATAACCCTTTAAAAAGAAAATTTATGCTTAATCTCCAAAATTTGTCCAAAAAAACCCAAAGTTCAATGAGGACCATCCAATAAACAATGTGTCCATAAAATTCTTCAAAGTAAACCAATCTAAGATTGAAACACAAATATTTTAAGGATTTAGTCACATAGTCTTCCAAGTTAAATCGTAACATTTATCTCCAAACAACATCAGTTTCTCCTAAAGTCTCGTATTGAAAATTAATTAACCTAATCACATATCCTCCATGATAGGTTAATAATTTTCATAAATAACCCAAAATCAACTTACTCTTAATTCATAAAATCTTATTACTAAAAATAATCCGTCAAAATAACCATGGACTTCACGTAGTCCAGTGGTAGGCGATAAATACCAGTCACACTTTGGTTGTGGGTTCGATTCCCACTGCTTTTTCTGACGCGACGGGTAGTCACATGGTCTGTGTGTTGTCCTTTTTCCAAAACTATATAATTCTCAAATAATTCCCCAAAAAGAGATAGAATCATCAAAAATAACCATAACATAATTTAACCTCAATTTTATCTCATGCCTTTCACTTCCATCATAACATATAGTAACCCATAAATACCTCAAAAGTAAGGATCATATAATCTCTAATGATTACCTTTATAATTATTACCTGAACTTCCACATCTATTGGTCATCTCGTACATGATGCATTAAAGATCATAACAAGTTTCAAGTGGTTGATCATGACTCCTTGATAGTTGTTTTAGAACAACCACGAGTTTCCTCAATGAATCCCCCATTTTATCTAGTATCTTAATTATAGAACCACCATAGTTTCCTTCAAACCTGTTGTCTCTTTGGTGCCTACTAGATCCATCCATTCACTAAAAATAGAAATTTCAGTGTGAGTATATCAACAAAACAATCATGTTCTAAGGAGGAAGGTAAACACTAAGATACACTTACTCATTCACTTTATCTAAAACTAGGACTCTTTCTGAAATCCTAACCATTATGGTAATGCCACTTATGCTTAAAGAATACCCTAACCTCAAAAGTTATCTAAACCGACCTCTGATACCAACTATAAGGCCCCAACCTTAAACCTTACATAATCTTGAGTTATTACAATATTACACATTGAGGATATTTTCAGGTTTAGAGTTTTAGAGATTTAGATCATGAAACTTGCATTACATTCCACATTTAAACAAAGTTGTTACATAAAAGACAGTATTCACTCTTCCCATCAACGGAAACATATTTAAAATAAAACATGGATTCATTCTTGACACATCCTTGACACTATCATCACATCATGTACCTTTCCCTTGACCTGTGAAAAACATTTCAAGAACTTGGGATGAGCATAAAAAGCTCAGTAAGGGTTATAAAAATATGGAAAGGAAACAAGAGTTCATATACACATAAGAATGAAATCATACTTTACTCATAAAACATAGGCACTTTAACATACCTTATCAAATCATGAATAAATCATAGAAATCATAAGACATAAAAGGTAACATGAGGCATTTATAACATTCTTACGTAGGGAGTAACCCTCTTGGTTACGTTTTGGAATACCCATCACAGTATATTCCCTAAATCTCTTCGGAGAAACCTTAACGTTACACTCCTTCGCGTTACCCAATTCATTGGAGAGCTATATCGGGCTCACCTGCCCTTAGTTTATCACAGAACCACTCGTCTTCATAATAATTCCCAAGAACCATAACATAATCGTATCACATAAAACATGCATAAAGAAAACAAAACATTTCCACATTTCAATCAAAAGATATCAATAAAACACATTGATATAATAAAAACATTATGAAAACCATTTTCAATACCAAAATAAAAGAAAAGTAAAACATAGTAATTATTTTTCTTTTAAAAAGAAGGTATGTCTTGTAGAGGAATCTAAAACTCATATAATGGCCACGACGGTGGAGAATTCGTTGTCGCCGCATACGTACGACAAAAACATTCCCTTTTGTCGTTTAATAAACACTTCTTATAAAAGAAGATTCCATTTAATAAATGTAAAAGTCAAAGGGGTTTATACACCATATAAAAAAAGGTTGTGTATAAAACAAAATATGCCTCAATGAAAATAGATTGAGACGAAGTCCCTTACAAAGACGGTATCCTTGGTTTAAGGATAAATCAATTAAATAATTATGTGTGACAAATTAATATACCAAATATAAGTGGATATTAAGTGTAAAATAATCAATGGTCATTCACACATATTCAAAGGATGACATATTCAATAACTACATGTTGAACCCAAAGAAATCGAAATTGGGTTAAGAAGTACCCTTGACAACCTAACAACGTCACATCAAAATGAGTTGATGAGAGATAAAAAAAGGGTATATCATCACTTGGACATAAAATTTACATCAATAAGGATATATGAGAACATATACCACCATAAAAATATGTAAATTAAAAGACCCAACAAAAGAAGTCTTTTTAAAAGAGGAGGGTGAAAGGTTCCCTTACCAACATGGGTATCTTTCGAAACATACACCTCGTGAAAGAAGGACAATACAACATTGATGTAAATACTCATAAAAGAAAGTATATTACAGAATGAGTAAAATAATGGGAAGTACACACACCACTCAAAGGAAATTGTGGCAAATTTAGCATAAATCTCACGGGAATAAAAGTGAGATGAAAAATCCCTTACGAAAACTCAGAAGCCTAACGACGCCACTTAAAACCTCCAAAAACAGATTGATGAGATCAAATAGGGTCTCCCATAATATTATCATAAAGTTTACAGAAAGAGGAATATAAAAGAACATCCCCCAACATAACAAAGAGGAGCTTAAAAGAAGTGACATAAAGGAAATGACTTAAAAAGAAAGAGAGAGGTTAGATCTCTTACGAAAATTCGGCAGCCTAACGGCGCCACTCAAAACATCCAAAATGGAATAATGAGAGGAAATATGGTCTCTAATCATATGAACATAATAAGTACAGTAGGAGTAATATAAAATAACATCCCAATAATAAGAAATATGAGCTTAAAAGGAATGACATAAATGAGTGTACTTAAAAAGAAAGAGAGGTGTAGAATCCCTTACCTCAAGTCCAACTTGTCTTGTTCGTTTCTTTATATTACTGAATAATAAACTTTGGTAAATTAATATTTTCCTAAGTACCTCATTTAGAGATTATTATTCAGTTCATATCACATATTATAATGTTATAATAATTGTTTAATAATGTTAGTTCATATCAGACGTTTTTGCCGATGTTTGGTACATGAGTCAAAAATGAACTTGTTTGAAAAAAGATTTCCCATGTAGTTATATGTAAATAATTTCTAGAATAGTATTAATGATTAAAATATCATATATATCCAGTAAATATTTATTTTATACTATTCAATATCATTTGGAGATAAAAAACGAAAATCATCGTTCATGGAGATGGTGGGTCGTACGTACGCATGAACGCTACTTTCATTTTTGTCATATTAATGGAATTAAAACAAAATGAGAGAGATATATATATGTTATAATTACAGAATGATATCCATAATTTAGATGTAATATATTACATATATATCCATTATATATATGTACTTATAATATTACATAACATTTTGAGATAAGAAATGAAATGTACCGTTCATGGAGACAATAAGCCGTACGTACGCAAGAACGCTACTTCCATTTCTATTTCATATTTAATGGAATTAAAACATAATGATACATAATAGTATTTTAATTACAGTATGGTATCATATATAATATCATTAAATATATCCTTTATACGTACCAGATATGGTATTAACGAATCAAATCACTTTGAGGGGGTGGTAGTCTGCACTTCCATAAATGAAGATATCGCGTTTACCCATAATTGAAACCATAAAGGTATGCCATAAATGAAAAATAGAGAAGCTTAAGTAAAACCTAAACATATTAGATATCATATATAAATATAGTTTCATCTTAATGGCCACCTTTGAAGGTGATAGAAGAATGTTGAGCAATCATCGTTTCGGGAGGCAGAAATTCGCCATCCAGGGAAACAATATGTTTTTTAACCATTATATGT
Organism: Viscum album; assembly: GCA_963277665.1. NCBI lineage: Eukaryota > Viridiplantae > Streptophyta > Magnoliopsida > Santalales > Viscaceae > Viscum > Viscum album. Next base: position 889,903 of record CAUJRU010000071.1, read on the forward strand.
AGGTGTGTGTAAGTGTAGCTAGAATAATGATTATAACAACATACTAGTATATTTAAGATACTGTATTGGTTACAAAATAAATGAATAAAAAGAGTTTAGGGGGTTGGAGAAGCAAAATAAAACAAAATGACACAAGTGAAGACATTACCTTAAAATCGGGTAACTCCCTTTGGTTTGAGCTCAAAGGATTCCTTGGGAAGGCTTCTGCCCAAATTGAGGATTGAAGGAGTAATAGAGGGAAGTTTAGAGACAAAATGGGTAGGGTTTGTCTGATCCAAAGGCTTTGAGAGTGTGGGTAAGGAGGTAGAGGTGGGGGCCTTTTATAAGAGGAGAGGAGGGGCACTCTTGTAAAGTTACAAAATGTTACTTTATTTTCAACAGAATTTCGGATTTTAAAGGTCCAACATTGATTTATTTCGAGGATAAGGTGATAAGGGTTCGAAATCCACTCACCCAATAGGTTTTGGACATGTTTAGGTCTTAGATATTAAATTATCTTTCCATTTTATTTAAATCGTTAAATAATGAGGTCATCACTACATCATCATGATGTCATAAATAATTTAATTTATTTAATGTGTAAAAATTATAAAAAAAATAATATGATGTTGGAAATATTTTTATCTTTCCAATTACTATTTATAGTAAAAAATATGACTTTTATAACCCCATGTACAAATTGTTTTAGTTAAACATCTCATGTTTGTGTCATTTTTACTTTAACATTAAATAAAAAGATATTTATGTCATTTTCCAAACAAAGTGGCTCCATGGGGTCCCAAAGTAGACCCATGGATTGTCTTGGCCGGAAATGACACATCCAATGAGGGTAGGACACGTGTCTAGGTCATTTATTTTTATTAAAACATTATTCTTACATTAAACTACACTAATTACCTCTAATCGCGATTAAAAACTTAATAAGTTACTATTCACCAAAAAATTATTTTTATCCCATTGAACCACATTTTACATCTTAATTACAACCATGTATGTCGGAGTTTTGAAAATTCAAAACCCAAATATGGCAAAATTTCATTTAAACGGAAAATTCAGTTTTTATAAGTACCGCTTAGTGGTTTCACTATTCATCAAAAATTGAAGTTATTCAGAAAAATCCCAAAAATTCACCCTAAGATATATTTTATATTCTGAATTCAAAAATGAAGTCTATTTTACAAAATTCAAAACATATAAGTCACCTTAATTAATTTAATAATTAATTCCCTCTGTCAGAGCAAATAACGTGTTTTTATGAAATAATAAGTATCAAAAGATTGACACTAGTTTAAGTCTGATTTAAAATTGAAATTAATTCCAATGACCACTATTGGATTTAATGGTAAAAATATATTCCAATTTCACTTTAAAACCAATTCAAAATATAATCTAATCATATAAATAAATTAGATTAAAAAGAGGTTTTGAATTAAAATACAACATTTTACACTATTTATTAAAAAAATGAACTTTATCAGAAAGATACCAAAAATTTACACAAAGTAAATTTTGATGTCCCAATTCTTAAAAAGAGTTTTATTTGGTCCAATAGAATTTATAAGAGTGAACAAAACTATATTTAATGACGGTTCACCATCAAAAGGTGATAAGTGAACCTTTAGTGAAAACTAGGGCATATACGCCTAAAATTGAATTCTTTCTGTATTTTAAGCCTTTATCTTTTATTGGATAAATGTAAAAACATTTAAAAACATATATGATCATATTTTAGTTATTTCTATCCATTCCCTCCAATACACCGGCTACATGTTAACTACCATTTAAAATAATATTATTTTATTATTAGAGTGCAATGTAAGATTCCCAAGAAACTCGTTGTTGCGTGTTGGGTACGCCATCGAGCATAGCGTCCCCTTTAAAGTAATATTAATATTTTATTCACAAATATAGATAAATATGAAAATTTCATATTCTTTATTTACCTGGGTTGTTACAATGGTAAGTTCTAAATCATGTGTGGGGTAATTCTTTTCATGCGGTTGAAGATTATGAGAGCAATAAAAAATCACATGGTCATCCTAAATAACCATACACCCCATACCAGCACTATAATCATTGTAAAACACGAAATTTCCATTATTAGTGTTAGGTAACATTAGAAAAGGTGTTTATTTAAGAATTAAATTCAATTCATAGAAGGAATACAAAAACATTACATCTCATGTGAATACGATACTTTCTAGGTAAGAGTAGTCAAAGGTAATGATAGTTTAGAGAAATCCATTAAAAACTATCAGTAGTATCTAGCAAGGATAAGGAAGTTTTTTATCTAAAATACAATCCATAGTTCCATACATTACAAAAAAAACTTTTACCAGATCTCAATCTAAAAATATGCTATGCATGAAAATTATGTTTAAAAAGAACATTAATTCATGAATCCAAAACTAAATTTTTGAATTATTTTTGTAAAAATGTTGAATTCTAAAAATATCAAGAACCATTCTATGATAGTCCTCTTGATCACACTCAAATTTTAAATAAACCAAAATATTCTCCATTAAAACTACCAAAAATATGTCAACATGATGATGGAATATATGATTTATCATGGTCATAGAAACTATAGGATCATTACATATAAGAAAAAGAATTATTAGTTATTTATAATGTTCATACATGCTCTTGTAGGTCACCTTTAGTATATCAGACTCTCGTACTCTTATTTAATGATAACCCAGCTAATGCTGAATTTTCAAAAACCACATTACCCACATTAGGTAATCTGAAAAATCATCTACATGAGGAAAATTATATTTTCTCTTAATCATTATCTGGTTCAACTTATTATAGTTAACTTTTAAATAGATTTAGAAATATTATTTCTAAAATAATTTTCATTGGGCTTCCCAAGGAAAAATTCTATGGTGAAACGAAGCATTTTTCTGATAGGCCATCCAATTAAATCATGAGCTATTTCAATTCCACTGGAGCCATATGATATGAAGGTATCAATTTCACATAAATATCTAAAAGGGGGTCCATCGTTGAGTCTACATATATATGTGAAGTAATATAGGATAAATATTTTAGGAAAAAAATAGGAATGTCTCGGAAAACAGTGGAAAAATAAATGATAGAAGTGATGTCATTAGGCTCAAACAGAACAACGGTCAACATACTACTTTGCTTTGGGTCGGAAGGCCCTGCACGACCAAATCTCAGTTCCCATTCCCCTTGAAACACACATGTGATCCTATAGACAATATGAAATGAAACATACTAAGGAAAAAAATCTACTTCACATTAATGAGAGACATGTTAATCAATACTGATGAAGATGTCAATCAAATGTAAATAAAGAATGAGAAAATACAATACTAACATTGTATCTTTTATTGTTAACGAACAATAAGGACACCATAACCCCTTATCTTTCCTCATAGATGTGTTTATAACTCCACTATAAATTAAATATGTTCTATTAAATGAGTATGAATGTAAAATTAACATGCAAATATAAAGGAGTCAGAGGCACAAATATCGATCAAAGAAATAGATACTGAAGATGAAATAAGGATACTACCCATCACTATATCCATAAATACATAATCTTATTCTATAAAATCATCTAATTTGACAAATATCTTCACTACTAAAGCTTTTGGCTATAGCCCTATAGTCATTAGTTCTTGTTACTATACCGTATTAGCATATGGACCTCACTAAACATTACCATAATGAGGAATAGTCATAGCCTAATAGATGTGTTATAAATGACCAAAACATCCAAAAAAGATTAATGTTTTTGTAGGAATATGACAAGAGGTCATTATGTGTTAGCTTTTTCTAAATTAATAAAAAGTTATAGGAAATATTTCCTACTACAATGGACAGCGTAGAGGTGGCTCGCTACTAAGACCCACCTCCACCACTTTTGTGATGGTCATACAACATTATTATCTTCTTATTCAAGCCACTGAAGTTGTCACTAGATGGTATAGAAGAGGTGGTAAATACATCATTTCCTTCCATATTCATCTCTTCCATTATATATATATCCACCATCATCGCATAGGTAAATATTTTTAACACAAACATCTAAGATATAATATCTAGTCGCAAAACGTGCATGTACTTTTAAGCCTTCAACTCGTAATTCATCACCACTTTTGGGGTAAATGAAAAATCTCAGTAAATAAATTGGTGTATTCTGACAACGAATTCTCTCCCTATTTTGAAGATTATATTTCTATAGACTTGGAAAACATTATTCAATCTTGGATAAACTGTACGAAGAATAGGGTTTTAAACCCTTCCAATCCAAGTTTACATGTCTGTCATGTTGGACCACAGAATCCCACCATCGTTTACCAGAACCCATGAGTCTGAATGTAGTAGAAATCACCCTAATATTCATATGTGTCTCTAGAAAGATGATGATTTGATTGATCCTGTCCAGTTATTCCTCCACCTTATAAGGTTTTTTCATTCCCTAAAAGGTGGTTTCTTTTCGGGTAAGAAATTCTAAGATCAATCTCCCCCTCCTCCAAATCGGGGTCCTTTATCAACTATAGAAATCTATACTTTTTATACATCTTGATCAATATCACAGAATAATCATATGATTGTATCAATGAGATTGTGATCTATAGGTGTATCCCTTGAATAGAATCAACTAAACCTTCTAGAAGAACCCATGGAAGATGTCTCAGGGGCATACAGATGCATATCAAAACATAAGAATGATCAGAGATAAGAATAGATATCAGTTAAAACAAGGAAACCCATAAGAAAGAACTAATATTAATAAAAAAACTCCAAACTAGTGACCAAAACCACAACATCCCCTAGAAACATGAGTCATGTTTCGACAAGATATGGCCATACACAAATCACTACATGCAACTCATGTCCCAACAATCATATCTCCAGTCTAACAGATGTCCTAAGATAAGGAATCAGGTGGAAATACCTCGTATGATACCAAATTGTAATGAAACAACATGGGTTTCCCTCAAACCTGACAACTGGACCATTATGTTACATACCCAAAGGAGATTCTTGATCCCGATGGGCTAGTGAGAAGAACCCAGGCATAAAAAACACAACATAGGGAATGATTTCACCACAACAGATCAAAACCATGAAATATATGTAATAAACAAAAAGGAATAAAATATGGAAAAATATATATATTCAATAAATCTACAAAACAAAAAAAAATACAAAATTAGTAGCTAAAACACCATAGGAGAAGTCCAACTACAACACTCCCTAGCCACACAACTACTGCAAATGATAGAATGGGAAACACCCACTATCTCAGCATTGGGTAAACAACTACCAGACATGAACCTCAATGCCTCACTACAGTGCCTTTCCATTCCCTACACTACAAAATAATCAAATATATACACACCATTGAAGAGGTGAACATGGTATCAGATAACACAATCTTTAGGATCCCAATAGTGTTCCATTTCAAGTATCTATTTAGAAATTCTTGTATTGTCATTTTAAGTAAAAAATTGAATGATAAGTAATAAATTAGTTTTATACAAAACATTTGAATCATTTCACTTTCAATATTGATTTATGAAAATTCATTTATATCAATTTCAAATCATATATTACATATCATTTTTCATAAGTAGAAACATGAATATCAAGGGTTACTAATAAAGACATGAAATACAAAATAGAATCACAGGTATCACAACACCAAATAATACTACATGCCTTTAATGAATTCAAATCATACCATAATAATCATGCGCCAAACTAGTTTCTTGAATAAAGGGCATATGAAGTAAATGCATAAACATTGTGTAAACCCCGTAAAAATTTCTGTATCTGTCCCCTAGAACCACGGGCCTAGGGAACTAAGGAAATACAAAATACTAACCTTTTTTATAATCCCAAAACAATGGATGATGGACCCAAGAAGCATTACCCACCTAGGTACCCGAGGTAACCCATGTTCTCTTTCTCAAAATTCATTTCAGTGACTTGAAAACCATTTCAAAACCATTTTATATATAATTTCAATGCTAGAAAACACCCCTTTTCCATTACATTTTTCAATAACTAAGGCGAAATAGTTTTTTCATGAAAACTATTTTCAACACACATAAGACAATCCTAGAAATTATTCTTTATAAATCATTTTTTAACAAAAACAACAACATCCATTATCATAGGATACATATGGAACCACCCACCGAAGACTCAGGTCCCACACACCTATAAAAGGATATAACAATGATTAAACCCAACAATGAAAATAAAGGCCCTATAACAAAATCCCCACATCATAGGATTGATACAATTTAAAAAAAAACAGGGTCAGAAGAAAATGAAAACACCACATACCTCAAGAAATGATATCCACTACACCATATCTAATAAATAAATGACCTCTGAAAAAGGAACTCAATACAAATCTAGAATATTATAAAAAGATATTTAAAACATATATCAATGGATCAGATACCATAATTCTAGGTAACTACCGCAGTCAAATGAAGTTAAGAATAAGAGGGATGTTATACAAAAATTGATGAACCACAATCTCAATAAACATACAATGTTAAACCAATCCTTTTATATCAAGTGGAGTCTCCAAAAATTTTCTAGGATGAGTGCTGGTTCAAGATAAAAAGATCTTTGTAGAAGGATAATATGAGAAATTGTCGATCGTTCATTATTAAAACAGGACGTGGTTTGTTTCATGACATGTAATATAGCTACTCACCATGAAATACATAGTTTACATGTTAGAAGAAAAATATGTTTCCTCATATTAAAAATAAATTATTTAATTAAGTTACAATGTGATACCACCAATAATTACATGTAATATTTTACAACATGATTCGTCTCACGACATGTACCCAAAAACAATTACAGAATGTGTAACCTATTTACATAGAATTAAATAATTTTTAAGCTTTCCAAAATTACTGATCCTTTGTGAATGTACAATAAATCTCTATCTTCACCATTATAGGTATCCTACAATAAAAAAATATTTTAAAACCATGTTGAGTTTATTAGAGTACCTAATAAAAATGGAATATGGATGTTACAAAATCCATACAATAATGTGTTTCCATCCTTGGGAATTCATGTAGAAAATGAAATCCCTTGAAAAAGATGAGGCAATTTCTCCCTAATTAACAACTCATGTTTCCATGTCTCATGAGAATCAGATCCTTGTTTCTATTACACTTTGAACAATGTAACTGACATCCCACATAAGACTTTCTCTTGATTATCAACGATCTTAACTTGTTTCTCCATAATAGAAGAAGCATGTTCTTGTTAAATTTATTCCCAACTCATAACATTAGTAGGATCATGGAGACACATCCTGAGATGAGATAAATGGAAAATGACATGAATATTTGTCAACTAAACCACAAATACACACTGATATGAAACATTTCAAATTCACTCAGTGAAATCAAATGGTTCAACACATCTTGGTTAAAATATTTACTATTTTCCAAATGATGGTGAACCAATAGACGAGAAACTCTCAAAAACCCAGTCACCTAACGAAAAATACCAAAGGTCGATCATTTTGATTAGCATATGATTTCTATCAACCCTGGGATGTTATAAAATGTTGACGTACATCCTGAATCTTCATGGATATATCTTTAACCAAAAATGGTCCAATTAACAATACTTCACCCACATCATCCCAATAGTGGGTGAATTACACGAGTGACCATACAATGCCTCAATGGAATCCATTGTGATTGATGAATAATAAAAATTATTATATGAAAATAAAAAATTCACAGATGGTTTTCCCATGATCCATTGAATTACAAGACATAGGCACTAAGAATATCCTCGAATTAATCACTCTATTTGGCCATATTTATGAGTATGCATAGCTATAGACAACTTGATGTGAGTTCATATTTGAACATGAAGGATTTTATAGAACCTGAAGGTAAATATAATACCTCTATTTGAAACAACAGTAGAAGGAATCCCATATAACCCCAAAATATCTTGCACATATAGCTTACCCAGATCATCAACATAAGGGGTGTATTTTATCAGAATTAAATGATCCGACTTCGTTAAATGATTAATAACCACCCAGATTGCATTAATCCCTCAGTGATTCCACATAGACCAAACAAAAAATTCCACGGACACCTCATCCAATATATATATTATCACTAAAAGAGGATAAATAATACCAAAAGGTTTCTAGTTATCCTTTTTATCAATTTCAAGGTGTAACAGTGAGACACAAACTATGTGATGTACTACTTCATATCAAGTGAACCGAATCACCACCTCATATAATAACACAAATTTTTTGTTCTTGGATGAACATACCATAATGATCATTAAAAATCAAACAAAACTAAACGCCCCACATATTTTGGGACAATAATTTTATCCTGAAGTGAAGCATACCATATAGAGAAAGAGACCATTCTGAAACATCCTCCCCACAATAAAAATAGACTTGAGAACCTTAAAACACATCATCATATAGTAGAATATATAAAATAGATTCTAATAGAGATGATGAAAACTAAAAAAAATTAATAACCATGCCCAAAACATCCTTCATAGCATCGTGATTCATGTGAGTGAAAATACTAATAAGGTTTCACTCCCACCATGATTTCAGAACAACATGTGATGGTATGTTCCTGTTATGAGTGTCTACAACAAAATTTCCATTTTGTGGGATGTATGATATAAGAATGTCAAATGTATAATGAAATTATACCCATATTATCTATTAGATATTTAAGTATTGTTGAAAAAATATATAACCCGGACTATTATAATCACAATAGAATGTGAAACATTCCCCAAAAATATAGTGCAACCAGCATTTAAGCATATACGTGATTGTGGGAAGAACTAATTCATCTGTGGGTTAATTATTTTTTTGTGTTTGAAGATAACAGGAGTTGTAAGCTATCACATGGTTATCCTGCATAATAACACATCTAATCCTAGCTTCAGAAGCATCACAAAACACCATGTTCTCATTACCATGATTTGAAAAGTTCATAATAGGATCTGATGTCAGGAGTCATTTCAATTCATCAAAATAATAATAAAACATCACATACCACCTGAATTTTACTGCCTTCTTGGTAAGAGTAGTCAATGACGATTCCATTTGAGAGATATCCTTGACAAACCATTGGTAGTATCCAGCATGAAAAAGGATGCTTTTTATCTCAAAAACGATCTATGGTTCCTTCAATGAAAATTGGAACTTACCTTCCCTTGATCAAATTAAATTATATTGTTAGAAATTTTGAACACCAAGAACATCATATCTTCAATCAAGAAACTACATTTTGAAAAGCATCCATAAAAATGGTGACTTATAAAAAATTTCAAAACCAATGCCTAATAGTTCTCTAGCTCATGCAATGATTTTGAATTAACTAGAATATAATCCACAAGAACTACAAAAAATGAGTCTAGTTGTTAATGAAATATTCTATTTATCAAGTACATAATAACTATGGGATAATTCGTTATACCCAAAGGGATCACATGATATTCACAATGGTTATTAATGCCCCTAAATCCATTCTTTGTTATATCACACTCTAGAAATGTGATTTGATGTTAACCTGACCACATATCAATATTACAAAACATCTTTTCCCCCTTTATATGATCAAATAAATCACCAACTTGAGGAAAATGGTATTTATTCTTAATTATTACCTTGTTTAAAAAATGATTGTCCACACATAACCGAAGTTACCAATCCACTTTCTTGATAAATAGCATAGGGGATACCCAAATAGAAACATGTGGGTTAACAATACATTTTTTCAATAGGTCTTCCTACTGAATATTTATTTCTTTTAGTTCCACTGGTTCCATATAATCAAAAGGTATCGACATCATCTTTGTATCTGACACTAGACCAATTAGAAACTCTACTTATATCCCTATAGGAAGAATAGAGAAATCATATGGGAAAACATCACGATGGTCTTAACAAATAATATGAAAATCAATGACATGAGATATTCCTTAATGCTCAGACACAACTTTAAACCACAAACTACTGAGGTTTTTTCTAGAAATCCCTAGACAAACAAATCTTGGATCACATTCCCCCTGAAACACATGATATATAACATTAGATGTGTAAAACGAAACCAAAAGATGACAATGTTATTTTCATCACAATGAGAGACATTGCAATATGTATGAAATAAGATGTAAAAATATCTAATTCATGAATGATAAACTCCATGACTGAATCAATATCAGCTATCATTAACAAACATGTATGACAAATGAACCCCTGCTGATTCCTATTTCCACAATGTGTCACTAAATACATTATAAATGACTTATGTTCATTTGAAAATTTAAGAACACCAACTAAAAATGATGATATAAAAGGATGGGAGGTACCAGTATCAAATAATTAAATTGCTTATTAATGAACTATAAATATATTAGCTCTCATGTTTTTCAATACCTGTATCTACTTCCACTAGAAACTCATCTACTATGTGAAAAATCATTACAATTGATGCCAGTGGCTAGAGCCTTATAGTATTTTTATCTCATGACCGCACCTTGGTGGCCTTGGGATTGGAAAAACACAAACCATAATGAGGCATAGTCATATCCTAAAAAAATTGTTGTAGGTGAATAATGTGTAAATATATGTTTCATGTCGTTGTAGGAATAAGAAAAGAACACATTTTGCATACAACTTTACCTCACTGATATCAAGTCATAGGAACATTTCTCTCTACAATTAAAAGTGGAGAGGAGGCCCGCCGCAAAGTCCAACCTACACAAATTTTGTGACTATTTTTCCACTTTTTTTCATCCCATTAAGTCCACTGAATCTATCACTACGAGGAAGAGAAGATGTGGTAAATCATATCATTCCATCTCTATTCATCTATTTAATCATATATCTATCCAAAATAGTTTCTTAGGAATATTTTTTCAACATAAACACATGTGATATAATATTTGGATGAAAACCCTATAAGAACATAGGGGCCTTTAACTTGTCATTCGTAACCACATACGGTTGAAAATGGACAAGATCAGAAAAATGATTGGTGTATTCAAACACCAAACGATCTATCTATTTCAAATATAGTTACTTCGGATACGTAGAAAGCATTAGCATCTTTGGGAGAACTCCTCAAATAATAGGGTTCTGAAACCCTTCCAATCCAAGAACACATGCCTATCAGATTTGAACATAGAATCGAACCATCACTTATTAAATATATCAAGTATAAATGCTTCATACATAACCCTGATGTTATTATGTGTTTCCAGAATGTGGATGATTTGATCAATAATATCTATCCTGTCCTCTGTCACTTGAGGTTATGTCGTTCCCCCAAAGGATGGTGGCTTCTCACACATGAATTCCGATTACTAATCTCTCTCTCCTGTATCTCTTGGTTGTATCTCAACAAGCACATAATGAACTTGTGATACATCTTGACCAATAAAATAGACTTCCCATATGATAGTATCCATGATATTCTGATCTATAGGTGGATTTCCTTGAGGAGAAAAGAATATCCCTTAAGAGGAATTCATGGAAGACATCTTGGAGGAATATTGTTACAAATAGAAACATTAGAATGATTGGATAATAGAAAAATATCATTGTTGAGACTACAAGACCCATTTAAATAAACTGAGATTAAAAAAACACAACACTAGAGACACTCACCAAACATCCAATAGAAAAATGAGGCTCATTACGGAATGATCAGGCCATGAACATATCGCAACATACCACTGAAGTCCCTATAGTCCTATCTCTCATCCAACAGATGTCCCAAGACAAGGAATCTTGAAGATAGACCTCTTATGATACTAAAATGTTATGAAACATCTTTGGTTTCCCACAAACCCATCACCCCACCAATTCTATTATATACCCGATGGGAATTCCCATTCCCCATTGCTAGAGACAAGAACATTGGCATCAAACAATACAACATAAGGAACGATTTGACCCATCCTGATCAAACACATTGCAAATATATACTAAAAAGGAATGGTGGAAGAAGATAAATATATATATTTAATAACTAAATGAAAATAATGTAAACAGACATCAAAAAGTTTTTAAAAAAATAAATGAACACGTACAACTAAAAAGAACCATATCCAAATAGCTACTCCCAATGATGGAATGTGAAACTCCTACCATCAAATCACCATCTACCCAACTAGTTGTCAATGACATAACTACCTCACTATGGAACCATTCCATTCACTACACTGGAAGGAAAAAATATATAGACACTTCTGAAGAGGTGCACAATGTTTGAACTAATTGACTCAGAAGGATCCAAACCAGATGCTCCATTTCAAGTCTCTATATAAAATACTTTTTATTTTAATTTTAACTAAAAACATGGAATGATAAGAATTAAATATGTTTTATAGAAAACATGGTAAAAATTTACCTTTTAGATAATTATAAATAAAATAAGGAATATCAATTTCAATAAAAACATTCCATATCATTTTCCACAAGAAGAAACATGCATATCTAGGATAACATAGAAATCCATGAAATAAAAAATAATTCATAGGTATTATAACACCAAGGAGTACTATAAGTCCAAGATGCATGCTCCCCGTAACATAATTATATAGTGCATAAATTAGATCACAAAAATATAGTCCTAGGATGAAGAGGAAACCCCCAAGAGTAACACATCCACCCCTCTAAAGATGTCAAAATCGGCTCGTAGAACATCCATCATAGGGAACAATGGAAATCCCCAAGGACCCCCCCCCCATGAGAATCACAAGAAAAGGATGATGAACCCGAGATAAACCTTCCACATATGTACATAAGGTAACCCATAATCTATTTTTCTAAATTCATTCGAATTATTTGAAAACCATTTCAAAACCAATTCCAAGTACATTTCAATGATTTGAAATTACACTTTTTCGACCCCATTTGTCAATAACCCTAGAAACCCCATTTTTCATTTAAAAAACATTTCAACAAATAGAAAAAAATTATTAAAAACATTCATTATAAATAAATTTATAAATTTAAACAATATCATTCATTATCATAGGCTAATGACAGAAATACCTAGCTCAAAACTTAGTTCATACAAGCCTGCAATAGGATCTACCAATAAAGAAACCAAAAAACACCAACAAAGGCTCTAGAATCAAATTCCAACCTCTTAGGATCAATCAAATTAAAAAATTATGGGGTTAATAGAAATGGATGACCCCATATGCCTCAAGAATATATGTCCGCCGCACCAAAAATATCCAAGAAATAGACTTTAAAAAAAGACATTATAGTAGATCTATAATAATAAACTAAGGATCATCCAACATTGATCAATGTATCAGATAACATATAACTAGGGAGCTACCATGATGATATGAAATGAATAAGAGGAAGGAGGAATTACCTGGGGATATGCACCACAATCGCAACAAAGGTCCAATATGAAATAGATCGATATAGATGAAGAGGATTCTCCCAAAAGTCCCTAGGACGAGTTCTTGTTGGAGAGTCAGGAGTATTAGGTAAGGATTCAAAAAACAATAGTCATTCGGCTGTTTTTATAATTGGATGTGGTCCATTTTACAATGTGTAATATAGTCACATGCCGTGAAATCCACAATGTACAAGTACCCTAAAAATTCATCACCTCAAATTTAGAATCGGTTATTAAAAGAAGTAACGACTTAAAACCACTTTTCATGATGTGTAATCATTCATAATGACATTCCTTTCATGACATGTTCCCAACAACAATTACAAATCATGTGACCAAGTAACACAATGTGAAATCATTCTGGAGCCTGCAATAATGCCTAGTTCTTATTGAAATTCCATGAAATCTAATTCTTAACCATTATATGTGTCCTCCCAATCTCAATGGAGTTGAAACCCATGATGAGTTTAGGGAATTACCTCATAAAATGGTTATAGGATGTTACAAAATCTCAACTATAAAAACTTTTCAACCCTGGGAAGTCATTTAGAAGTTCTAATCCCTAAAACAAGTTGAGGAAACTGCTCACTCATAATCAACTCACATTCCAATGTCTCATGAAAATCTAATCCTTTTTGCTATAGCACTCAGACCAATGGTATAGGCTACCCATGAAATATATTCTCTTGAGAGTCAACTATATAAAATGGTTTATATAGAATAAAAGCATCCATTTATAGTTAAATTTCTTCCCAAAAACGAATTTGAGAGAGATTAGGGTGATATTACCTAAGCTGACATATATATAAAACATCATGAATACGTATCAACTAAACCAAAAATGCTAACCAATAAGCATCATGTCTGATCCACTCAGTGAAGTCAAGTAGTCTATTATTTCATGGATCCAACATTCCATATTTTCCATGACGATGGTGACCCAATATAAGATAATCTAATTAGAAAACCCAATCACCTACAAAAACTGAAAAGGACGATACTGGAAATTCACATATGTTTTCTATCGACGTTGGGCTGTTGTCAGACATTGTTGTATATCCTGAATCATTGTGGAAGTCTCCTGAACCAAACACATACCAACTAAAGATACCTCACCCACCCACCCCAACAAATAGCTGATCTAATCAGGTTACCATACAATTTCTTGAATAAAACAATTTTAATTAACGACTAATAATTATTCTTACAAACAAACTTAACTAGTCCCAGATGGTTATCCACTAATCCTCTAAAATATAAGACATAATAATTGAGCATATCCTCTAGGATCTGACTTACCCAATCCATTTTTTCATCTTTCTGGGGATGGTATGTTTCACTCAACATGATATGAGTTCTTATTTCTAGTTAATGTCTTTTCCATAATCTCAAGGTGAACCTAGGATCCCTATCTAATAATATGGTAGAAGGACTATAACAACCCGAGATTTTATGAGATATATTATTTTTAATTTCTTTGATGTATTCTATTATACACTACACCAAGATTAGTTTGTACTATACGCAACACTATATTAGCTTGCAGTATACGCAACAGTATTCTTGGCTCGTGTTACACACAATTTAAAGTTAGTTTTGTGGATATTATTCTATGAAACATTAAGTATAGATTTTGTTTAATGTATAAATGAAATAAGTTTTGATTATGTTATACGCAACACCAAACAGAGCTTTCACTACATGCATCCCTGACTTGGCTTGCATTACACGCAATCAATACCTTCTTCGATAGTGTGTGTAGTACGCAATACCAAGTTTCACTAAATGAGATATTATTATAATATTATTATGAACTATCCATTATGAATAGTAATAACCACTTTTAAAAATTACATAAATTTTATCTTTCAAAATGGACTTAATTTTTGGATTCAGAATATTTAAATTAGCCTAGGGTGAATTTTTGGTATTTTTCTAAAAGCATTCAATTTTAGATGAATAGTGAAAACACTAGGTTACTATTTAAAAACCGACTATTTATTTAAATAATTATTTATTTTATTTAAATTTATTTTCGGTCAAAATTGATACATAATACATATATAAGTTAAATGTAATTCATTTGAGTCATTTTATAATAATTTTAGATATATAAAAATTTTATTGAACTTTTCACCGTCTTTTACCCACCTCCTAAGAGAATTTTAAAATTTACATAAAACATAATTTTACAGCTTCTGTGAGTGGAATTTCAAAAATCCTAGAGACATGTTTAATATCAAGGAGTAAAATATGGTTCAATAAAAAAAATTGGTGAGTAGTAACTTTTTACTTTTATTTATCACAGTTAAAAGTAAATGGGGGTAATTAAGGGTAAAAATGATAATATTTTTATCCTAAAACATGTCCTAATTATATTGGATATGTTTAAATCGACCAAAACAAATATTAGGAATAAAATATTACCCTTTAGGTCCACTAGTATTATATTAGGACACTTCATATTATTTAATTTAAAGAAGAGTTAAAATAGTTAAAATCAAGGTTTAATAACTTAAACAATTTTAATATAGGGTTATACATAAGATAAATTCGATTATAAATATTCATTAGAAAGATAAATAGATTTCGTAAATAATTTTATTTTATTTACAATTTTTGGACATTAAATACTTTAGTTTATTTATAACACAATGATGATGCAGTAATTACTTTATTAATTAAATATTAACATAATTGATGTTATAAATACCCAAATAAATGTAATTTTAGACTTTTTTATAAATTCCACTAATTTTATAGGTAAATATGACATGCTAATAGTGATTAAATTTAATTTTTTCTAACTAATCATGTTGTTATGATTTTCACAAAAAATCAATTACCAAATAGTGTCAAAATTGACATAAAATAGTTTTTAAAACAAATATTATACTATTAATTGTTTTTATATTCCTAAAAATATAAGGTTCGGACAAATGAATTAGATAAGATTATATATATTAATAATTAACCACTTGGGGTTCGTTTGTCTTGTTATAGTATGTTTATTAACCATATAGTGTAAGAAAACAAGAAGACATGATAATAGTTAAATTATTTAACTTAGAGTTAAATCTAAATAATAAGGTTAAAATAGTAACCTAAACTTGTCTAAAACCTATTTGTTGAAATGATTTTGACCCATCCAAACTCTATCTTCTAAATAAATCAATTTTGAGCTATTATAAACCGAATATGACTTTATTATAAAATAATACATTAAGTTTTTCCAAAGGTTCCCCTCTCCTCCCTTATAAAAATGGCGGCCCTTCCCTCTTCTCTTCACACCCTTTTGAGACTTGAAGCACGGCCAAAACCTACCAATTATTCTTCTCAACCTCTAAATTTATATCATATATGTTCTGGTATTCTTAAAAGACAAACTCTAGTTCCCTAAGAAGAAGTTTAAAGGAGGTGCGTCGAGGAAGAGGTAATCTCTTCTACCGACCCTTTCAAGTTTATTTCTTCTTCTACTTCCTTTTATTTATTTGTTTCATTATAAAGTAATAACATCAGTATTTTTTATATACTGATATGTTATTATAAATATGAAAAAACCATATTTCATCTTCTATCCATCCTACAGAAAACGAAATCACCACGTGTATGTACGTATATAATACCGTCTCCACACCGTGGTGTAAATAGTTTTTCCACCACCACCTTACTTGGATGGGTATAATTCTGGAAAGAATAACTATATATGATTATTATAACATCATAATAATTCTATGATATTATATCATCCAATACAATTCCATTCAATAAATATGGGAACGTTATCATCACTCGTGCGTACGTATGGATTACCGTCTCCACGGCGCGATGAGATTCATTTTCCATGTTAACAATTCAAGAATGATTATAAAGAATCTATAATAAGTAATAATGAAATATATTACATAATAATGCTAATATATTTATGTATGTATATATGTATAGAATCTACTTAATTCCATTCAATTCAATAAGGAAACAAAAAACAGCGTTCATGTGCAAGTACGGCCTACCGTCTCCATGAACGGCGTATTTCTTTCCATTTATTGATCTATTAAATATATGTATATTCGGAATATATATTATATATAAATCCTGTTTTAAATTATATATTTAAGTAATCATGATATATGTAATCATATTGATAATTACAAGTCAAAACACTGATGATAAATGAAACGATTTTACCCAAAACGCTGCTTTAACATGGAATTGACAAATGAACAGATAATATAAAGTCATAAGTGTCACGACCCGTCCTCGGGCCCGTGCCGTGACTACCCCAAGCCTACCTTCCATAGGCCAGGGGCTGGCGACTAGCAACAAAGGCATAAATCCTGATAACTGGGATGTCATTGCCTTTATAAAAGAAAACAAGCACCACATAGTAAGCAAGCGGAAAAAGTAAACACTAAGTACAAGAGAAGTGATGAAAAGTAAATGGGCCAGAATACAAACCCAAAAGAAAGTACAACTAAAACTAAACGAAAGTAAAACAGAAAAAGGCAACAACTGGATGAAGGAAGCAACTCCTGGGTCGTCCTCCTCGGATCCTACCTCAAGGGTAGGTACAGATAGCGCAGCTCCTGGATCGTCTGCCACGGATCCTACCTGAAGGGTAGGTACAAATAGCCTCCTCAATGCTCTCGCCCGTCAACCACCTCCGTGTGTCGTCTCACCGTGAAGTCCTCCTCCAGATACTGACTCGTCGTGTGGTCCACCTCCGGGTACCGTCCAGTCCTCGAACACTCAGCCTCTGTCAGCACTGCCCGTCGTCTGCAACCAACACAACAAGGTGCGGGCATAGACCATGCATGGGTGAGTATAACGATACTCAGTAGGGACCCCGAGACCCTCATGGTCTCTCTAAAACCAATAAGGATAACCACAAATAAGATCTCAATAGATAACCTCTACTTAGGTATATGCCCATACATATACCTAAGTTATCAAGTAACCCATCTCAATCATGAGGAAACACAAGGATCATGAAATCAACGGATAACCACTACCTAGGTATACACCCATACATATACCTAAGTTATCAAGTGACCCATCTCAATCATGAGGCAAACAAAAAGGTAAAAAGTCTCAGCTCAATCTGGGATTTTCATTATCGAAACCGTAACTGCTGAAGAGCTCCGTCTCTGGAGTGTACAGTGGTCCTGTCATGACTCCGAGGTACTTCTCACTAACCTAAGACTGCTGAGGAACTCCTTATGTCGAGTACCGCGGGTCAGCCACCCAGACACAGTAGTGCTTCCCGCCAAGGTATGTCACCCAAACACAGTAGTGCACACCCCCTAGTAGCCTACTAAGGTACTCTCCAGACGAGTACCGCGGTTCTGCACTGTCACACAGGTAGTGATCCATCCGCCATGGGTCTGAACTTCACAAAGTAGTGCTCCATCCACTGGGCTAGTCGACTCACTCCAAGTCGAGTTGGTCAAGCAGTCGTCAGGTCTCAGTCGGCTACACGGTCTCCGTACTCCGCACGCTCATCTGTGGGAGGGTCCACTCCACGAGCTACATGTTGATACTCCAAGTATCTCAAAGTCCCACGAAGAAGTATCTCAAGATCCGCCTCGTCATAGGGGTCTCAACGCAACAGACGGCGCGTCAATCGGACGCCCAGTCTGTGAGTTTCTAGCCTTTTAATCCCAGGGGCCCAATTGGTTTTTTGAGCGAACCAATCCCAGCCGTATCTCAACTGTACCCCGAACTCTCATAGGGTATACTCATTGGGACCGTTTCTCAACGTGATCAACAACACCGATGACGGTTCGTCAAACATACGTCCTGTCTGAAAGATATCATCTTTTCGGTTCCAGGGGCCCGGTTGGATTTCGGGTGCGACCCAACCCGGACACTATCCAAATGTATCCAAATATTGGGAAAATTATTCCAAAAGTTCCGTCTCATCAAGAGGAATTCAACGAAACAGACGGCGCGTCAATCGGACGCCCGGTCTGTGAGTTATTGGCTTTTTCGTTCGAGGGCCCCAGTTGGTTTTGTGATCGAACCAACCCGACCGCACTACGACGGCATCCAAACCTCGAGCGTAGTAAGCCAATAGATCCTTCTCACTTAGAGGAATCCATCAAAGTCGACGGCACGTCAATCGGACGTCCGGAACTCAAGTTACGAGCGTTTCTGCTCCGAGGGCCCGGGTGGTTTCGCGTACGAACCAACCCGGCTGAACCCAAAGTTCTCCGAAACCTTGAGTGTAATATACCGAAACGACCTTCTCGGTCCAAGTATCGTGTTTCCATTGACGGTGCGTCAATAGGAGGTCTACAGCTCATGATAATGGCATTTGACCGAAAGTGGTCCAAAAACGGGGGTCTGGGCCCGGGGCGACCCGGCACGACCCCCCCTGGGTCGGCCGAACCGGGTGGACCTGACCTGGGTCTGACCCGGCTGGGCCCGGCATGGCCCGGCCTGGCTCGTTCTGGCTTGACCTGGGTCCGACCCGACTGGGCCCGGCCCCGCCCGCCGCTAATTGAGGCCGGCGGTGGATCCGCCGACCGCCAACCCTCCGGCGGGGCGCCGGCGCCGCCGGTCGCCGCCGCCGCCGCCGCATTCCGCGGACCACCGGACGCGCTCCGGTGGTCCGTTCCTCCTGCCGTCTTCTCCTATGGTCCCCCCAGGACCCCACCTTCACTGCCAAGGGATTAAAACGCCCAAACGGCCTACTTGATCGTCACCCGTCAATCCGCATGTCAAAACGAATAGTGTCGTCTTTGTAGTTTTCCAGCGCGGCCCGATGGCGCCGCGCCCCCTCGCTGCGGCCCGACTCCGACCGTGGTTCTTTGGTTTTCTTCGACGCGGCGCGACGGCGTCGCGTTCTTAAACTTCCTTCCATGGCACGGCGCGACGGCGCCGCGCATATCCTTCCGCATGAAAACCGCGTGGTGCGACGACACCACACTTTTCCGTACCAACCACAAAAGAACCAACACGAAAAAAGGAGGAGGGTCGGCCGTGTTTGTGCGGTCTGACCCCATCACATTATTCGATAACAAAAGGTTTAAATCCAAAATTTTCGTCAAGTTGGTATTCACGAACAAATTAAATAAATAAAACCCCTACCTCGGTTCAGGAACGACGTTCGTCAACGAGCCGCGGAAGAAGAGAGTCGCGGAGGTCGGGCGTCGCGGAAAAAGAACGTCGACATCGCAAAGCGAGGATTCGAAGTCGTTGACGAAGATTTCATCGCGGAAAACCGTCGCGGAAGAGACGACGTGGAAGAAGAACGTCGCGTCGTGGATACAGTGTCGCGGAAGAACCGTGTTCTTCGGCGGAGAATTTCTTCGATGAAGAACGATGTTCTTCGCGTTCTTCGTCGAGGTTGAAGAAGAAGAAGACCGCTTCCCCAATCCTCTCAAGGTTGCAAAACTCAAACAATAATAAAATAAGACTAAGTCTTATTTTATTAACACAACCTAACCATTTGAATTTCAAGAGTTTGAAATTAAGTAACTCACTTAATTAATTATAACAAGTTGTCAAAAATTTATGAAGTGAGTTAATGGGGAGTTAGGAAAGTGAGGGGTTAAGAGGGTTAGGGAGTTTAAGGAATTTGAAAAGGTGGGGGCTTAGTGTGGGCCCCACCCTTTCAAATATCCACACATGGAAAGCTGGGTGGATGTGGGCCCACCACCAACTTCCCATGGGAGAAGTTAACCACATGACACGAAATAAAATTAATTCAACAATTTTATTTACTTTTTTAATTAAACCCCAAAAATTAACTTGTTCACCAGCACAAACGCAACTACGGTAAATTTCCCCTTAAGCAATTACCGGCGTTGGGATTTCATCGGTGCCCTCGGAATTCAATTCCGAGAACCGGTTCAATAGTTATAAATTCCCGCCCGCTCGTTCACTGAACGCACCCGAGCCAAACTTCGGAAATTAATTTCGGGCACACCGGGCCTTGGAATCAGGCGCCGTCAGAAACTGCATTCTTGTAAAATTTCAAAGAAAATTAAGAAAAAATTTTCCTTGAAATTTCTGGGTCTTTACATAGTCCCACCTCAGGGATTTACATCCCCGTAAAGCTTCAACACAAACTAGGGTCAAAAAAGCGGTACAGAGGACGCATCTGAGCCTTCCCCTCCCTTGTGCTTACCTGGAGGTTCCGTACTGCCAAAGAAAGCTCACCGGAGGAATCGATCGTCCTCGTAGGATCCACTCCTATCGATCCTCGATCCCCACTGGAACCTCTATGAAAAACACCTCATCGCCATCTTCCAGCTCCTCATGTTCGATGATATGCGAAGGGTCGAGCACGTATCTCTTCAGTTGAGATACGTGGAAGTCGTCGTGCACCTGGTGAAACTGAGGTGGATGGGTCAAGAAGTAAACCACCTCGCCTACCCAGATTTGGACCTAGAAAGGTCCGTTGAACCTCAGAGTTTACTTGCCGCCTTGGCCACAACTCCGTAAACTTCATCGAGGTGAGACCCGTATAAGGACGTGATCGTCATCCTCGAACTCTAGAGGTCTCCAATTACTGTTACAACTGGAACTCGAAATGACAACCGCTACGAGGGTAAGGTTGACCGACTCAAGAGTGATCGGTTGCACCCTCTTGTGAATGAGTTTATCCTGTGCTGCCTGGGGTTTCCTTTTCACAGACCAAGGAAAATCCATCCCGACGTTTGCCTAAAACCGTCAATTTGAGTATGAACAATTATTACCCATTCCATACTCAAACTAACGTCATAAGGCCTCGACGCTGCCACCAAGAGATTCCAACCGGAACTCTCGCCTCGAGGGTCTGACCACACCGTCGACGTAAGTGTGATTATCGAGTCTTCTCCCAAGGTATCTCCAGACGTGAGGGTCAAGTCCACAGCTTACCGGAAACTCTAGGTCTGGAACAATATTTGTGAAAGAAAGGAATGATTCATATCGACGTCCGTTACTATAGCATCTAGTAGTGGACACAGACTGTCCCTTGAATCATTTCTAGAGCCATTGGGTCACACTCCTTGACCGCATGCAGCCACACTCTTCCTCCGCCCTCCAGCTCCCTGAGCCTGGCGGGAATAACTAAGGTGGGTGGTTGTACCATGTTAAGATGTACACCACCTCATGCTTCTCTCCTAGCTCTGCCTCCACATCTGCTGCTTCGTAGACTCATCTATCCTTTAATCTTCCTCTTCTTTAACATTTAACATGCTCAAGTCTCTATTACTGGAGCTGGTTTCCTGTTTCTTACTGCACTGTGCAGTCTTCATCCGCTCCTGGATGATCTGCACCTACTTTGCCTATGATCTGAAAGAGCGGCTAAAATTTCTCTTTTTCCGAAAACAGAAACTCGGTCTCATCCCCTGGATGAACCATGCCCATTGCCTAATACAGTCAATCCTGACATGAATGACGCATTCATGCCATGGATGACGTCGTAAGGCCTCGACGTAACTACTAAGAGATCCAACTGTCACTCTCGCCTCCAAGGGTCGAGTCACACTGTCGGCATCAGTGTGAGGTCACTAGGTCTCCTACAATAGAAATCTCGAATGTGAGGGTCAAGCCAACAGTTTTAACTGGGACCACTCAGTATCAACCAAACAAAAGGACAGGAAAGAAAACAAAGATAAGTGTCTTTTTATTATTGCATCTCACTGTACAAAGACACGAATACAACAACAACATGGAACTAGAAGTACAAGGGACGTATCCACTAGTTCCGCTCCTGTCCACCTGCTCCCGGAGCTCTATCGCCTTGTCCACTACTCGGCTGTTGCTCAAGCACTCGTCGCTGCTTCGGGCTTAGTGGCTCCTCCAACGCCTGTGGATCAACTGTACGAGGAGTTGGACAGTCATGTGCCAGGTGACCCTTCCCGCCGCAGGAGTAACATTGTCCATTTCTGGCACTCCTGGCTCTGACCCCACCTTAGGTGCCCCGCACCACCGGTCCTAAAACCCGAGATCGTCCAACTGCTAGTCTGGTCCTCCTGGACCTCTACATCATCTGTCTACTACCCACAAATGACTCTTCACTGATTGAAAAACACGCGGCAAAGGCAGAAGCTCCTGTACATGCTCGGGGTGTAGAGCTACTGGCACAAACTCCACCCTGAAGAAGGTCTCGAAGTCTTCCCATGCGAAGGTCATCCCGTCGCAAAACTGAAACAAGTGGCTCCACCACCTGCCTGCTGCTGCCTGAAGGAGGATGGCAGCAAAGATCACCATGAAGTCTACCGACGTCCCCACTAGCCTGAAGACTCTCACCAAAGCCTCCAGCCATTCCTCAGCCGCCTGCGGGTCCGTCCCGCCATGGAACCTGGGCGGCCTCTGGCGCTGGAACTCATGCAGTGCGCTCAAGCGACGTGCACCCTCTACTGCTGGGGTTGGTGGCATCAGTGGCCCAATGTATGGTAGTACCACTGGTGCCTCCGCTGGTGCCTCAAGTGCAAGAGGGCCCTGTACCAAATCCTTGTCGCTCGAATGGCTGTCAGTACGCACATCCCTATGGGCTCTAGCTGGTCGTCCGAGAAAAGGCATCCTGAAAGAAACAACGTGACATGGTCAAACGATTATACCTGGTGAGATGACCTGGTTTGAGCTGATATTTAAATAAAACTTCTAGAAACACACACGCAATCAGTGTTTTCGTGCACAAAGTCGGAAATCAGTTTTCAGGGTCCTGGTGTATGGATACGTCGGCCGCCCGCACCAACACTGGACTCCCTGAACTGAAAACCACACTCGGTACTCTTAACACTATTGCTTCACAGAAAGAAAATATCAGAGTTATAAGTTCTGCGGTAGAACCGACTCCTCTGATACCAATTTTTCACGACCCGTCCTCGGGGCACGTGCCGTAACTACCCCAAGCCCGCCTTCCATAGGCCAGGGGTTGGCGACTAGCACCAAAGGCATAAATCCCGATAACTAGGAATGCATTGCCTTTATAAAATAAAACAAGAACCACAGAGTAAGCAAGCGGAAAAAGTAAACACTAAGTACAAGAGAAGTGCCGAAAAGTAAATGGGATAGAATACAAACCCAAAAGAAAGTAAAACTACAACTGAATGAAAGTACAACAGAAAAAGGAAACAGATGGAAGAAGGAAGCAGCTCCTGGGTCGTCCTCCTCGGATCCTACCTGAAGGGTAGGTACAGATAGCGCAGCTCCTGGATCGTCCGCCACGGATCCTACCTGAAGGGTAGGTACAGATAGCCTCCTCAATGCTCTCGCCCGTCAACCACCCCCTATGTGTCGTCTCACCGTGAAGTCCTCCTCCAAATACTGACTCATCGTGTGGTCCACCTCCGGGTACCGTCCATTCCTCGAACACTCAGCCTCTGTCAGCACTGCCCGTCGTCTGCAACCAAAACAACGAGGTGCGGGCATAGCCCGTGCAGGGGTGAGTATAACGATACTCAGTAGGGACCTCGAGACCCTCCCAGTCTCTCTAAAACCAACAAGGATAACCACAAATAAGATCTCAACAGATAACCTCTACTTAGGTATATTCCCATACATAAACCTAAGTTATCAAGTAACCCATCTCAATCATGAGGAAAGACAAGGATCATGAAAGTAACGGATAACCACTACCCAGGTATATGCCCATACATATACATAAGTTATCAAGTGACCCATCTCAATCATGAGGTAAACACAAAGGTCAAAAGTCTCAGCTCAATCCAGGATTTTCATTATCTAAATCGTAACTGCTGAAGAGCTCCGTCTCTGGAGTGTACAGTGGTCCTGTCACGACTCCGAGGTACTGCTCACTAACCTAAGACTGCTGAGGTACTCCTCCCGTCGAGTACCACGAGTCATCCACCTAGACACAGTAGTGCTTCCCGCCGAGGTATGTCACCCAAACACAGCAGTGCACACCCCCTAGTTGCCTGCTGACGTACTTTCCGGACGAGTACCGCGGGTCTACACTGTCACACAGGTAGTGCTCTGTCTTCCATGGGCCTGCACCTCACAAAGTAGTGCTCCATCCACTGGGCTAGTTGACTCACTCCAAGTCGAGTCGGTCAAGCAGTCGTCAGGTCTCAGTCAGCTACACGGTCTCCGTACTCCACATGCTCGTCTCTGGGAGGATCCGCTCCACGAGCTACAAGTCGATACACCAAGTATCTCAAAGTCCCACGAAGAAGTATCTCAAGGTCCGCCTCGTCATAGGGGTCTCAACGCAACAGACGGCGCGTCAATAGGACGCCCGGTCTGTGAGTTTCTAGCCTTTTCATCCAAGGGGCCCGGTTGGTTTTGTGAGCGAACCAATCCCGGATGTATCTCAACTTTACACCGAACTCTCATAGGGTATACTCATTGGGACCGTTTCTCAACGTGATCAACAACGCCGCTGACGGTTCGTCTGACGGACGTCATGTTTGAAAGATATCAGCTTTTCCGTTCCAGGGGCCCGGTTTGATTTCGGGTGCGATCCAACCCGTCCACTATCCAACTGTATCCAAATCTCGGGCGAAGTATTCCAAAAGTTCAGTCTCATCATGAGGAATTCAACGAAATAGACGGTGCATCAATCGGACGCCCGGTCTGTGAGTTATTGGCTTTTTCGTTTCAGGGGCCCGGTTGGTTTCATGAGCGAACCAACCCGACCGCACTCCAACGGCATCCAAACCTCGAGCGGAGTAAGCCAAAAGATCCGTCTCACGTAGAGGAATCCATCAAAGTCAACAACACGTCAATCGGATGTCCGGAACTCATGTTATGAGCGTTTCCGCTTCGAGGGCCCGGTTGGTTTCGCGTACGAACCAAAACGGATGAACCCAAAGTTCTCCAAAACCTTGAGTGTAATATACCGAAACGACCGGCTCGGTCCAAGGACCGCGTTACCACTAACGGCGCGTCAATCGGAGGTATACAGCTCAAGATATGGGAATTTAACCGAAAGTGGTTCAAAAACGGGGGTCTGGGCCCGGGGCGACCCGACCTTGGTCCGACCCGGCTGGGCCCGGCCCGACCCGGCCTGGCTCGGTCTGGCTAGGTCCGGCAAGTTCCGGCCTGACCGGCCGGCCGAGGCTTGGCTAGCGTGGCCGAGCCGAATCGTGAAGCGGGGTGCGCGACTCCCCCGCCCGCCGCTAATTGAGGCCGGCGGCGGATCCGCCGGCCACCAAACCTCCGGCGGGGCGCCGCGGCCGCCGGTCGCCGGCGCCGCAACCGCCTTCCGCGGACCACCAGACGCGCTCCGGTTGTCCGTTCCTCCTGTCGTCTTCGCCTATAGTCCCCCCGGGACCCCACCTTCACTGCGAAGGGATTCAAATGCCCAACCGGCCTGCTTCGTCGTCGCCCGTCAGTCTGCATGTCAAAACGAATAGCGTCGTCTTTGTAGTTTTCCAGAGCGACCCGATGGCACCGCGCCCCTTCGCCGCGGCCCGACTCCGACCGTGGTTCTTTGGTTTTCTTCGACGCGGCGCGACGACGTCGCGTTCTTAAAATTCCTTCCACGGCGCGACGCGACGGCGCCACACATATCTTTCCGCATGAAAACCGTGTGGTGCGACGACACCACGCTTTTCCGTACCAACCAAAAAAGAACCAACATGAAAAAAAGGAGGAGGGTTGGCCGTGTTTGTGCGGTCCGACCCCCTCACGTTATTCGATAACAAAAGGTTTAAATCCACAATGTTCGTCAAGTTGGTATTCATGAACAAATTAAATAAATAAAACCCCTACCTCGGTTTAGGAATGGTGTTCGTCAACGAGCCGCAGAAGACGAGCGTTGCGGAAAAAGAACGTCGACGTCGCGATGCGAGGATTCGAAGTCGTTGACAGAGATTTCGTCGCGGAAAACCATCGCGGAAGAGACGACACCGAAGAAGA
The DNA here is from genome assembly GCA_963277665.1 of Viscum album. NCBI lineage: Eukaryota > Viridiplantae > Streptophyta > Magnoliopsida > Santalales > Viscaceae > Viscum > Viscum album. The sequence goes on from CAUJRU010000071.1 coordinate 917,181, forward strand.
ACGTCGCATCACGGATACAGCGTCGCGGAAGAACCATGTTCTTCGGCGGAGAAGTTCTTCGACGAAGAACGGTATTCTTTGCGTTCTTCGTCGAGGTTGAAGAACAAGAATACCGCTTCCCCAATCCTCTCAAGGTTGCAAAACTCTAACAATAATAAAATAAGACTAAGTCTTATTTTATTAACACAACCTAACCATTTTAATTTCATGAGTTTGAAATTAAGTAACTCACTTAATTAATTATAACAAGTTGTCAAAAAGTAATGAAGTGAGTTAATGGGGAGTTAGGAAAGTGAGGGGTTAATAGGGTTAGGGAGTTTAAGGAATTTGAAAAGGTGGGGGGTTCGTGTGGGCCCCACCCTTTCAAATATCCACACATGGGAAGTTGGGTGGATGTGGGCCCACCACCAACTTCCCATGGGAAAAGTTAACCACATGACATGAAATAAAATTGATTCAACAATTTTATTTACTTTTTTAATTAAACCCCAAAAATTAACTTCTTCACCCGCACAAACGCAACTATGGTAAAGGTCCACATAAGCGATTACCGGCGTTGCGAGTTCATCGGTGCCCTAAGAAATCGATTCCGAGAACCGGTTCAAAAGTTAGAAATTCCCGCTCGCTCGTTCACTGAACGTACCCGAGCCAAACTTCGGAAATTAATTCCGGGCACACCGGGCCTTGGAATCAGGCGCCGTCAGAAACTGCGTTCTTGTAAAATTCCAAAGAAAATTAAGAAAAAAGTTTCCTTGAAATTTCCGGGTCTTTACAATAAGTGAATCATATATGATATAATAAATATTATTATGGTTATGTTAAATGTTAAAAATATGTTTAAACCCACTATACAGGAGTATTAAACACATATGAAAGATATTGGACATAAGTTAAGGGAAAAAGTTTGAATCTCATTCTTATCCGAGATTGTTTATTCATAAGTATTTACTGGGGTTATTTTTATTATCCATGTCCATATGTTCTCAAAATATTTTCATAAAATGTTTACATTTATTCAATGTATTTTTTAATAAATTTTTACCCTTTTTTTAATTTTACCACATCGTATGGAAGGAATCATTCTTTGGTTTACTATACGAGGTACTTTTAGACTTTTAAAAAAAATTACGAGGAGAATGTTTTTTTAACTTATACGGCATGAACAGATTATTATGGTTTCATAATGCCTTATTTCCATGATGTTTCCTATACAAAAATTTCATGATTTTTTTCAACAAAATCTATTCTTTTAAAATTGAATGTCATTTTTTGAAAAGAAAGTGATTTTGAAGAAGAAAGGATATTTTCCTCAAGAATAGAGTTCAAGTGTTTTGTCAAAACTATTTTACATAGAAGATGAAATTATTTCATATATGTATGTTTCAAGTATAATATCGCTATTATTTAAATGGTTTCAATTTTATTATGATTAAATGATATCCATTTGTTTTATATGGATTAGGTTAGGATGTGATGATGTTTATGAAACCGATTTTTATTCTTTGGGTTATGATGAATGATTTATGTTTATGTTGTGGCACAAGAAAAAATGATTTCATTATGACATAGGTGGGACCCTTATCTCCCACTAATGCATTGGGTAATGATTTATATCTCATGATATTGACATGGCTGGAACAATAAGTTAATCCGGTTTAGTGTTATAGGACTGAAATGGGGAGTGAACTCGATTCAGAAAGGGACTTTGTCCACTAATATGGTCTTGGCAACAATGCCTTGCCAACTATGGAAATCATATCATGTTCTTAATGTTTTTAAACAATAAAATTTAATTTCCAAGCTATTTTATCATGATGGATGTTCCATTATGGTTTATACCTTACGTACTGCCATGTTTTATTTAATTTCTCGTGATTTTGATGTTTAAACATTATGTTCATGTTTTTATGTTCAAATGTATATGGTTTGTTTTATTTTCTCCATGCTTACCCTTACTGAGAATTTGAGATCACCCTTTATATTCTTTCCTTTCCCTAGGATATAAAGAATGGTTTTAGGTATGAAAATAAAAGGGGAAGATCTTTATGGGAGATGTTGAAGATCTTTCACCACGATTAGAAGATTATGATCCGAGATTCCAATGTCACTAAACTATTACAGTCCTTGTGTGTTTGTTTTTTTATGTATGAAGTATTCTTCAAAAATAATTTAATGTCCATGTAAATCATGCTTTGGTTCTCTATAGTTGGTATCATAGGAATGGTTTAGTCAACCTTTGGAAACTAGGATGAGAAAACTTTAGTGAGATACCTAGAGATATTTATAAGGTATTTCTAGGGATGTTTCAAGGTTAAGTATAAGTATGAGTTATATTACTTGAATTTCAGTAATGATATTAGAATTAAACCTATGATGTTAGATATTGAAGGTATTCCCCCTTTATTATGTTGATTTCCCTGCATGATTTTTGCCTCTCACACTATTCTTTTTGGGTTTTAGAAGATGAATGGAACTCGAAGGATATGTGTTGATAAATGTAATGGAAAATTAAATAATTGTCCTCTTGAAAAAACCAATGTTATGGGAGATTGAGTGAAAAATCTTATTTCTATACTTACACAAGCTATGAATCATTCTGGACTTCTATATGAGCAGAGAAAGAATAATATTCTATTGAGTCCTTCATGAGGCAACGTCCACCTTCTTTCAGTGGGTCTTCTGATCCACTTGTTTCTGAACAATGGATCAGTACCATTGAGAAGATATTTTCCATACTTCCCTATTCGGAAAATGGAAAAGTCATTCGGGCTATTTACCGTTTAGAAGTTGAAGTAGATCAATAGTGGACTCTAATTAAGAATATGAGGCCCCGAGATGAAATTGAATCCATGGAATGTGATGAGTTCAAGTACATATTTTTCAATAAGTACTTCCCTCATATTCTTCAAACAAAGATGGAAAAGGATTTCCTTGATCTTAAGGAAAAGGATGATGAATCTGTTGGTATGTACGAAGAGAATTTTACAAGGCTTGAAAGGTATGCATCTAGATTTTTCGTCCAACCTGAAAGTAAAGTTGATCGATTCTTCAGTGGCTTAAAACCAAGTCTTTAAAGGGAATTAGCTATAAGATACTTCAGTAGCTATGCAGAAATTGTGTGGTGTGCTATCAAGGTAGAAATTGAATTTTGTGTAATATATCCATCTCATGGTTTTGACAAGAAAAGAAAGATGGAGTTCAAGGAGAAATCTCAGAATAATGGTGAAAAGAAGATGAATGTTTCTTTATGATCAATGTGTGGAAAGAAGCATGGTTGAGATTGTCTTAAAGGGACTAGAAAATGTTTTAAGTGTCGAAAAGAAGGTCATTGAGTAGCTTAGTGTCGAAGTTATGGAAAAATGGTTTATAATGATTTTAATAATGAAAATACTTAAATGAACGCACCACCAACACTTCAATGCTTCATGTGCAGGTAAATGGGGCATTATGCTAATCAATGACCTAATCCATGGGTTAATGATGATCAATTTGAGCAACTTTATAAGGCAATGGATAAAGGGAAGTCACATGCGATCACTATTTTTGATGTTGAGTAGGACAATGATGTTGTGTAATTATTAAGTGTTTATGTAATGGGAATTCAAAACAGTATCATGGAATCTCATTTATGGTATCATGGAATTTTGGAATATATATGTATTGGGTTACAATAATTATATGGTACCGGTAACCATGAAAAGAGATTGTAATACTTTTGGAAAGAAGAAGATATGAACATAATGAAATGATAAAGAAATAAAATGAAATGATCTCATGACTGATATAAGGAAAAAGATATATCATGGTATGAGTATACAAAAGTTTTGGGATTTTGGTATGTGGAAAGAGTTAACTTTTGATAGCATTCATGTTTTCATTAAGGTTCTATGGTAATTTATGTTTCAAGAGAATACATGATTAAGGTATTAAATTTTTTGGAATGTGACCAACAACAAGATATATCTTATGATATATGGGGGAAAATGAAGGAATACATGTGCTTGGCAGATGAAATTTCTAGTAATCAGACAGAAGTATTTTAGATAAGCCTAAAGATTGTAATGGATCATGTTAGACATAAGTCATTATTGTTTAAGGGTATAAATTTTTTCAATATTATTTTCTGGATTGTTATAATAATGTAGTTTTAGAAAAAGGACAACCTACAGGATGGGCGACAACCCATCGCGTCAGACAAGGCTGTGGGAATCGAACCCACAACTAAAGTGTGACAGGCCTATATCGCCTACCGCTGGCCTACAGGAAGTCCTTGTTTAGAAGAAACTAGTTTTATAATATTAAGCAGTATGATATATGAAGTATAAGTACATTTTAGGAACTATATATGATTAATCTCACTATAGATAGACTTATGTAATCTTGATAACTTTTTCTAACCTTTTGTTTGAGACAGATGGAATGACCCATCATTCTATCACATGGTCTGCTAACACTTCATGAATGTCATATTCAAATTCATTTCTTTAAGAGATGAAGTGGAAATTGTTCAAGGCATGATCAACAGTGAGATTATACCAAAATAAAGTAAGTATTTCTTCTAATTAAAATTCTTCAACTTTAGGGAAATGATCTTGAAAACCAAAAATCTTGTCCTAGTGCCCTTATATACAATTAATTAGATGGTACCTTAGATCATCACAAATTTATGGCTTTGGGATTGTAGGATTTTTCAGAGCCATGTTCTCTACCACTCTCCATCAGAACATGATGGTTAGATTTTTCTTCAATATCCATATTTTCACCTATGTGGAAAATCAGTGATTAGTTAATTTGGGTAACCGTTACATTTCATACTTTAATTTTTAAAGATATGTTTTTGGTATTCCTTTTTACGATGTGGGTTTCTATGAAAGAAACTGTCAAGTAGTAAACCATTTATAACCTTGACGGATTTTGAGGGAAAATTTCATTTTCTGGGGGGTAGAATGTAACAACCTGAGATTTTATGAGATATATTATTTTTAATTTCTTTGATTTCTTCTATTAGACACTACACCAAGATTATCTTGTACTATACACAACACTATATTAGCTTGCAGTATACGCATCACTATTCTTGGCCCGTGTTACACACAATTACATGTTAGTTTTGCGGATATTATTCTATACAACTTTAAGTATAGATTTTGTTTAATGTATAAATGAATTAAGTTTTGATTATTTATTACACAACACCAAATGGTGCATTCACTTCATGCAGCCCTGACATGGATTTCATTAAACGCACGCAATACCTTCTTCGATAGCGTGTGTAGTACGCAATACCAAGTTTCACTAAACGAGATATTATTAGAATATTATTATGAACTTGCCGTTATGAATAGTAATACCCAATTTTCAAAATTTTATAAATTTAATCATTCAAAATGGACTTATTTTTTGTATTTGGAATATCGAAATTATCCTAGGGTGAATTTTTGGTATTTTTCTGAAAACATTCAATTTTTGATGTATAATGAAAACACTAGGTTACTATTTAAAAAGTAACTTTTTTTAAATAATTATTTATTTTATTTAAATTTATATTAGGTCAAAATTGACACATAATACCTATATAAGTTCAATGTAATTAATTTGGGTCATTTTATAATAATTTTAGATACATAAAAACTTTATTGAACTTTTCACCGTCTTTTACCCACCTCCTAGGAGAATTTGAAAATTTACATAAAAATTAATTTTACTGCTTCTGTGAGTGGAATTTTGAAAATCTAAGAGACACAATTAATATCAAGGAGTAAAATGTGGTTTAATAAGATAAAAATATTTTTTTTGTGAATAGTAACTTTTTACTTTTATTTACCACGGTAAAAAGTAAATAGGGTAATTAAGGGTAAAAATGATCTTATTATTATACTAACACATGTCTTAATTATATTGGATAAGTTTAATTTGACAAAAAAAAATCTTAGGAATAAAATATTACCCTTTAGGTCCACTTGGATTAGATTAGGACACTTATTACTATTTTATTTAAAGAAGAGTTAAAATAGTTAAAATCAATGTTTAATAATTAAAACATTTTTAATATAGAGTTATACATAAGATATGTTCAACTATAAATATTAATTAGAAAGATAAAAATATTTCCAACATAATTTAATTTTATTTATAATTCTTAGATATTAAATAAATTAATTTATTTATGACACAATGATAATGCAGTAATTACCTTATAAATTAAATATTAACATAATTGATGTTATAAATACCCAAATAAATGAAATTTTAGACTTTTTATGAATTAAAATAATTTAATAGGTTAATATGACATGTTAATATTGATTTAATTAACTTTTTTCTAACTAATCATGTTTTTATGATTTTCACAAAAAATCAATTACCAAATAGTGTCAAAGTTGACATAAAATATTTTGTAAAACAAATATTACATTATTAATTGTTATTTTATTCCTAAAAATATAAGGTTAGGAAAAATGACATAGATAAGGTTATATATATTAATAATGAACCCCTTGGGGTTCTTTTGTCTTGTTATATTAAGCTTATTAACCATATAGTGTAAGAAAACAAGAAGACACGGTAAAAGTTAAATTATTTAACTTAGAGATAAATTTAAATGATATGGTTAAAATAGAAACCTAAACTTGTCTAAAAACTATTGGTTGAAAGTATTTCTACCCATACCCACGTTATCTTCTAAATAAATCAATTTGGAGCTACTATAAACCAAATATGACTTTATTATAAAATAATATTTTATGTTTTTCCAAAGGTGCCCCTCTCTTACCTTATAGAAAGGGCACCACTTCCCTCTTCACATCACACCCTTTTGAGCCTTGATTCTCAGAAAACCCTGACAATTCATCTTCTCAACCTCTCTAGTTATATCATAGAGTTTTTGGTCTTCTCAAAAGAGAAACTCTAGTTCCCTAAGAAGAATTTTAAAGGAGGTGCGTCAAGGAAGAAGTAATCTCTTCTACAGACTCTTTCAAGTTTATTTCTTCTTCTCCTTCCTCTTCTTTAGTTGTTTCATTATAAATTAATAACTTCAATATTATTTATATACTGATATTTCATTATAAATATGAAACAACCCTATTTCACCTTCTTTCCATCCTATGGGAAAAAAATTCACCTTTCATGCGTACGTACGGAATACCGTCTCCACACCATGGTGTAATTAGTTTTTCCACCACCACCTTACTTGGATGGGTATAATGGTGTAAAAAATAACTATATATGATTATGATAACATCATACGGATTATAAGATATTATATCATCCAATACAATTCCATTCAATAAATCTGGGATCGATATCATCACTCGTGCGGACGTACGGATTACCGTCTCCACGACGCGATGAGATTCATTTTCCATGTTAACAATAAAAGAATGATTATAAAGTATATATAATAAGTAATCATGAAATATATGAAATAATAATTCTACTGTATTTATGTATGTATATATGTATGACATATACTTAATTCCATTCAATTCATTAAGGAAACAAAAAACAGCGTTCATGCATACGTATGGCCTACCGTCTCCATGAACGATGTATTTATTTCCATATATTGATCTATTATATATATCTATATTCTGAAGATATATTATATATAAATCATTTTTTATATTATGGAATTAAGTAATCATGATCTAAGAAATCATATTAATAATTAAAAGTCAAAACACGAACAATAAATGAAACAATTTTACCCAAAACGCTACTTTAACATGGAATTGACAAATGAACGGATAATATAAAGTCGTAAGTGAATCATATATGATATCATAAATATTATTATGGTTCAGTTACTACTTAATAATATGTTTAAACCAACTATACAGGAGTCTCAGACACATATGGATGAAATTGGACATAAGGTAAGGGAAAAGTTTTCAATCTCATTCTTATTTGATACTGTTTATTTGTAAGTATTTACTAAGGTTATGTTTATTATCCATGTCAATATGTTCTCAAAATATTTTCATAAAATGTTTAAATTTAATCAATGTAAGTTTAAGGGAATTTTAACCCATTTTTACTTTTACCAAATCGTATGGAAGGAATCATTCTTTTGTTGACTATACGACGTACTTTTTGACTTTTCCAATAAAAGTACGAGGAGAATGTTTTTTTAACTTATACGGCATGAATAGATTCATACTGTTCTATAACGCCTTATTTCCATGAAGCATCCTGTACCAAAATTTCATGATTATTTTTAACAAAATCGTTTCTTTTAAAATTTAATGTCATTTTGTGAAAAGAAAATGATTTTGAAATGAAAGAATATTTTCCTCACGAATGGAGTTGAAGTGTTTTGTCACAACTATTTTACATATAAGATGAAATTATTTCATATGTGTATGTTGCATGTATAATATCTATATGATTTATATGGTTTTTAATTTCTTATGATGAAACGATATCCATTTGTTTTATATGGATTATGTTATGATGAGATGATGTTTATGAAACCCATTTTTATTCTTTGGGTTTTGATGAATGATTTATGTTTATGTTGTAGCATAAGAAAGAATGATCTCATTATGAGATAGGTGGGACTTATATCTCCCTCCAATTCATTGGGTAAATATTTATATCCCATGAGATAGACATGGCTGGAATGGTAAGTTAATCTGGTTCAGTGTTACAGGACTGAAACGAGGAGTGAACTCGATTTAGAAAGGGACTTTGTCCATAAGATGGTTTTCATAGCTATTCCTTGGCTAGTATGGAAATAGTATCATGTTCTTAATGTTTTACCATAATAAAAAGTTTTATTTCCAAGCTATTTTATCAGGATGGATGTTCTATTATGATCTATTCCTTATGTACTTCCATGTTCTCTATCATTGCACAAGATTTCGATGTTTAAACATTATGTTCATGTTTTTATGTTCAAATGTATATGGTTTGTTTTATTTTCTCCATGATTACCCTTACTGAGCATTTGAGCTCACCCTTTATATGTTTTCTTTTCCCCAGGATATAAAAAAAGGTTTTATATAAGAAAACAAAAGGGGAAGATCTTTATGGGAGATGTTGATGATCATTCGCCACGATTAGAAGATTATGTTACGAGTTTCAAAGACACTAAACTATTATGGTCCTTTGGTCATTTTTTATATATGATGTATTCCACAAAATTAATTTAATTTACAATTATGCCATACTTTAGGTCTCTACAAGGACTCCCATGTAACCTCATAATCACTTTCACATACATCTAACCCAAATAATCAAGTTTAGTGGTGTCTGTGATCAGAATTAAATGTTCTGACTACATCAAATGATCAACAACCTCCTTGATAGAATTAATTCCTTGGGGAGTCCCTGTTAATCCACCCAATAAATAAATGGACACCACATTACATTTCTAGATCCACATAAAAAAGGATAAAGAAAACATGATGGTCTCAAGTGATCATCCATTATTCGTTGTTATGTGTAATAGTGAGGCACAAACTCTACAATGCCACAGTTCATTCCCAGCCAATAGAATACCTGCCACATATCATAATACATCTTCGTAGTTCCTGGATAAATTTACCATGATGATCTATGATAATATAACAAGAATAAATCCTTCAATGATCCTGGTAAGACAATCCTTTTCCCGAAGGTCATCATACATTATGAAGAAAAAGACCAACAGAAAATAGTCTTTCCACCATAATGACTATCTCTAATCTTCTGAAGTGCATCATCTGACTACTGAATCAGAAAAATATACTCTAGGATAGATTTTGATAAATAAAAATTGGTCATAACAATACTTAAAACATCCTCCTAATAATTTAGATGAAACTGTGTGAGAATTCACATTATTTTCCACTCCTCCATTGATTTCAAAATAGCCTACAATTGTATTTTCTTGGTATGACTATCTGAAACAACATTTCACTTTCTTGAGGTATAGGTGTTATTGACGTCAAATGCTAGAAGGTATTCTAACAATCACCCCTATCTACAATTTATGATTTTCTGAGAAAATATATAACTCTGAATCATGTTATCATAAAAGACCCTAAAAATTTCACCAAAAAGGCAATGTCGCCAACATTTAAGTGCATACATGACTACGTGAGGCTCTAAATCATTATGGGGCTCTTTTTTTCATTTGGTAGAAGCTGAAAAAAGTTATAATCTATCTCATGGTCATCCTGGATGTGCACATATCCCAGATTCACACCATAATCATTGAAAATAATCCATATATCCATTACCATGATCATGTAAGATAAGAATTGGGGCTAATGTCAGATGTTATTTTAGTACATTTATATAAGACTAAAACTTCACATCCCATTTTTATCTGATCATCTTCCTTGTATGATAATTCATACGAGGAACCAGTTTAGATAAATCCTTAATAAACTAGTGGTATTATCTAGAAACAACAATGAAATAACATATCTTAATGACATTTTGTGGTTCTTTCCTGGACAAAATATCCTATAACATATTTGGATAAACTAATAATCCATTATCAGAATGTTTTATCCCCCTGAACTTCAAATCTAGAATTGAGAAAAAATATTTCGAAATCATTCCATATGAATGATGACATCTCAAAATTTCTAGAACAAAAATCAGATGTTGTGCATGCTCAGGCTCAGATTTTGAATAAACTATAATATCATCAACGAACAATGACAAAAATTTGTCAAGATGTTGATGGAATATCTGATTCGTCAATTCTTAAAAAATTAATTTTAGTTAGAACATAATTCATCATAAGATATTTATAATTTCCAAACCTACTCCTGAAGGAAATCTTTATTAAATCAGAATCTCTAACTCTTAATTAATGATAACCTGACTGAATAACAATATCCCTAACCCACTTTCCCCCTTTAGAAAATAAAAAAAAATCATCCACATGAAGAAAGGAATATTTTCTATTAACCATTACTCATTTAAACATTTTAAAATAAATTCGTAAAGAAAGTGAACTGTATTCTTTATTGAAATATTAACTGAGGATTCCCAAGGTAAAATATTAGAGTGAATAAAATATTTTTCCAACAGGTCGCCCAAATGAATTGTGAGATAATTCAATTCCACTAGTTCCATACAATAATAAGGTTTTTGTACTGTCTATGTACCTCTCACTCTATAAATTATAAAATATAACTCTCTCTCTTGAGGAAGACCATAGAAATATTTTAGGAAAACATCAATAAAGTCTCCAAAAAAATAGAAAAATCAATAATAGTATAGAAGTTATTGAGATAAAACAAAAAATAAAACAAAAAACTAAATAGATCTACGTGTGATGTCCCTACACGAACTAATATCAGATACCATTCCCCATGAAACTCACTAGAGCTACCATTCGATGCATGAAATAAAACACGATAATGATAATAATAATCTTCTATTTGACAAGAGACAAGACAATCCATATCGATGAGGATGTCAAATAGATTAATATCAGGATTGATAAAATCCCTGTCATACTCTATATCAGCTATCGGTAATAAATTAGGACACGTGAACCCCTGCTCTATCCTCTTAGCAAGTGGTGTAACTAACTCATTTGAAATGGAAATACATACCGTGTGATATTTTTTAAAATCAGCTAAACATGCAGATATAAAAGAGTGGGACTCAATAGTATCTTGAAAAGATATTACTACTAAATATTCACTAAATATGGTATCTCAAACTATTTATGGACATACATAAACTTCTCTCAATAGTCATCCAATACATGAAAAAATAGCACTGTTGAGGCCTGTTTAGGGAGCCCTATAGTCTATGATGGTTCTCCGTACAATACAATATCCTTCGGAGATGAAAAAACTTGAACATAACAGGGCATACTCATATCCTAACAGAACATATATTAGTGAATAACCCGTCCACAGTAGTATCAGGTATTTTTCGGGATAGGGCAAGAAATTCTTGCACCTCTTCCTTTGAAAAATTAATATAAAGATGGAGGTATTTTTGAATCTACAACGGATAGTGCATAGGTAGATCACTATTGATACCCACCTCTAACACATCTGTATGGATCCTTCCACTTCGTTTTCTTCCCATACACACCCTTAATGTTTTTAGCTAAATGGATGAAAATATATGGTAAATCCAACCATTCCCAATATACTCATCTCTATCATAATTTCTCTATCCATAGCCTCTTCATAGGTAGAATGTTTCAACATAAACACTTATGATCTTGTAGATGGTCACAAACCCTACACAAACATATAATCCTCTAACTGTTCATTCGTCACCATATCCAGGAATGAATGGAAAAGAATAAGAAATTGATTGTTGTATGCAGACACTAAACACTGTCCCTATTAAAATGATAAGAAATCAAGAGAGTAATACAACATCACCAAATCTGGAAAAAAATACATGAAGAATAGGTGTTTGAAACCCTTCCAATTAATGTTCATGTTTCTATCAGAGTGGACTATTGAATCACACCGTCACTAATCTGAACTCCCATGTTTTAACACTATAAAATTCTCCCCGATGTTATCATGTGTCTCTAGAATGTATAAGATCTTATTGATCATATCCAGGTAGTCATCTTCCTCTTGGTCTTTTTAGCATTATCTTATAAAATGGTGACATCTGGCACAATAATTAATGTGATCGATGACTCTCTCCTTGAGCTCATGGTTGTATCCCAAAAGAATCATTATGAAATACCAATAAATATTTATCACTATAATATACTTCCCCCAATGATAATCTTATGGATATTATGATCAGTATGTGGATTCCCATGAGAATAATTAGTTTCACCATGGTGAGGAAATCGTGGAAGATGTATTGAGGGCAGACTGCTATTCATAGAAATATAAGAATTGTCAAAAAACAGGAAAAATCTCAGTTCAAACTAGAAAAACATCAATAAGAAAACTGATATTTAAAAAAGAAAACTCAACACTAGATACACACACCCCAACATCCCATGGAAACTTAAGTCTCATTACTATAAGAGCAAGACCTGCACTTATCACAACATACCTATCAAGTCTCCTCAATAGTATACACAGTCTAAAAGATATCCAATGACAAGGAATCTTGTGGAAAAACCTCCATTGATACCAAATTTTAAAAAATTGACCATGGTTTCCCTCAAACCCATCACCCATCCCATTCTGTTACATACCCAAAGGGCCTTCCTAATTCCCATGGGCTTGTGATAGGGAAGCGAGCATCAAAAAACACTACATGGAGAACAATTTCTCCAAACCTGATGAAATAAATGGAATATATATAATAAAAATGTAACAGTTGATGAAAAGGAATATGTAAATGTCAATAATATATGAAAATAGTGGAAACATACCATAAAAAATGTATCTAAAAATTTCAATGTAAAAGTACAACTACAGTGGACACTAACCAAAAAACAACTCCAAAAAATGGAATGGAAAAGTCCCATCATCTCAGAACTAACTACCCATCTAAATGACATGAACCTCAGTACTTCACTGTAGTTCTGTAATGACCCAAAATTTCATTAATGGAAAATCCCTCTCGATCCAGTTAAATGTTTCTTTATGAAAAATGTTTTTATAAGATATCAAATTTTTTAGTTTTACTTTAAGATTTGTGACCGTAACATTTATAGCCGTTGAACAGTGATCATCTGGGTAGTTTAAATATAAGGCTTTAACGAACCAATTTTCTACTCAGACAAAGGAAGCGATGGCCTCATCCAGTAGAATTTCCCCTTACGAAGCCCATTTGTCGGAGCTCGGAAAAGAGGTGTCATCTTTGGGCTTTGCCCTTGACCAAGCCCAAGCTGAGCTTCATCAAGTCAAGCTCGAACGTGATCGTCTACGGGAAAAATGGAAGTTGATAGAGATTACCACTCGAGCGATGTTATCCGAGAAACCCCAAGAGTCTGTCACCATCACACACCTTACCCTTAGGTCTTATGCGGCTATTTTAAGGGGTTATGTAACAAATAAGTAGCACCATGTTCATGTACATTATTTTTTTATTTTTATATAATAATGAATATAATTTCTAGTCATTTTTGATACATTGTAATTAGTTTTTAAAGTACAAATGGTGCTTTTAGTTATTATTTAATTAAGAATTATATTTTATTAAATTAAAGGATTTTTGAATTAAATAATATTTTAATAAAATATTATTATTAATATTAAATTAATTTTTATTAAATATAAATTATCTTATAATTTTAAGAATGCAATTAAAATTTTTATTAAGGTTTGAAAGCCATTTCTGTCAAAACCCGTGAATTTTTTACAAATGTCGGTTTTTATATTAAAAGTGAAAATTCACATATTTAGAAAATTATTTATATAAAATAAATATTATTTTTGGAATCAGGACGTCGAAATTATCCAACGGTGAATTTTTCATAATTTTCTGAGACAATCAAATTTTTGGGTAAAAATTAAATACCATTTAAATATATAATTTGTTTTATGACATCATAATGACCCAATGGTGATGTAATAAAATACCATAATCCTTATGTTCGGCCAATATATGTTTTATCATTAAAATAACGAGGTTTTGGGTTTGTTTGACTCACTTTCCAAAGCATTAATGGAGCCCTCAAGACTTATTCAACACTTTGCCTTTTTAAATTAATTTCCATGGGAGTGTGACTCACCTCCACATAAGCAGCCTTAATTTTTTTAATAAGTTCGGACCTTGGACTTGTAAAATATTGTTTTCCTCTTTCCTTTTGCAGAAACCATGGGGAAATACCATGGGATGGTTTGTGGTTTGGATTATTTTAATATAAGGGGTCCCAAACCTAAATAATAAAGAATTCTCTCACCTTTCCTATATAAACCCACCCAAGCTCCCACTTCATCCTCACTCAAAGCCCTTGAAGTTCGTACAACCTCTGCCCTACTCTCTCTAGAATCCTCTAAAGGTGCCCCAAGCTCCCACGAATCCTCTCACAAGCCTCTCTCTAGCCATTGGAAGCACACTTCCAAGTAAGGGGTTTTCTTCCTTTCTCATTTTTGTAAATTTTCATTAAGTTGTATTGCCCTTTTATTTTCAATTATGAATGTTGGGGTATGGTTTTTCACCTCTCCCATACTGCCCTATTATTGTTTGAATGGTGGGATAACCCTTTCTCTCTCATTAAATGCCTCCCATGTACACCCGTTACTATGCCGAAATTCTGAAAGGAACTTCTCTCTCTTCTTTTACATTCAAGCAATACTTTTGTATCATGAATCTAAATTCCATTTCTATTGTTGGGACATGTATATATATGATCTACTTACTTTCCATTACATTTAAATATGATGATGAACCCCTTTCTCTCTCATCAACCTTTTTATTAATTCTTATGTCATGCCGTTACGCTGCCGAAATCGCACCGATTTTCTAAGCCAATGTCTTTGTGTAGTGAATACCATGCCCATTTCTCCATCAAGGGTATTCACCTTTATGCACATTTACATATTGATTGTGAAGTTTCATGTATGAATTCCACATTCCTTTATCGTGGAAGAAATGATTATGTTTTATGAATCCATGTTTTATGATCCATGTGGCACACTTATGCATGAAATGAAATGTTTAAGAAGGGTGCGCCCTTTGTAGCGCTCCAATGCATTGGGTAAAGTATAGTATCATGATAAGTCATGTTCAATGAGTGTTGACTCATGCTAATTCAAGTGAAACGAGGGTTTACTCATGCTTCAAGTGCAATGAGGGTTTACTCATGCTCCATGTACAATGAGCCTTGGCTCATGCTAATTCAATGTTAAGTGTTGTTGCCACATTTCCATGTTATGATTATCATGCTTTATCATGCCTTTATGTTCATGCTTCTATTATGCTCTATTGATATGCCTATTGCCTAACATGTATTTCACTCCTCATGTTATTCATTGTTTACTCCCTTACTGGGCTTTATAGCTCACCCTTTTCTTATGCATGTCCTCAGGTTATCCCATGCAATGCTAAGTACGAAGGAATGTAGTGGTCATTTAAAGGAAGTTTTCAATTAAGATGTTGTATTTCAAGTTTAATGTTTTTATGTAATGATCCTAAGCCCCAAAGACACTAAACCTCTCGATCTTCTTTGTTGTATCAAGTGAAGTTTTATGTAATAAAGCATGATTAAGTTGTAATAAAAAGCAGGGTTGTCATAGTTGGTATCAGAGGATAGGTTTAGTTATTTTTGGGATTAGGAAAACCTAGTAAAGCCTTAGATACAAGACTAAGCATAATAAAAACATACCTATGTTTTGGTAAATACTAAGTAAGTGGTTCATCAAACAAATACATCCCTGTCTGGATACGAGCAGGTAGAGGCGGCTCTGGCACAGATGTATCCTAGGGGTAAAACCCGAAAACACCGCTTTGAGCTAGACTCGAACGGGAACTGGTGCACGACAACGGGCCTTGATGCACTCTTGGTTACGACACTCCCGGAGGATATGTTTTGATAAATTCACAATCTTAGTATGAACCCTTATTAAGGGAAAAATGCTCCTAAGAATATATGTTAGAAGGAAGATCATGAAAAGCCTGGATTGAATCCTATAGACTCATGAGTTAAAGAGATTAAAGTTTATTTATAAGTCATCAACTTTTGTCTTTGGATTAACCTTTATGCGTTACCCCTAACATTCTTTTATTCCAGCCAATGGCCGGTAATAGGAGAACTCGGGCTAACAACCGTTGTGAAGATCAGTGTGATGATTGTACTTATGAGATGCCCAATCCAATGGGAGCGGGAATCGCGAACATTGTCACGCTTCTCTCTCAGCTAACTCAAGTTTTGAATAGAAACACTGGTCAAGAGGAACGTTCAACCCCCCCTAAGAAAGAACAAGTCGCTATTGAAAGCTTCATGAGACAAAGGCCTCCTACTTTTAGTGGATCATCTGATCCCACGATCGCTGAACAATGGATCAACTCCATTGAGAAGATATTCCCCATCCTCCAATGCTCTGAAAAAGAGAAGGTTATCCTGGAAGCTTATCGTATGGAGGGTGAAGCTGATCAATGGTGGCCGTTGATCAAAAATACGAAGCCTGAGGAGGAGATCGAGGCTTTGGAATGGAAGATATTCCGGAAGATGTTTTTCGATAAATATTTTCCACGCACCCTCCGTCTTAAGATGGAAAGGGACTTCCTTTCCCTCAAGCAGAAAGATGAGGAATCTGTGGGAGCGTACGAGGCAAACTTCACAAGGCTTGCACGATACACTTCCGGCTTTGTTGTTACCTTCAAATGCAAGGTTGACCGCTTCTTTGGTGGGCTGAAGCCTAGCTTGCGGAAAGAATTAGCGATCCGTGACTTCGACAGCTATGAGGAAATTGTCCGATGTGCCCTCAAGGTTGAAATGGAGAACGGAGAATCACATGGGTATCATGGGGACAAGAAGCGGAAAGTGGACTTCAATGCTGGTGGTCCGATGGATAAATCCAATGGCGCTAAGAAATTCCAGCACCCCACTTGCCAAATGTGTGGAATAAAGCACCCTGGAAATTGCCTTAGGGGGACAAGAAAATGCTTCAAGTGTGGAAGAGAAGGGCACCTAGCTGTTAACTGTCAGCAAGAAGGACCCACAGCTGCGACAGAGGAGAGGAACGCTCCGTTCGAACCTCAACGCGTTGTTAAATGCTTCAAATGCAAAGAACCGGGTAATTTTGCGAATCAGTTCCCTAATCCAAGGGTTATCGGAGGCAATCAACAACCTCCAAGACAACAAGGAAGAGATTTTTCCATCACTTCTGCCGAAGTGAACCCTGACAACGAAGTGGTGACAGGTACGCTAGTTATTCATTCAAAAATAGCGAACGTACTTTTTGATTCAGGTTCTACGCATTATTTTATATCTCAAAAGTTTAGTAGAATAATCCCTGCACCACCACAAATCATGGAAGTAAAGATGTCGGTGAGTACGACAAATGGGGCCATCATTGCATCCAATGAATATAAGTCCTCTCCTGTTATAATATGTGGATTGAATTTCCCAGCGAACCTCGTCATACTCCCTTTGGTGGAATTTGATGCAATTCTTGGCATGGATTGGCTTTCCTTATATAGAGCCAACATAAATTGTCGGGAGAGGGAAATCACACTCCATATGGAGAATCGACCCCCGATTCTTTACAAGTGTCAGGAGGAAGATGAATCTCCTTTAGCTCCATCATCTCAAGCATGGATGTTATTGCCTTATGAGCACGCATATTTGGCTCAGATGATTATGTCCAAGGAAGAAACCACCCTTGAAGAAATGCCTATTGTGAGGGAATTCACTGAAGTATTTCCCGAGGAACTTCCTGGTCTTCCTCCAAGAAGAGATGTTGAGTTCTCAATTGAACTTATACCTGGGGCGCTACCAATATCCAAGACTCCATATAGAATGGCTGTGGTTGAGCTTGAAGAACTGAAGAAACAACTACAGGATAATCTGGATAAAGGCTTTATATTCCCAAGTGCATCACCATGGGGTGCACCCGTCCTCTTCGTCAAGAAGAAGGATGGGTCAATGCGGCTTTGTATCGATTATCGTGAACTTAACAAAATCACGATAAAGAACAAGTATCCTCTCCCAAGAATCGATGACTTGTTTGATCAGCTGCGTGGAGCACAATACTTCTCCAAGGTCGACTTGCGGTTGGGATATTATCAAGTAAGGGTGAAGAAGGAAGATATCCCCAAGACTGCTTTTCGTACAAGGTACGGGCACTATGAATTCATAGTAATGCCTTTCGGACTCACCAATGCTCCAGCAATATTCATGGACTTGATGAATAGAGTCTTTAGAGATTACCTAGACAAATTTGTGGTAGTCTTTATAGATGATATTCTAATATACTCCAAAACCAAGGAGGACCATGAGGAGCATTTAAAAACTGTAATAGAGACTTTGCGCAAGGAGAAGCTCTATGAAAAGTACAGCAAGTGTGAGTTTTGGTAGAAGGAAGTCTCATTGTTGGATCATATCATCACAAGTAATGGGATATCTGTGGACCCCTCCAAAACAGATGCAATTGAGGGATGGCTAAGGCCAACATCGGTAACTGATATCTGTAGCTTCTTGGGGTTAGCTGGATATTATCGACGATTTGTGAGAAATTTCTCACGATTGTCCAACCCTCTTACCAAGATAACTCGAAAGGGAGTAAAGTTTTCTTGGAGTGATGAATGAGAAGAAAGCTTCAAGGAGTTGAAAAGGAGGCTTATCACTGCACCTGTGCTCACTTTACCCACAAGTGGGGAGATTTTTGTGGTATTCAGTGATGCTTCGAAGAAGGGCTTAGGATGTGTGCTGATGCAGAATGATAAAGTGTTATCCTATGCCTCAAGGCAGTTGAAAATCCATGAGCAAAACTATCCAACGCATGATCTGGAGTAGGCGGCGGTGATATTTTCCTTGAAAATCTGGCGGCATTATCTCTATGGAGAGAAATGTGAGATATATACTGACCACAAGAGTCTTAAATATATATTCACACAGAAAGAGCTTAATATGCGCCAGAGAAGATGGATAGAGCTCATCAAGGATTATGACTGTTCAATACATTACCACCCTGGGAAGTCGAACAAGGTGGCGGATGCCCTAAGTAGAAAGGATCCAGCAATTCTATAAATGATGAGAATTGAGAAGGATCCAATCTTCTAAGACTTGATGAAGATGGACGTGGGAATCATAAAGAAGGGAACATCATCAATCCTTTCACAAATGATTGCTCAACCATCTCTTTTGGAAAGGTTAAAGGATGCTCAAAAGGATGATGCAGGAATCCAAGAAAAAGTGGAAGCTATCAAAAAGGGAAAATCCTCAGAGTTTAATGTTAATGAAGAAGGAATTGTGCGGTTTGGAAAAAGACTATGTGTTCCATCAAGTTCGGAGCTGAAGAAGGAACTTTTGGATGATGCACATAGTTCAAATTTCTCTATTCACCCAGGGAGCACAAAGATGTATCGAGATCTACGAGAAAACTTTTGGTGGGATAATATGAAGAAGGAGATCGCTGAATATACATCAAAGTTCCTGGTGTGTCAGCAAGTGAAGGCAGAGAGGCAGAAGTCTAAGGGGATGATGCAACCATTGCCCATACCAGAATGGAAATGGGAGAACATCAACATGGACTTCGTCACTGGACTTCCAAGGACATCCAAAGGCAACAATGCAATCTGGGTTGTTGTGGATCGTCCTACAAAGACTGCACACTTCATTGCTATTCGAGAGGATTTCTCTTTGGATCAACTGGCACGGATATATATCAGGGAAGTGGTACGGTTGCATGGAGTACCACTATCTATTGTGTCTGACCGAGATCCAAGATTTACCTCTAAGTTTTGGAAGAGTCTTCAACATGCTCTAAATACTGAACTGAACTTCAGTACGGCCTATCATCCTCAAACTGATGGCCAATCCGAGCGGACTATCCAAACACTTGAGGATATGTTGAGAGCGTGCTCAATGGACTTTAAAGGAGGATGGGATCAACATCTTCCTCTAGTTGAGTTCTCTTATAATAATAGTTTCCACTCGAGCATCCAAATGGAACCATATGAAGCCCTGTATGGGAAAAGGTGTAGAACACCGGCATGTTGGGATGAGGTAGGTGAACGTAAGCTGCTTGGACCAGAAATGGTCGAAGAAATGGTGGAGAAGGTGAAAACCATTCAGCAGCATATCAAGGCAGCCCAGAGTCGATAGAAGAGTTATGCAGATAATCGTCGACGAGACCTTGAGTTTAAAGTCGGAGACATGGTGTTTTTACGCATATCTCCGTGGAAGAAGGTCATGAGGTTTGAAAAGAAAGGGAAGTTAAGTCCAAGGTACATCGGCCCCTTCGAGATTCTTGATCGTGTTGGGGCTGTGGCCTATCGACTAGCACTTCCACCTACTATGTCCAAGGTGCATGATGTATTCCATGTATCCCTCTTAAGGAAGTACATACCAGACCCTTCACATGTACTCTCTTCCGAGGTGGTACAATTAGAAGACGATCTTTCTTATGAGGAGTAACCAGTGAAGATCTTAGATCGTAGAGAAAAAGTTCTACGAAATAAGACAATGCGCCTTGTCAAGGTGTTGTGGAGAAACCACAAGTTTGAAGAAGCAACTTGGGAGACGGAGGATATGATGAAGCTAAGTTACCCACATTTGTTTTAGTGTGGGAAAAGGAAAATTTCGAGGGCGAAATTTCTTAATGGGGGAATGTTGTAACGACCCAAAATTTCATTAATGGAAAATCCCTCTTGATCCAGTTAAATGTTTCTTTATGAAAAATGTTTTTATAAGATATCCACTTTTTTAGTTTTACTTTAAGACTTGTGACCGTTACTTTTATAGCCGTTGAACAGTGATCATCTGGGTAGTTTAAATATAAGGCTTTAACGAACCAATTTTCTACTCAGACAAAGGAAGCGATGGACTCATCTAGTAGAATTGCCCCTTACGAAGCCCATTTGTCAGAGCTCGGAAAAGAGGTGGCGTCTTTGGGCTTTTCCCTTGACCAAGCCCAAGCTGAGCTTCATCAAGTCAAGCTCGAACGCGATCGTCTACGGGAAAAATGGAAGTTGATAGAGATTACCACTCGAGCGATGTTATCCGAGCAACCCAAGAGTCTGTCACCATCGCACACCTTACCCTTAGGTCTTATGCGGCTATTTTAAGGGGTTATGTAACAAATAAGTAGCACCATGTTCATGTACGTTATTTTTTTATTTTTATATAATAATGAATATAATTTCTAGTCATTTTTGATACATTGTAATTAGTTTTTAAAGTACAAATGGTGTTTTTAGTTATTATTTAATTAAGAATTATATTTTATTAAATTAAAGGATTTTTGAATTAAATAATATTTTAATAAAATATTATTATTAATATTAAATTAATTTTTATTAAATATAAATGATCTTATAATTTTATGAATGCAATTAAAATTTTTATTAAGGTTTGAAAGCCATTTCTGTCAAAACCCGTGAATTTTTTATAAATGTCGGTTTTTATTTTAAAAGTGAAAATTCACATATTTAGAAAATTATTTAGATAAAATAAATATTATTTTTGGAATCAGGACGTCGAAATTATCCAACGGTGAATTTTTCATAATTTTCTGAGACAATCAAATTTTTGGGAAAAAATTAAATACCATTTAAATATATAATGTGTTTTATGACATCATAATGACCCAATGGTGATGTAATAAAATACCATAATCCTTATGTTCGGCCAATATATGTTTTATCATTAAAATAACGAGGTTTTGGGTTTGTTTGACTCACTTTCCAAAGCATTAATGGAGCCCTCAAGACGTATTCAACACTTTTCCTTTTTAAATTAATTTCCATGGGAGTGTGACTCACCTCCACATAAGCAACCTTAATTTTTTAATACGTTCGGACCTTGGACTTGTAAAATATTGTTTTCCTCTTTCCTTTTGCAGAAACCATTGGAAAATACCATGGGATGGTTTGTGGTTTGGATTATTTTAATATAAGGGGTCCCAAACCTAAATAATAAAGAATTCTCTCACCTTTCCTATATAAACCCACCCAAGCTCCCACTTCCTCCTCACTCAAAGCCCTTTAAGTTCGTCCAACCTCTGCCCTACTCTCTCTAGAATCCTCTCAAGGTGCCCCAAGCTCCCAAGAAGCCTCTCATAAGCCTCTCTCTAGCCTTTGGAAGCACACTTTCAAGTAAGGGGTTTTCTTCCTTTCTCATTTTTTTCAATTTTCTTTAAGTTGTATTGCCCTTTTATTTTAAATTATGAATGTTGGGGTATGGTTTTTCACCTCTCCCATACTGCCCTCTTATTTTTTGAATGGTGGGAGAACCCTTTCTCTCTCATTAAATGCCTCCCATGTACACCCGTTACTATGCCGAAATTCCGAAAGGAACTTCTCTCTCTTCTTTTACATTCAAGCAATACTTTTGTATCATGAATCTAAATTCCATTTCTATTGTTGGGACATGTATATATATGATCTCCTTACTGTCCATTACATGTAAATATGATGAGGAACCCCTTTCTCTCTCATCAACCTTTTTATGAATTCTTATGTCACGCCGTTAAGCTGCCGAAATCGCACCGATTTTCTAAGCCAATGTATTTGTGTAGTGAATACCATGCCCATTTCTCCATCAAGTGTATTCACCTTTATTCACATTTACATATTGATTGTAAAGTTTCATGTATGAATTCCACATTCCTTTATCATGGAAGAAATGATTATGTTTTAGGAATCCATGTTTTATGATCCATGTGGAACACTTATGCATGAAATGAAATGTTTAAGAAGGGTGCTCTCTTTATAGCGCTCCAATGCATTGGGTAAAGTATAGTATCATGATATGTCATGTGCAATGTGTGTTGACTCATGCTAATTAAAGTTCAATGAGGGTTTACTAATGCTTCAAGTGCAATGAGGGTTTACTCATGCTCCATGTGCAATGAGCCTTGGCTCATGCTAATTCAATGTTAAGTGTTGTTGCACATTTCCATGTTATGATTATCATGCTTTATCATGCCTTTATGTTCATGTTTCTATTATTCTCTATTGATATAACTATTGCCTAACATGTATTTCACTCCTCATGTTATTCATTGTTTACTCCCTTACTGGGCTTTATAGCTCACCCTTTTCTTATGAATGTCCTCAGGTTATCCCATGCAATTCTAAGTACGAAGGAATGTAGTGGTCATGTAAAGGAAGTTTTCAATAAAGATGTTGTATTTCAAGTTTAATGTTTTTATGTAATGATCCTAAGCCCCAAAGACACTAAACCTCTCGATATTCTTTGTTGTATCAAGTGAAGTTTTATGTAATAAAGCATGCTAAAGTTGTAATAAAAAGCAGGGTTGTCATAAGTTCCCTTCTATTCCACACTTTAGAATAAAATAATGTTTGATGCGGCACTAAAGAGGAGTGTAGGGTGAGGACTAAGAAGCCTAGTAGGACCCCACCAAGGTGTTCCTTTTTATGTATCTGTATGAAAATTCTTTTATACTCATCTTAAGTAAAAACATGGAATGATAAGAATTGAAGATGTTTTATAGAAACCAAGGTTAAAATTTCCCTTTTTCTATAGTTAAAAAAATCAGTAATATAAATTTCAAAGAAAATATTCCATATCAATTTTAAAAATAAGAAGCTTTCATTTCATGGCTAACTCATAAATCCAAAAAATAAAAAATAGAAGCACATGTATAACAACAACAAAAAATACTATAGGTCCGGGTCATAGATTACTTGTTCCACAAATAATAATGTTAACAACCTAGTTCATAAAACAAGAGTCCTAGGATGAAATGGAATAACCCATGAGTAAACCCTGTGATAATGTCAATATCTGTCATAAAGAACAATGGTCCTAAGGAAAAAAGGAAATCCCAAAGACAAAAAACCTTGTCAAACAAAAAACTGAAATATGGCACCAAGATAAACATTCCAGAGATATACCCCAGATAACCAATGTGCTCTTTTTTCACAATTCATTTCAATGCTTTGAAAACCATAAAAAAACAATTTAATGTTTATTTCAATGCTTCGGAGAAACCCAAATTACATTACATCTATCAATAACCCAGGGAAACCAATTTATAATTGAAATTTTTTTTAGCACACATGAAAATATCACTCTAATATTTTATTATAAATAAATTTGTAATATAAGAAAACAATATCCATAATCATATTCTAGAGACAGTACCACATAACTCAAAAATCAGGTCACACATCCCTACAATAGGTTATACCAACAAAAAAACACTATAATTCCAATGACTTAAGAATAAAATCTCCATATCTTATGATAAATTCAATTTAGAAAAAATTGTTGTAGTGGAAAAAGAAAATACCACAATCCTCAACTACGAATGTCCTCCAAACCACAAATAATCTTAGAATGACCTTCAGAATAAGACACATCAATGGATCTAGAGGTAGAAAAGAAAGATAATTAAACATAGATCAATGGATTTGACACCATAAACCAAGGGTTCATCCGCAATCACAAGAAATGAATAAGTGAAAGGGAAAATTACCCGAAGAGACGCACCACATGCATAACAGAGATACAACACCAAACTGATTAATCTAAATGTATTAGAGTATCCAAAAATTTTCATGGATGAGTTTTGGTTCGAGATCCAATGTGTTTAGAGAAGGATTAATGCAAAAACAGTATATTTGACATTTTTAAAATTGGATGTGGTCAATTTTAGGACATGTAATATTGTTACACACCATGAAATCCACAATGTACATTTACCTTGGAAGATATGTATCCCCAGCATAATGATCTGTTATTTAATGAATTAAATATGTTAAACCACCATTTACAACATGTAATATTTCATAGCATCATTCTTCTCATGAAATGTTCCCACCAAAAATTAAATATCATGTAACCTAGTTACATGGAGTGAAACTATTTTGAATCCTTAAAAATGATCGGTTCTTAGTGAATGTCTAATAATTATCTCACTTCAGCATTACATGTATTCTTTCAGTCTAAAATGTGTAGAAAACTCTAATTTCGTTAATGGAGTAACTAATAAAATGGTTAGAATATCTTATATTTCAAACAAATTTTTTATATACTAAATGATCAATTTAATTCGTAGATAATTTGCCACTTAAAAAAAATTCATATTGAGTATAGAATATGCTATATCATGATTTCTAAAGAAACGAGTAAACAATATATGTAAAAATAAGATAATATTTAGGAAATATTCATATAGTTTATAAAAAAGATATTTAAGAGAAATTTAATTTCTAATTATCTCAAGAATGTGAATGTTTTATGAAAATGTTAATGAAAATATTCAAAAGAGATAAATGTAGACTATCAATTGATTATAAATAAATGTTTGAAGTAATATCATTTCCAATAGGGAAATTAAGGAAATGGATGTGAAATATTAATAAAATTTGACATTAGAGGTTTTTGTTTTTAAATAGATTCAATAATTTATGAATAAAGTAGGTTCATAAAATAGATATGGCCTTGGAGAAATCTACTAATTCCATATTCAATAAAAAAATTATTTTTATTTTTTATATAAATTCCAACATACCCCATTCAGATAAAATTTAAAAAAATCCATTCAATCCTTACAAAAATAGTAATCGATTACAATAATTTTACATAAAAATTAATTTGACCCAATAATAGATCTTTTGGATGGAAATATTGAAAATAAATCACAGGAAATAAAAACATTCTGGATCAAAATGATAAATAAGATCATAATCACTTTTTATCAACCCTCTTAAAATTTCAACAAGAATTAAATAAAGAAAAATAATTATTAATTTTTTATCCAAATTAAATTCCTTCAGGGGGAATTATATACACCAAATAAATGTAAATATATACTTAATACTAAATATCCATAAATATAGTATATATTGGGATAAAATATATTAATTCTAATATACAATTAGTTGAATGTGATTTAAGATCCTATATATTGGTTTTATGTAATTTATTAATTTATCCAAAAATATAATTAACTTGCGGGATCCTCTTATAACATCTTACCACTCATTTATAAATAATATTTTTATTATTACTATTGATTTAAGTGTTAACTAGTTATATTTATCATCCATGTTTTCCCAAGGAAGTTATGGTTATTGTCCATATGATATTATTTCATTATTTAGAGAACTATACTAATGTTATAAATATAATATCTAATTGTTTCATAAATTTTTTGAATTATTCATGAAATATGTATATGGAAAATAAATCACATCACTTAATGGAGACGGTATGTGGTACGTATACATAATAAGAATTTTCATGTCCTTATTGGATAAAGGTAAGAAAGTATAAAAATAATAAATTTATAAAATAAATATATTATCATATGTATTATAAATATTTACTGTCACTGTCAAATTGACCATGTAATTGATTTAGTGATGGAAAAAAATTTTCATCAATTCAGTAGGCGGTTGTCCACCACAAATATAAGAACTGTATTTATTTCCCACTTTAAGGATAAGGACATGGATAAATATTATCACATAAATAAAATAAAATCATAGTATATGGATGATACTTCTATTATTATATAATATATTTTTTTGTAAAAAATTTTCTATTTTAATGGAAGAAGTAAGAAAAATGATCATGGTGAATATTATTACATTATCCAAGTGAAACCTGTTATTTCATTCAACTTTAGTCTTCAAATCATGTACATTTGGAATATAAAAATTTCTACGACATGGATATGGAGCCTAGGAAGATTCTATTATATAAATTCACAGATATATGAGGCTTATTATGTATAGAGATGACATAAGTGGTGGTACCTTTGTAGTGGAGGGAAATGAAACTCATGGAATTACATAAATCATTAAAAAAAATATATATCATAATCCTGTAAATTGGAACTGAGGATAAATAGTTTAGAATATAATTTATGATATGATTGAAATAAATAAAATCAATAATATATATTTATGTGTTGGATACATTTTAGACCTTATCCTATAGTTAAACCACATTAAACTAATTTTAACGTTAACTGTGATAATTTATCATTCCATCATTATAATCAAATTATATGAAAAAAATAAAAGGGTCCCTATATCAAAATAAAGAAATTTAGATTCCAATTTTCTAATTCATTTGTTCATATTTGATTTCTATATATGGACTAAATTGGTTTAAATATAATAACACAAAATAGATGGGAAACATTTTTTAAGAAAACACCTGAGTTTAGAGTAAACATATTTTAACACTGAATTAAGGTAATAAATTGGTTTCCACATTTCTTATAGTTAAATAAGAATAAAATTAATTTTTTCATACTTTTATATCAGTAAAAATTTGAATATAATATTCCAACCATGTAATTACATTCAATGACTCAAAAATAAATTTTAATTTGAATAAAAAATACTTATCATCCCCAAAGTCAAGCATGTGTTTCCAAAATTATATTTATGCTTTAAAATAGATAATTTTACTCATTTGGTATAAATTTTATTCAAAATCCCCTCACCCAATATGATAAACTATATTTTTTATGAAATTTTAAAGTTTGTCTGTTTATTTTTACCCAAGGTAAATAAAATTGAACCATAAATGTTGAAATAAATGTATACTATTTTTACTATTCATTGAATAAAATAAAATAGACACAAAAAATATTGATATTAGGATTCTAAATATTTAATATATTTTATCAAATTAAAGTCATATAAGTTCTGGATTTATATTTAATAATAACCCTGTAAAAAGGATGAAAAATACATTTTTATAAAATTAATATTTCAACCATAAGATAATATTACATTAAGTGGGATACAATTAATAAAAAATATATGGATTTAAATTCATATTTATATATATATATAATATAAATTAAATTTAAATCATTATAAGTTAAATATTATTTTATTTAACTAAAATGACACAACATTCTGTATCTAAACATAATTTTTTGAAAATAAATCAATTTTTTATATTCAAATAATCATATGATTTTTTATAGAAAATTGATAATCAATACATTCTTAAATATAAATACTATACAAAATTATTATATATAAAATTTTTAACAGTTAAATACGGATTTCTAAATTTTTCATAAATGCTTATTTCCATTGCAAAAATTTAATATGTTATTCTAGGATTTTTAAGGATAATATATCCAAATAAAATTATCCTATAATATTTTAATATTTCATCCATTAAATATTAATATATTTGTTTAGTTATTATTATTTTGAAATATAATTTTTAATTTCTATAAATATGGATCATATTTTACATTCATACGCATTCAAATATTCCATCCTCAAAATTATTCATTGATTTAATTTGAAATAAAATGAGGGTGGTTATTCTTCATGAAATTGTAAACATTCCATAGTGCTTCCTCTATTTTTCTATATACAAAAATTACCACTACTATTTAAGTCAATTGATTCCATTTCACATTTTTTCTAGTGTCACGAATATGTATTGCATGTTCACAGTAAGATATATCAGGTTCAAATTCAATTAAATTGTAAGTGATAAGGTGTGTTGGGTCCATAATGTAGTTCTTTAATAATGATATATGGAAATCATCGTGTAATTTATAGATTCTTTGTGTAATTTCTAATATTGTTTTCCAAATATACAATTATTTCTAGAATTTTAAAAGGCATGATGTACATGGTGCCCAATTTTCCAATCCAATTGAACCATATTACACTCTTCCACAAAGATATTTTTAAGAAAATTTGATCTATCACATGAAATTAAAAATAATTCCTATTATTATTAGAACTAATTTTACTTCATTGACATTCCTTAATATATCGGTGAATATTCCTTACATTTTTTCTCCCTAACATATTCTAGGCCTACAATCCTCCTTTCAGAAAATTTATCCCAAAATGAATATGTATTAGATCTCTTTCTATAAAATTATTCATATCATTACATTTGAATTAATGAATTGAATCTAATATTACAGGAATCCTTCAACCCGATTAAATACTAATTACTATAACCTTGTATGTAATGTTAGTAGGACATAAACATGTCTTCAAAATTTAGTATAGTTCATTTTTACATTCCTTAAATTTTTGGGTGATATAGAATTATCAAAGGATTATTAGTATCTATATATTTTTAATGCAATTTCTAGAAAAAAATCATCTAGTCCCAAATAAATAATTTTATTATTAGACCTAGATAACTGGACAGACATTTGATTTACATTTTTTCTTTGTAAAAATATATCATAAATTTTAATCAAAATCATTCATCACCATTTAACTCATTCAAATAATTCCTCACTATATCATTTGGAAAGGGAAAAATTAATAATCGTGATAAAAATGATCTGTTATAGTAATGATAAAACATATTACTTCTTGTGTAAATAAGTCCTAAATAATATGGAAAGAATTATAACTAAAAACAAAATCCATTTAATCTATAGCTTTAGAATAAAATGTAGCGAGGTATTATAAAAATACCATATTATAATGAATTAAAAAAAATGATTTATTGAATAGGGGAATTATTTATATTGTATTACATTATATCTTACATCATGATATGAATAACATATATGAATTACTCAAGGAATATATAAATTATTGGGGGGTATACACCATAAATGAATTTAATTTGGAAAATTATTTGTATTATGACACATATATATGAATCAATGGGAAATATACAACTATCCTCACTAATAAAAACATTTCCAACTCGCTTATAATGTATTGAATGGTAAATTTAATTAATAATAATTATTCCCAAATCAACAAATATAGTTCTATATTAATGTATACAATATATAATGATTTCAAAATCAACAATAAAACACAATATGAAATAATGATATAAATATTATGAAATAATCATATACATGATATAAATAATTATTATATTTATGATAATTTTTTTGAAAATTGATCTTAGGGATGTCAATGTTTCAGGATTATGTTAAACAAAAAAATTACTAAGAGGTAACAAATGAAAACCATTTCATTGGAAATACAGGTGTTGTGAGAGAGGCATATCCAATGAATAAATAATGTAAATGGAAGTGAAATATAAAAATAATATGTATTAATTTTATTTTTCAAATCTTTTTAAAACTTGTATTATTATCTAACATTAAAAAATGATTATGGAGTGGGAAAATATTTTAATGTCACACACAATAATAAATGTTCATTTTAATTGAATGTTGAAGAACACCTTTAAAAAATGTTAAATAAATTTATTTAAAATGTCTTAAAAAATCAATGATAACGTAAAAATTCTTTGGTCATTATTTGAGTAAATAATTTTACAATTCTAAGGAAATTTAAAAAAATATAGACATGGGAAAAAAATTCATAATAAAAAAGAGTATTATGATCTATTTTTCTTTTATATAATTCATTGTGAAAAACGAACATCAATTCTTTTATTTTTTAATATATATATATATATAGATATTCATCATAAATAATAAATAGTTTTGATATACACCCCAAATAAAAGTAAATAGGTGCATAATATGGAATATATCTCAATTGAGTGTAAATTGTGAAAATATCCCTTGCTTTATGATTACCATTATAAGAACAATAATTATACTACTTCACAATAGAATAAAAAATTAGTTTAGTTATACTAGAACAACATTAATATTTATAATATCTTATAAAATACTTTTATTGAATATTATATCACATCCATTAATAATATTTTATTATTAATATTGTTTGAGGTTTTATATAGTTTGGTTTTCCATGAATGTTTCTTCCATAGAAATTAAATTTTTTCACTTTGAACATAGTATATCAAAAAATTTATTAATTTTTTAAATATAAAATTTTATAATATAGAAATTTTTATAATGATTCTCAATATTTGGATTTAGAAAATGAATCACATCACTTCATGGGGATAATAGCTCATATGTACAGATAAGAGACGTTATCATATTCATAATGTATGAATGTGTAACAAAATAGATTATATATTAAATTTAAGGAATAATTATTTTTTCATTGGAATTATATATATTGATTAGTTTCATTAATATGACTATCCATTTGAGTCGGTAATGAAAAATTAATTATATCATCTTAAGAAGTGATAGTCCTCAATACACACAATATATGATTTTTTTACCATTTGGTATAGAAGGAGATATATACATATTTTTTTAATCGTAATTAAATAATAGTTCATGGAAGATAATATTGTAATTAAATTTTTGTATTTATTAAATTATTGATATTGGTAAATGAATTATAAAAAAGGAATGTTCTAGGTGAAACCTACTAACATCTCCTGTAGAATCCACTTTTAATATAAACCTTATTCTTAAAAATGGACATTTTCAAATAAAAACAATCCTTATAACATGGGGAAATCCCAGTTAGATATTATGGAAGTTATTGAACAATATAGAAGGATTGTGATGTGTGTATAAGATAGAAGTGGGGGATTTGTTTAATAAATGATGCAATCAAAACACATAGAATTAGTTTAAAATATTAAATAATAAGTATATCATAAGAATTTAGAGTGGAACCAATTATCCCTAAATTATAATATAATGTATTAATAGGATAGTAATTCAATAAATCATATTTATAAATGTTTTGAATGCATTTTAATCCTTATATTATTTTCAACAACATTGAATTCATTTTTTCCTTAATAATAAAGTATTAAAATATAATAAGTCTTTATAATATTTAAAATTACTAATAGTTGAATACTATATTGTTAATTACTTATAAAATACTATTTGTAACTAATAATTTCAATAACTCAATCATTTGGAATTTTGACATAAAATATCAAAATTATTATTCATCCTATGAAATTATATTTTACCTTGCATGAAATAAATATATGTACATATTATTATAGTTTTATTGATATAAAATGTTCACTTATAATAATAGAAACATGGTTTTAAAATAATACTTTCATCTAATGACATTTTTTATTACTATTTATGAAGATAAAGTTAGAGACAAACTATTTTGGAAAATTTATATTGAACTGTGTTCAAATATTATTAACATGATATGATATTAATATTATTTTTCTATAAAATTTAAAAAACAATAAAAAATTTATTATTTAATATCATTTAAATTATATAAAACAACATAATCATTTAGTAAATAATCATTGAAAAATCACTCAAGTATGTGGTTAAATTTACAAAAAAAATTGATTATCGTGCTGATTCTCTGAGAAAGAATGTTCAATAAAATTTCATTATTATAAAGTATAGAAAATATAAAAATTTAATATATATCATATATATATATTAATTTAATATTTATGTCCATTAATATTTTTTGACCAACTAAATTCTATATTCATTGGTGCGATAGTTTTTACACCCTCACAATTTATGAACCATTTTCTCAATGAATATATAGAGTGGTAATATATAGAAATTAAAATTTTATATGGAAAAAATATTGTTATAAACATCATATTATTTAGTTAAATATTCTTTTATTTCTTACATATTTGGTAGTTATGTGTAATAAGTCATATCATTCATAGTGGTGGTAGTCTGAACACACACATGATTCAAGATCAAATTCCATAATGAATGGACATCAAGAAGTTAAATGTAATAGTTTATGAATCAATAATTTTATTAGTAATATAAGAAACATTATTATGGATTAAATATTACTTTTATACCTTATATAATAGGTGGTTATGAGAAATAAACTTCATAGTATCCTAAAGTTTATGGTCTGAACATACACACAATCGATTTTATTATTTTTCTTATTGGGTTCTAGATATTGATGGATAATTGAGATAAATCAATATAGTAAAATGTTATTGTATATATGATTATGAATTATTTATATTAATTATTTTTGGAATATTGGTAAGTTGATAATTAAAACTATTGACTAAGAGGAGTGTAATATTCACATCAGGAATATTGATTCTGATTGTAATTAATGTATTATAGACATTAATAGGGGGAAAAGGCTATGGGCTTTGAGATAGGAATATAGTATTAAAAATGGTATTTGTTTCACCGTGTAATCTTAATGCATGGGTTAGTATAGAATGGGTGTATGTGAATGTTTTTAAAAGTTCAGGGAAGGGGAATTTCTATGGAAATGAATGTGATGTAATATATACAAATGGAATGAAATAAATGATTTGGAAAAATCGAACCAACCTATTTTAATCAATTAAACACTAATTAATCATTATTAAATATTATTTATGTCAATTATTTTTTACTAAATATAATTGTTGAGCCTTATAAAAAATTTATGAAAATATTATTATGAATTTGGTTTCCAATTAACATAAATAATTCATAAATTATTACTTTAAATATTACACACATAACACATAATTTTTTTAAATAAAATATAGTTTTTAGATATTAAATTTAGGTATAAGGACAATTTGTCATTTTGACTGATTTTCATGATAGTATATTAGAAGTTATAAGACATAATAATATATATCTAAAATTTGAATAAATCTAAATCCAATTTTTACTTTTATATTTTTAAATTAAAAAATTTCAATTTTACTTTTCAAATTATAATAAAATGATAATTTTGTCACAAAATATTAAAAACTGAACTTCCATGTTCAAATAAATATTTTTTATTTCATAATTATTCCCTTATAATAAGAATTTGATTATTTAATATATTTGATTAGGTTTAAGTCCTTCCAAATATAATTAAAATATGATAAAATTCAATATTTTGGAAAAACCATTTGTTTCAATATTTTTGTCGAAATCAATTATTTTAGAAAAAAATAAAACTAATAAAACATAATATTATTTTTTTCAATAAATTAATAAATTATTATTATATTATCAAATGTAAATCAACATTTTGTAAACATATATTTTCAAAAGAAAATATATGAAAGAAGGAAAATATAATTTATTGAAGATAACATTTTAAATTGTTGCCCATATGAATTATTTACCATATGTCACGAACAAATATTATTGTTTTAAAAGAAATTCCTTTTTATAGAATTATTAATAATGAAATATTAAAATTATTTGGTTCATTTTTGTTAAGTTTACATGGTGTTATATGTTATAGAAGATAGTTTGTGTTTTGATGGATACAAAATCTCTAGTCATTACATAACACATATTTAAATATATTGCCTCCAATGATTTTTTAAAAATACATTTATTAATGATTATAGAATTATATAAATTATTTTAAATAATAATTTAATCAAAATGTCTATATTAATATATTCTTTAAAATAATAAGTATAATATTCTTTGTAAATCTATTTATCTGAATGCCTTTTTTTACTTGGTAGATAAATGATTTAGGTCCTCCTATTAAACGTATAAAATAATTTATTAGTTTCATTGTTTCATTCCTCATGTTTTTTATCTCAGTATATTTTAAATGGAAGAAACAATAAATATATTCATTTTTCATCTTTATTTCCTACATTTTCAAGTTACACCATCTTTATCTTATTTGGTGTGTTTTAGGAATTGAAAATATTCACATTATTAATAATATTTCATATTATTTAATATACATAATAAAAAGAATTATATCCCAAGTTCATGTCCCATTATGTTACAGGGTGGGAAAATAACCATGTTTTCTATCACATCCATTACATTTTTGGGTTCCATATCATGATAACCATTAAATTAAATTGATTATTTTTTGTATTAGAATATAGAAAATAATAATTGTGAAATGGTAAATGTCACGACCCACATTCCTCAAGATGAGGGAAGGGGCAGCATAGTGCCAACCCCTTCCTTATTCAAGAGGAATAATAGATAATTACAACTGAGTTCCACCTTCATAGGCTCTGGAGTGGTGACTAGAATTAAGGGTATAGAATCTCAAACAAAACAGAAGGAATTACCATTTTTAATGAAAACATGATTGGGATATAAGAGTGTAAAAATCCCAAAACAACACCACAAATTCAAATAAAGGAGACCAAAATCCATATCATGCATGATTTAAATATAAAATGTGACAAAAGTACCACCAAACCAACAATGTAAGTATGAAAATAAAGAAACTAAGTAGTAACAAATCAATTATCCCAATGCCTGAGCTATTATTGTCCTATAGAGTCCACAATGTCCTCATGAAAAACTAAAAATAATTTTACATACATAGGGTGAGTAATAATGTAAACCCATTAGGAAACTAAATCCAATCATGCACATATGGGGGAACAAACTAATTCCCATAGGAGAATTTAGTAGAGCCTCAAGAACCTTCCAAGGAGTACTAACAATCCCACCCTCACCCATAAAATTTTTCCAAATAACGCATGTCTAATAATGTATTAGTGTAATCACATCAACATTTGGGTTCCACCCACTACTTTCCCCTAGTTAACATCTATTCATAATATAAAAAATCATGAAGTTACCATTCATTCTAAAATATAGCCCCACTACCACAACCCGGTCGCACACACCTGGGCCTCAACTACACCACACAACTTGCCCGCAGACACCTCAGACACAAGAACCATGCCAATCACTCGTAGACACCTGGGTATCCTCTTGAAGACACATGGGAAAAAAACCTATCCCACAAACACCATAAAACATAGTCCAAAAAATCCTTCCTAAAGGGTTTGGGACTATGGTAAGACTCAATCCATTACAACCTTCCTAGATACGCTTGCGTAGTAAGAACCAAAAGAGTGTGTGGGGAAGAAAGTAACTAACCAACCATCCATCCTCCCACTGAGATGTTGCGAAAGACACACCCCCCCACCCATAAAATTTGGTTGTTCAAAACATGGTTCTCAATACGGTTGGAGAGGGTATATAAATTTAATGTAACAAAAATTTATACATATATGTACGGAAACACTGATCCCAACCTACAGGTACAACAATAAACAACCATCCCACCAGACCACTTTTGTTGCTACCCATATATCCATTACCCCACAAACATCAAATGTTAAAGTGTAAACCAAACCCCTTTTTCATTAAACCATTTTTTATTTATTTGTTAAGGGGTTCACTTTAATTTGTTACAACACTTCCAAAGAAAATATTAAGTAGAACATCAAACAATGAAATAAGAACCAAGATAGATAATTTCCATTTTAACATCCATTCAAGAAAACAACAAAAATAAACCAACCTTCATTCCCACAAAAAACACCCTTATTATAATTAATAAATTAAACCACCCCCAACTGTCATTATTCAATGTTATTCCTCACAATCATGCCATCATAGCAAAACCCAAAATCCCAACTGCACAACAACACCACATATGGGACACCTATTTACATGAAGTCACGAAACAACCCAAACCTACAACCCCGCTACCCAAACATTCCCCAAATATTTTCTCACTCCATAAAAAGTCCATAACAACATTGTATATCCACTACTCAATGTAATTTAATGGTATCAACACAAATAAAGGAATTACCACTTCCTAAAATCTATGCATTCCATAATAAATTAGACTCTGAAACTGAGATTCCAACACACCACTCGTAACGCCCACACACAAAGCCCACATCAACTAAGATTAAACAACATCTTAGTTACACACACATACTACAACTTTTTCATAGAACCAACTCCCCTTCCCACCCATATACCCATAACTGTGCTCCCAACAACAACACCACACAACCCAGACAAAGTCAAAAAACCCACCAGAACAAAACACTCATCCACACCTATAAAAAATACATATTTAGATTTGTTAAACACTATTCTTTGAGTCCAACTTGATAAATAGGTTTGATCAGCAAAGTTTTTTCATCCTAGGGAACACATTTCATTTATACAAGTATATAAGATTATGCAGGTTTCATGTTATATACATTTGTCAAGAATCATGGAAAAATAGAACATATACAATGTAAAAAAAGACACCAATATCCATGATTTTCATATAGAATACAACCCCAATAAACCATAAAAATAATCAATGATAACAATATAGAATAGGATATCAATCATCAATACACTCAAAGCAAATTATTTATTGGAACCCGTTATCTTTAAATCTTATTCCCTTCTTATTTATTACTCATTTTATGAAAGGTATACACCCATAATTCCAAAAGAAGCATTTATAAAACCACCCTGCATGATGAACAATTAATGAGAGGTAGAAGAAATTCCTACATGATATAATAGTTAACCAAATATCGTCTTCACAACATGAAAATGGGATCACATGAGAGGTATACAATCTTGAGAACAATAAGAAGGAGGGGAATCTAGCATAGGCACAAAAATTTTACATATATGAAAATTTAGGCACACTAAGATGGAATGAAAAAAATTGGGAATGAAATATCTTGGCTTTAAAGAGCTAGATCATATATTATTGGAAGAATAGTTTCAAAAGATAGTAACGTGGGGTCTTTTTCAAGATCATGTGGTTTTATTGTATCAAAGAACCCATAAAATTAATATATTAATGATATAATTAATAAAATTTGGATCACACTTAAAAAATGCCCAAACATGGATTTAAATTGGGTTTACGTCAAATTAATCATAAGAGGGCTGAAAATTGAAAAGATGGAAAAATTTTAAATGAGTCACTAATTGATGTTTCACCAACGATGAGCCATAAATATATGAGATTCCAATGCTACATAACGATTTTAATACATTTAAATTGATATATTATTATAATGTGATGACTCACTGAAAACATGACACACTAAAACCTTAACACCGACACCCTAACACCGACACACTGACTCACTAATGTCGATGTCCCTAACTCACCCAAGCCGATTAACCTATCTCAATGATGTTGATGCCCCTGACTCATATATATTATCACCCATTACTAAAATACACTGAGCTACCAATAATGAGTCACAATTAAAAAAACTATACTTTTGTTAAACTTATGAAACAAGATATTGTTGCCCCCAGAACACTCTAAAAAATAGATTTTAACTAAGTAATTTCCAGGGGAAATATAGGTCATTACATCTGATACCTCTCAATCTTTTCTAGTACCCGATAATTTATAACCAACCCTAGTAAAAGAGAGTTTTGAACACCCACCCCTTAAGATGCCTCTCTGGAACAAACCACCATGTGTAGTTCGAAAAGTGGAGAGAAAACCCTGACATCAACGAACACCACCATGGCATATACCACCAGAAAAATGATACAAATACTAAGGCCCAACTTCCCCAAAATATCAATTATGTAATCCCTTCCTCCATGTCAAGATACAATCTAGTTTTTGAGGCACCAAATCTCATTCATGAGTTCAATCACATCCACATTAATGCGTCTTGATTTGGGATCAGGACCATGCCTTCCCAGTGTCACGAAATTCCACAAAAAACTCTCAAAAAGTGATCAAGGATTCTGATAATTAATGAGGTCAATAATTACATAATATGTAAAGAAAAAATAAAAAAGAGAAAATAATTCAGGACATTTCTGGGTACTAGGGACACATCAAAACATCCCTCTCCCAAGTACCCTCCTCGGGGCCACTATGCCTACATAACACACGAACCAAAGGAATGGTCCATCCACGAAGACCTTCAATTCATGAACAATTATTCTTATTGGTCTCTCTATGAACATGAAATCTTCTTCGATATCCATCTCCACATAGTCAATGATATGGGATTCATTGTTTAAATACTGATAGAGTTGAGAGACAATGAAGAAGTCATGGATCCAATCAAACTGTGAGGAAACTCCAACTAATAATCTACATTTCCAACTTATCCCAACACCTCTAATGGTTTGACAAACATTATAGAAATCTTGGTCCCTATTCGAAAACTCTAATACCCATGTTGAGGGTAAACTTACAAGAATGCATGGTCCCCAACCTCAATCACCAATGGACTATGCCTATGATCGACATACAACTAATACAGGTCCTGTTCTACCTTCATTTTCTTATTGAAAAGCTCCAACTTCGTTATTGTACTCTACACCATTTCTTGACCATGAATGGACGCCTCCCCAACTTCCATCCAAGACATGGGTGAAAAATACAGTGGCGTGTATAAGCTCCTAACAAAGCCATACCAATGTAATAATGGTAGATATTTTTGTAAGAAACGTCTAGAAAGTTAAAATGTCACACCCAAGACCCAATAATGTCTAGAACACATGATAGTAATATGTATTCCAATGTTTTCATGGTCCTCTCTTTCTGTAAATACGTTTGAGGGTGGAAAGAAGTGTATATGGGTAACTGGTTGCTAATGGAATGATGTAATCCCCTCCAGAAACATGACATAAAACGTGTATCCTGACCCATGACAATAAATCTTGGATGTCCATGCATCGAAAACATCTCATTCTCAAACCTCTATTATAAGGCATCAAAAATTCTCAACTCCTTGATCTCTATGTAGTTAGCCATCTTTGTCAACCTGTCCACTACTACCCCAATAGAATCACATCCTCCCTGAGTCCTAATTAATCCTATGACTAAATCCATAATTAAATAAACCTAATTACACTTGAGAATATCTATATGCTACAATAGACTACCGGGAACATGGTTCTCGACCATCACCCGCTGAAACACTATACACCTTTCCGCAAAATCTGCCACTACCCACTTCACCCTGAGCCATGAAAACTATTCCCTCCAGCCTCAGTACATATTAGATTCTCTTGGATGATCTCCCATGGTGAGATATGGATCTATCTGAGAACTACCTCATGCATTTCGAGTGATACACAATGTTTCCCATAGAACCTCATCTGATTCCATCTTCTGTTAACCATCCCTTCAAAGTATCACCCAAAACAGCGTGACCACACATCACTTTAGTTTATTAGTCTAAACAATGAGACTCCACCACCGACAGTACTAAGGAATATTGAACTGCCATCTAAAATATACATCATCTACCATTATCCACTCTCTCATCCTGATGTAATGTGTCTAGATCTTCCATTTCTTTCAAATCATCTATAGATTCCCGAACTACCCCATTCTGTGACTTTCTGCTTAAGGCATCAACCAACACATTCCCCATTAATGAGGTGTAAGAGATATCAAAGTCATAGTGTAGTTAAAACATAATCCACCTTCACTGCTTCTAGATTAGATCTCACCAGAAAAATATATACATCAAGGTATTTTCATCAATAAAAACCACAATTCCCTCCTCAATGAGGTAATGTCACCTCATCTTTAGTGCGAACATGGCCACTTCAAGCTCCAAATCATTAGTGGTGTAGTTACACTCATGTGGACATAACTACTTATGCCCATAAAAGATCACTCCCTATTACTGCATGAGAACTCATCCCGAGACTATACCTAATGTGTCACAAAACACATCCAATGTCACCCCTTCATCTGGAAACCTAAGCACTAGGGCACTGACCAGCTTCTCCTTCAGGTATTTGAATGCTTCTGACCATGCTCACTCCACAATAAGGCATCATCTTTTTTGGTCAATGATTTCAATAGAGCTAGAACTCGATATATGTTGGGAAATAACCTTTATTAATAGCCCTATAGATAAAGAAAGTTACGATGCTCTTCCACATTTTTGGGTGTTTCTAATGAAAAAATTGCCTCGACCTTTGATGGGTCCATTACTCTCTATTTTCAATACATAACATTTCGAATAAAGTGAACCTCTCACATCCATACCATGCACTTATACAACTTCCCATAGAGATGGTGGTTTCATGGGGCCTGTAGGACTGTCCAAAAAGTTTTGGCATTCTACTCTTTTGACATTGAGTAAATCAGGATGTCGTCGATGAAAATGATAATGAATCATTCGAGAAACTTTCAGAAGACAGAGGTCATGACACCCATGAACATGGCTGGTGCATTCATAAAATTGAAGGAAATGACCAAAACTTGAAGTTTTTATACCTTCATTTGAAATATTTATTTGGAATGTGATTCTCCTTCACCCTTAACTGGTGAAATCCAAATCACATAACGATATATGAGATCCAACATTCTCCCATCAATTGGTCAAAAAAAGATTCTATCCTTCGAGGGCGGTAACCATTCGTGATATTTTCCTAATTCAATCTCTAGATGTCTCTACAGAGATTCAAACCACTATCTACATTCATTTTGAACAAGACTAGATCACCCCTCAATGACACATTTAACCGAATAAATCCTTTATTCATAAGTTTGTCAACCTGAATTTTCAAATCCCACAACTCTGAAGGTGACATCCGATGGAGAGATATTGAAATAGGATGGGCTCCAGATTGCAGGTCTATTCTGAACTCAATGTCACTTTAATGGGGTAGGGTGACAACCTCCTCTAGCAAGACATACCATAACTATATTACAACCCCTGAATCCTCCACCATATATATGTTCACTGATATCACTGACAGTAATTCCAACAAGGATAGAAGAGGATCTATATAGCAACTGCCCGACTAATAGCCCCACTCACCAACAAAAACCACACACTGGCAATGCAGACATAATAAATAAATCTCTTTTGATAGAAGTCGGTAAAATCATGCAAATAAAACAAGAAGTTGGTGCATAGGATGA
Organism: Viscum album; assembly: GCA_963277665.1. Classification (NCBI taxonomy): domain Eukaryota; kingdom Viridiplantae; phylum Streptophyta; class Magnoliopsida; order Santalales; family Viscaceae; genus Viscum; species Viscum album. The sequence continues at coordinate 959,175 of CAUJRU010000071.1, forward strand.
AATCAAATGATTGCATCTGTAATAGAAGAAGATCTTACCTGAACTAATGTGGCACCATCATTAGTCTATATCCCTGATAAACATCAAACAAACTGGTCTGGCATCCAAATATCATACTCATCACCAAAGGGATGAGAATTATCTTGACATCAAGTCCCAATGCATGGGATACAACAGTTTCCAAAAAGGGCTGTGAGGATCCTAAATAAAATAATGTGCAAGAAACAGTGCTAGAAAAACTGACCGTACCTTGAACTTCCTCTGGGGCTATTTGAACTGCTTCCTCGACAGCGTTCAACTGCCCACAAATACTCCTCTACCCCTATTCTATCAACCTACTCCCCAACCACACCCTTGTCATAGATTATGTGGATAACCCTTTGGTCGGCCTCCTCTAGAACCATTTATCCTTAGTGGCGAAGGAGCCCGCTAGCCCAACTGCAGAAAATTCCTAACGGGAAATTGCTACTACTGAGGTTGGTGAAAAATCTGCCAACCCCCATTTTACTGAGTTGGATCTTCGAATGAGTTAAAAAGATGTCAATGAACACCATATAAAGAGAACCTTGGTCCTAGAATAATGGGTAAAGGGGGAGGACAAGGTTATTCAAACAATAATACTTAATGCCTACATCCTACTGGGTGAAATATGGAAGGCCCTGACAGTGGAGACATTTTATTGGCTGCGTTCCACTTTGAAAAAATCAATTGGCTCTCCTATCATGGTAAAACTCCCTGTATGTGAATTCTATCAACTACTTTGGAATTATTCTGAACATATATGTAAATTTTTATGTAAAATAGCGTGAAGACATATTGAGGAGAAGGTTAGAGTTTCTCCTTTAAGAATCGTTCTAAAGACTCCTCAAACATAAAGAGATCTAGTGAAACTCACTAGAGATTGTTGAACTTGATCCCCTGATCCCTCACCGGTATACTACCATGCTCGAGGGAGATATGATCCTTCCTATTGTTCACCTTCATTGTCATGGAATGTAACATTACCCGAAACTCCTTCTCTATGTCATCCCATGATACATCGATCTCATTCCTCTCCCATAATTATAGTGTCATCCACTGAACTTCCACTCCTTGCATCTAGAACTCTAATAGAGGATCCCATTACTCCCTCATAACATAGATCAAGGTAAATATGAATATTATATACTTAAGCAATCCCTCAATGTTTATGTTGTAAACTCTACCTCCTTACTTCTTCCTGGTCTGTTGATATAATATAAGACGTGTCTTCCGCCACAGGTCATCTTCCCCTTATCGATCGGTCACCCACTGATCCACCTTGTCAGCCTCTTGGGCCTCAACTGCTCGTACAACATGTGGTCATCTTCTGGGTTCCATGGATGAAAATTTTAAATAGCGAACTCTTAATCCTGAGGCTCATGGAAAGATCCTTTTAATATTTATTTTAAGCAATTATTTAAATTAAATTCCCAAAACACCCATGACATGCAAGAAAACAAGTCATTATGACGTATGTACCTTTCCTAGGGTGTCTTCCCAACAATTAGTGTTGCCTTATAGAGACATTCAGTATGTCTAGATTCATTGCATTGGATAACAGGGGGCCTAAAATCTCATGCATTGTCTATTCATCCTAGGCTTATTTCACACACAATGATTTCCGAACACTGTTCTCCTACCATCCCATGAAATCCTCACTATTCCAAAATCTGAACTCCATCATATCTCTCTATGATCACCTTTGATAACATTTTTTCATGAACTGCCTTCCTCATGATGAGGGAATTGGAAAAAAGGGTCACTCCCTTCATTCATCAAGAAGAATAAGTGATAATGACCCTAGATTCCAACCTTCATAGTCCCTGGAATGGTGACTAGAACCATGGGTGTAGAATATCACAAAATATGAAAGGAATTACCCTTTTTAATGAATAATTGAACATGATATAAAATGGAAACAATCCTAAAACCAAACCATGCATTTATTTAATGTAAATTAAAATACAACCGATGCATGATTAAAAAGTAAATAGTGACAAATATACAACTGATGAACCATTTTATATTTCAAAAGAAATAATATATGCAGAAACCCATCAACTACCCTGAAATTTATGCAATTAATTCCTATCACGATACTCAAATCCATCTAGAAAACTTGAAAATAATTTTACAAACATATGATGAGTATAAAAGTATACCTAGAAGAAAAACTAATGCCACCCATGAAAAAGTGGGCGAATATACTAATTCCGCTATGAGAAAATAGAAAAACCTCCAGAACCTAATATGAAGTAAAAAACATCCCATCCTCACTAAGGAATAGTCACCATATAATGAAATTAAACAAAAGTAGTAGTATAAGGACATCAAAATTTGGGGTACCCTGCACCACTTTCCAACTGGTTAACTTTTATCCACTGTAGATAATTTCTAGATACGAAAACTCTTCCAAAATGTAGTCCCACTAACATAACCCACATACTCAGACATGTACGTCAACCACACCACACATCTCACCTACAAACACTTGGGACACAACAACCACACCTCTTTCCCACAGACACCTGGGCCTCATCCTAAAGGAAATTAGTAAAAAAACATGGACCGCAAAAACCTGATCCTATCATTCAAAAAACCTACCTGATGTGTATAAGACTATGGTAATTGTCGGGAAATTACATCCTTCATGTCTATAATAAATCATTTTGAACCAGAAGTGGGTGAGAGGATGAATGTCAGTAACCATCCATCCATCCTCCCACTATAATGTTTGGAAATACACCCTAACCCATGAAATGGGGGCATTCAACACATGGTTATCGGAATGGATGGGGTGAGTATTTAAACAACAAGGAACTATAACTTATATGTATATGTATGATAACACTCATACAAACCTTCAGATCCCAAAACAAACACACATCTCACCAGAACCACTTTGGCTTCTACCCCTATATGCACTATCACACAAACAGCCATTGCCAAAGAGTAAACCCAGCCACTTTTTGATTCAACCATTATCAATTTTTAAGGTGTTTACATTAATTATATCCATCACTACCTCGGAAAACTTCTATGTAAAACGTTGAAAATGGGAAAGGGAACCAATGAATAAAATTTCAATTTTAACAACCATTCATTAAAACTGAGAAAAACATCATATTGTCCCACTTCACACCCCTTATTCCCCAAACACCGGTTCATCCACTACTGCTTTAATTTTTTACTGTTATTATCCAAAGTAATTCCCTCACAAAAAAAACCCAACATCACCATTGCACAAAAACAAACCACATGGAACACCTATTTTAATGAAGTCATGATACAACCCAATCCTACAACCCCACTACCCAAAAATTTCACAAATGCATTCCCACTTCATAATAAGTTGATAAGAGCATTAAAATCCCACTACCCAAAGTCGCTTTATTGTCACAACAAAAACAATTTTTGTCCTACTACATATATTTCCATCTACTCCACAATCTATAAGTCTCTCAACTTGGGACTCAAACCCACCACCCATACCGCACACACTCTAGTCCCACAACAACATCTATTAACTCACACCCCACTGGTCACAAATTCTACACAATACTCACAAGAACAACCCCCACCCACCCTTTTACTCATAAATTTTTTCCCAACAATACAACCACACAACCCACACAATGTAAAATAACCCAGAAAAACACAACACTCCACCAAAACAATGAAACAGAACATATTCAGATTTTGTAAACATTATTTCTTGAGTCCAATTTGATATACAGGGGTGATTAAACAAGGGTTTTCATCCTCGGGTATCCATTTAAATTAAACAAGTATACATGACTAAGAATTATTCATATTAGAACCATTTATCAATAATCACAAAAAAACATAACATAACCAATGCACAAGTAATGACCACCAACGACCAAGATTTTTAGAATTAATACAATAATAAAAAACAATAAAAATAATCAATGATAAAAATATAAGACAGGCCGTCAAGAATCAATCCACTACAATTTTATAATTTTATTGACCCCATTATCTTTTGATCATATTCACTTATTATCTATTACATATTTTAAGATAATTATTCAATAATTATTCATAAGGAATCTTTTGAACACCAACCATGCATGATGCAAAATTATAGAGAGGTATATGAAATTCCTATATGAAACAATAGTTAAACAATGCTTCTATTTGTTCCATGAACAAGGGAGAGGGTGGGTAGCATGATATCACGAGAAAATGACCAAGATGGTGCGATAGAAAAGTCTCACAACTCCACTGGGAAGGAACACTTTAAGTACACCAAGAAGGAATGAAAAACACTCTCAGAAGGAAAGATTTCATCTTTGAAGATCTAGATCCATTATTAAAGGAAAAACTGTTTCAAAATCTGTTAATGTGAGATCATTCTCAAGATCAGATGGTTTGATTATCTCAATGCTCCAAGAGAATTAGGATTTTAAATTTACATAACAAATTCATCAAAAATCCCATAAAAACACCCCAATAATGCCATAAAACTCGGTTCATGTCAAATAGAATGGAAGAGGGGAGAAACTGGAAAAATTAGAAAAGTTGGAAAACTTGAAATGATTCACCAAAGGGTGATTCACCAACACTAAGGCACTGATAGGTGAGCTTCCAATGCATCCTACCAACCCTGACCCACCGATGATAAGCTACCAACGTGACAAATAATTGATCCCATGACTCACTGATGCCTTGACTTGATGTCACCAACATCCACGAGTCACTGACACCGACGCCCCTTAGTCACCAATGATGACATCCCTAACTCACTAATGCTAATGCCCCAAACTCTCCGATGTCGATGCACCAGACATAATAATAATGATGTCTCTGACTCACTAACACTTTGATACTGTTAGAGAGTCACCAATGAAAAAAACTAGAATTTTGCAAAACTCTTGAAACGATTTACCATTGCCTCCCAGAACTGCATAAACATTAGATTTTTTCAAAGCAATGGCTTGGGTAATTATGAGTAATTCTAGTAAAACACTGATTATAAAACAATTAATTCAAAAATTATGTGCATAACCTAACATATCAGTTATTTTCAATATAGGTTATACACAGTCCCATTACATTTAGGGGTTCTATTAAAGTTTACATCCATAAAATCAAATGCTCAAACCCTTGATAATGGTTTTTATAGATAATTTCAATTAACCAAATAATATACCCCTGGAATTATAAGTATGGAGTATATTTAGGTTCCATTGATCATATTGTAGAATGATGATTGAGATATACCTGACCAACTCTTGTTTGGGTAGTTTCCCCTAGTTTAGTATGTTCATAAACTACCTCCAATTTCCATTATCTTGAAAGGGAAATAATTTCCATTAAAACCGTACAATCTATACATTACAAAAATTTAAGGATGTTCAAATATATTTATACATATACACTATTTTTCTAAAAATATTTGTTTATCCAAATCCCAAAAAAGATAAAATATTTATCCCCTTGATCCTGATTTTTTATTTATAATATTTAAAACAAGAGGATATATAAATCCTCCATAATTGAATTCATTTCTAAACATTAACCCATCATCAACCAATGTATTCTTGACCTCTAATGTTTGCTTACAACTACTCTAATAAAAACTATAATTCTCGCAAGACTCGCACTTTAAGTTCAATTTCTGAAAACTATTAACAAACAACACTAGGATTGATAAACATCTATGATTACAATATAGTTCTATCATTTAAAATATGAGACAATTTTTTAGTATTTTAGAGATTTATGACAAGCCACAATGTAATAGAAAACATGGATTCTAATAAAATTATATAATATTTTCTATGATATATAAATATAATAAATTCATAATGAGTATTAATCATTTCCCATAAAATCTCCATGAAATATACGCTTCTTTGGTTAGTGTATTTAATAATTTATTTTGAAATATGTGGAACAAGAAACATATAATGGGGTGGGATAAAACTCTCAGGTATTGTAAACATAATAATAAATCACAACATGAGAGTATTGAGCAATAAAATTATATCACAATGAGAATGATCATAATATTTAGACCGTGGAATAAAATGTTTATTTATAAAAATAGCTTAAAATGATAATTACATAACAAAATGGCATCAGAATAATGTACTGGAAACATAAACAAGACATCATAAGAAACAATTAAGGCCCCATACCTAATTAACATGATTTTTTGGAAATTATAACTACCCACTCCATTATATGTCTTGGTTTAGTTCCTATGTAAAATGATAACTCATGATATGGACACATTATCTAGTATATTATAGTGATATATAACTACGGTCTCGCCCATCACAGAATATGTATACAAATATATGTGTCACATGGTAAAACACCTTATAAAAAATTTCCCAATGACCGACAATGTGTTACATATTTTCTAAAAGGAATAAGATAAAAAATTGTTAATATTTTAATAAATAATCATAGTATGATAATCCATCTATTAGGATTACGAAATATATTACATAAATTCCACATATTAATTCTGATTAAGCATATATTATTTACAACGTATAGGAATATGATATGCAGCTTAGAGAAATATATCTACAATGGATCAACGTACTTAGATACTAGTAGAACACTTATCAATAAATTCAATGGAATATAGGTCATTTAAATGGTAATGAAATTGATAAAAATATTTCATATAAAAGTGGATTAATTTCTATGTCATAATATATAATGGACTATAAAATACATATTAAAGGGTATATAATTGGACATTTAGATAAATATTGAGGGTGATATCATTTAATTATACCCCTCATCACATATACAGAAATTATGAATAAAGATCATAGATGTATTAATAGAGCTTTATTGAAAATAAGAAATTTTAATTTATATTAAAAATTGTTAAAAAGTTGGATTTTATTAAACCATTACATAGAGAATTTCATTTATGAAAATATGACTACATAGATTGAAACTCACTGATAAAAAAGTGAAAAAATGAATTGATAGAGAAATGTGAAAAAAGGATTCACTTTGTTGAAATTAACACTTTTGGAAATTGTAAAAAATATTTTCCTATAAAAACTATTATAAAAAGTAAATTTATATGAAAATATCTTTCGATAAATATAAATAATACCCAACGAGGAAAATATACATGGATAAGATAATCAAATAAATATCAACATTGATAATAATGAATATATTAATTTTTATAGAATTAGTAATGATGGATTTCATAATCTAAACATCAAGGCCTTGTTCGAAGACAAAATAAGTAAATAGGTAAGTAATAACCCTAATACAAACACTATTTATTCTCATGATACCTACCATTACAATGAGGGTCCAGAAATAGACAATAATAATCCTTCTCTTTATTTCAAACTTAAACATGATTTATTACATAAAACCTTCACTTCATAAAACATAGAATATCAAGGGAGATAGTTTATTTGGGGCTTAAGAACATTACATAACAAATTAAAACATATAACACATCATCTTATTGAAAACTTCATTTATCTAACCACTAAATTCCCTCATACATTGCATTGCATGGGATAACCTTAGGACATGTATAAGAAAAGGGTGAGATATAAAGTACGGTACGGTAATAAACATGTAATAACTAGAGGAATAAAGTACATGTTAGATAATAGGAATATAAATGGACTATAAGAGAAACATGAACATAAAGGCATGATAAGGAATGATAATCATAACTTGGAAATGTGGGAACAACATTTACAATATAATTTGCATAAGCCAAGGCTCAATTCACATGGGGCATGAGTAAACCCTCATTGCACACGAAGAACATGTAAACCCTTTTACACTTCAATTATCATGATTCAAAACTCATTGCACATGATGTATCATTACACTATACAAAACCAAATGCATTGGAGTGTTATCTGGGCACACCCTTAAACATTTTATTTCATGCATAAGTATGCCACATTGATCATACAATATGGAATCTATCATCCTGATTTATTCCATGATAAATTGATGCGTAATACATAAATTATGATTTATAATCAATAAGTAAATGTGAATAATGGTGAATACCCATGATTGATAAATAGACATTGTATTCACTATACAATGACATTGTCTTGGAAAATCATAGTGAAATTTTGGCAGCATAATGATGTGAAATAAGAACTCATAAAATGGATGATGAGAAAGAAATGGGTGTCTCATCATATTTTCATGAAATGGACTGTGAGGGGGTCATATATGTAAATCTCCCAAAAAACATAATGGAATTTAAATGAATAATAAAGAAAAATTACTTGGATGCAAATGAGGAGAGAGAAAACTCTCATGGAATTTTGGCACGGTAACGAGTGTACATGGTAGGAATTAATGAGAGAGAAATAGGTCTTACATAATCCAAACATAAAGAGGGTAGTATGGGGGAGGTTCGAAATCATACCCCATCATTTTTAATTGAAAAAAAGGGAATAGAAACTTAATGAAAATTGTAAAAAATGAGAAAGGAAGAAATACCTTACATGGAAGTGTGCTTTCAAAGGCTTGAAGAGGCTTTAGAGATGCTTCTTGGGAGAATGGAACGCCTTGGGAAGATTCTAGAGGGAGGAGGGAAGGGATTGAACAAACTCTAGAGGCTTTGAGTGAAGAGTGAGTGGGATCCTGCGTGGGTTTATATAGGAAGGGAGAGGGAATTATTTATTATTTACATTTGGGACATGAAAAATTAAACTAATCAAAACCACAAACGAGACAATAGTTATTTCCTGTGGTGTTTTCCAAATGGGATTAGAAAACAATATTTTATGAGTCCAATGTCTGAACTTCCTAAAATAATTTGCCTGATTACGTGGAGGTGAGTCATTCTTCCAAGGAAAACAATTTAAAAGGAAAAAATGTTTTATAAGTCTTTGAGGGCCCACTAAAACGTTGTAAAATAAAAAAAACCAAAAAACACAGTGTTTTAAATTTAAAACATATATTGACTGAAAATATTATTTATAGTGTTTCATTAAATCACTATTAGGTCATTATGATTTCATAAAACATATCATATATTTAAATAGTATTTAATTTTTACCCAAAAATTCGATTGTCTAAAAAACATTATGAAGAATTCACAGCTTGAAAATTTTGACATCCTGATTCAAAAAATAATATTAATTTTTTTAAATAATTTTTTAAATATGTGAATTTTAAATTTTGAAATTAAAACCAATATTTATCAAAAATCCATGGGTTCTGAAAAAATAGCTTTCAAACCCTAATAAAAATTACAATTGCATTCATAAAATTATATGAGAATTTATATTTTATAAAAAGTAATTTAATAATGATAACAATTTTTTATTAAAATAATATTTTATTAAAAAATCTATCAATTCATCAAAATATATTTCTTAGTTGAACATTAACAAAAAATACTATTTGTGATTTAAAAACTATTTACAAATAACAATAATAAAAAATTTATATTCTGTATACAAAAATAACGTACATAATCTTAGTACTAGGGTCTTAATACATAACACCTTATAACACCTACATAAGAACGTATGGTATGGTGCATGATGGTGATAGACTCTTGGGGGTGCTCGGATAACATTCCTCGTGTGAAAACCCCTATATACATCCACTTTTTCAATAGCCAGTTCTGCTTAAGCATAACATGATGAAGCTCGTCTTGGGCTTGGTCAAGAGTGAATCCCAAAGATTCCACCTCCTATCAGAGATCTGAACAATGGGCTTCGTACATGGAAAATGTACTGGATGAGGCCATCACTTCCTTTATCTGATAAAATTGGATTTGATAAAGACCCATATTTATACTAATCTTGTGATCACTATTCAGTGGCTATATTAGCAATGGTCACAATTCATAACTATATTTTGAAAACAAGAATGATAAAATCATTGATTTCCACATTTCATATAACCATAATAATACATTTAATTAGCTCAAGAGGATTTTTAATTAATGAATGTTTGGGTCATTAAAAACATCCTCCCTTAAGAAATATATATTACAAAAAATCATTTTCCTACACTAAAACAGATGTGGGTATCTTTGCTTCATCCCTTCCTCTTATTCCCACGTCGCTTCTTCAAACTTGTGGTTTCACCACAAAACGTTGATTAGGGGCATTGTCTTATTTCATAGAACGTTTTCTCTATGATCTATGATCTTCACTGGTTGCTCTCGTAAGAAAGATCATCCAATAAATGTACTACCTCTAAAAAGATTACATGTGAAGGGTATGGTATACACCTATTTAAAAGGGCTACATGAAAGACATCATGTACTTTGGCCATGGTAGGTTGAACTGCTAGTCGATAGGCCACACCCCAGACACAATTCAGAATCTCGAAGGGCTGGATGTACCTAGGGAATAATGTCTCTCTCTTTGTAAGACACATGGACTTCATCCATGGTAATATGCATAGAAACACCATGTATACTTATTTTAACTCATGGTCTCATTGATGGGTATCGTCATAACCCTTCTGTCAACTCTGGGCTGCCTTGATTTTCTACTGTATAGTTTTCACCTTCTCCACCATATATTCAACCATTTTTTTTCCTAGCAGCTTATGCTCACCAACTTCATCCCAACATGCTGGTTCTCTACACCTTTTCCCATATATAGACTCATAAGGTTCAATTTGGATGATAGAGTGGAAACTGTTATTGTTGGATAATTCTACTATATGAAGATGTTGATCCCATCCTCCTTTAATGTTCACTGAGCAAGCTCTCAAAAATTCCTCAAGTGTTTAGATAGTCCACTCATATTGGACATAATTATGAGAATGATATTCCATACTAATGATTAGTTCCATATCTAGAGATTTTTGAAGACTCTTCAAAAACATAGAGCTGATTCTTGGATCTTGATCAGATATAATAGATAATGGTACTCTGTGCAACCTTACCACTTCTCTGATATATATATGTGTTAGTTGATCCAATGAGAGATCCACCATAATATAAATTAAGTGTGCATCATTTGTAAGACGGTCCAAAAACAACCGAGATAGTATCGTTTCCTTTGGATGTCTTTAGAAGTCCAGTGAAAATGTTAATGGTGATGTTATCCCATTTCCATGATGATATAGGTAATGGTTGTTCATCACCATAGACTTCTACCTATCAGCCTTCACATGTTAACACACCAGGCACATTGATGTATAATTATCTATCTCCTTCTTCATATTATCCCACCAATAATGCTCTCATATATATCAATACATCTTGCTGTTTACTTGGTGAAAAGTGAAATTTGAGCTATGTGAATCGTCCAAAAGATCCTTCTACAGCTCAGGACTTTATAGAACAAATAGTCTTTTCCCAAATCTCATAATTCCTTATTCATTAACATTGAACTCTGAGGATTTCCCATTTCTAATAGATTTCAATTTCTTATTAATTCCCACATAATCCATTAGATCATCCTCTAACATTTCCAAAAGAGAGGGTTGAGCAATAATTTGTGAAATGATTGATGATGATCCCTTATTTATGATTCCCATGTCTATCTTCATCTAAAATTATAATATTGGATCATTTTCAATTATCATCAATGCTATAATCATTATTTCCTTTCTACATAGAGCATATTCCACCTAGTACCCTTTCCCTGGGTGGTAATAGATTGAGTTATCATAGTCTTTGATCAGTTCTAACCATCTTCATTATCATATTTTCATATCTTTCTATGTTAATATATACTTGAGTCTTTTTTGGTCTGTATGTATTTCATAGTTCTCCCCAAATAAATAATGCCACCAAATTTTTAAATAAAAGATCATTGCAGCGAACTCTAGTCAAAGTGTTGGATAATTCTAATCTTGAACATTCAATTTCCATGAAGCATGGGAAATGACATTCTAATTTTGTATCTACACACAACTGAGGTCCTTCTTCTAAGAATCATAGAATACCACAAATATTTCCCCACTTTTGTGTAATGTGAGCATGAGTGTAGTGATAAGCCTCTTTTTCAACTCTTTCATGATTTCTTCGCATTCATCACTCCAAGAAAAATTTACTCCCATCCGAGTTAGCTTGGTAATATGGTTGGATAATAGTGACAAATTTATCACAAATTATCAATAATATCCAGATAACCCCAAAAACCTATGGATATCTGTTACCGATGTTGGCCTCAGCCATCCCTATAATGCTATTGTCTTTGAGGGATCTATATATATCCCTTTTCTTGTGATGATATGGCCCAAGAATACGACATCCTTCAACCAGAACACACACTTGTTGTACTTTTCATGGATCTTCTCCTTCCGTAAGGTCTCTAGTATAGTTCATAGATTCTTCTCTTGATACTCCTTGGTTTTGGAGTACATTAGAATATCATCCATAAATACAACCAAAAATTTGTTGAGGTAATCTCAAAAGACTCTTTTCATCATTTCCATGAAGATTTCTAGAGAATTACTGAGTTAGAAAGTCATTACTAGTAATTCATATTGCATGTATCTTGTACAATAATTAATGTTGGAGATATCTTACTTCTTCACCCTTACATGATAACATCCCGACCACAAATAAACATTGAAGATGTATTTTTCTCCACATAGATGATATAAAAATCCATCAATTCATGGGAGAGTATACTTGTTCTTTATCGTGATTTTGTTAAGCCCACGATAATATATCCTAAGGCGCATTGACCCATCCTTCTTCTGGACGAAGAGGACTGGTTCACCCCATGGTGAAGAACTTGGGCATATCAAAACATTATCTAAATTCACTTATTGTTGTTTCTTCAGCTCCTCAAACTTTACAACATCCATTCTATATAAAGTCTTGGATGTTGGAAATTCCCTAGGTATATGATCAATTGAAAATTCAATATCCTTTCAAGAAGGAAGACCATGAAATTCCCCGAGAAGCACTTTAATGAATTATCTCATAGTAGGAATGTCCTTAAAGATGGCTGCCTCATTAGACTCAATCATTTGAGCCAGATATGCATGTTCATTGGGTATTTATTTCCACACATGATTTGATTTAGAAAAAGAAGAATCATCTTCCTCCATGCACTTGTTTAGAATTAGGGGTCGATTCACCACATGGAGAGTGATTTCCCTCCAACGAGAATTTATGTTGGCTATATATAATGAAATCCAATCCATGTCGATAATTTCATCAAATACCACAAGAGGGAGTATAACGAGGTTCTTTGGGAATTTCAATCCACCTATTATGACACGAGAGGAGTTATATTCATGGGATTCAATGATTACGATATTTTCTGTACTCAACGGCATTTTTAATTCCATGATTTGTGGTGTTATTAGGATTGTTCATTTAAAAATTAGGTATATAAAAGAATGCATATAACCAGAATAAAAAAATATTTTTGTTATTCTTGATTTAATGACTAGCGTACCTGTCACCCATTCGTTGTTGAGGTTCTCTTTGGTAGTAGTGATGAAAAAATCTCCCCCTTTCTACCATGGAGTTTGTTAGTTGCATCCAAAAACCCTTGCATTAGGGAACTAAATTTCAATATTCCTGAGTTCATTGAAGTTGATGCATTGAACAATGCGTAGAGAGTTGAACGGAGCATTCCTCTCCTATGTCTTAGTGGAGGGGTTTTCATGTCAGTGGTTAATGGATAGGTGCCCATCTCTTCCATACATAAATCATTTCCTCATCCCCTTTAGGAAATTTTAGGGGTGCTTCTTTCCACACCTTTGGAAAGTGGGTTGCTGGATTTTCATAGCACTGTTGGAATTATCCATCGAACTGCCAGAATTAGATTACACCTTACACTTCATATTCCCATAATAACCTTGTGGTTCATCGATCTCCATTCCAACCTTGAGGGAACATCATACAATTTAATCATATATTTCCAAGTCATGGATCACTGGGGTTTCCCACAGGCTTGGTTTCAGCCCCCCAAAGAAGTGGTCAACCATGCATTCGGGGGGAAACGAAATTTCCAGATGTGTATCGTGAAATACTTTTGAATTTTTTCTTTCACGCTCTGACTGATTTGTCAAATTTTTTCGTGAGGACAAGGAATTCCCTTTACAACATAATCCAGAAGGTGCGTGAAATATATTTATCAAAAAACATCTTTCAAAAAACCATGCATTTAAATGCCTCGATCTCCTCCTCAGGATTGATATTTTTTTTCAATGTTTTCTATTTATCTGTTTCACCCTCCATATAATAAGAATCCAGAATATCCTTCTCTTTTTTGGAACACAAATGGATGGATAATATCATTTCAATGGAGTTGATCCATTGATTGGAGATTGAGGTATCATATGATCCGTTAAAAGTAAGAGTCCTTTGTCTCATTAAAATCTCGATAGCGACATGTTATTTCTTGGGGGGGGGGGGGGGGTTGAACGTTCATCTTGAGCCATGTTTATATTCAATACGTGAGTTAACAAAGAGAATATCATGAAAAATTTCACGATTCCTGCTCCCATTGGATTTGGAATCTAATTAGAGAAATCATCACATCGGTATTCACATCAGTTGTTAGCTAGAGTCCTCGATTTACTGACCATTGGTTGGAATAAAAGAAAATTTAGGGGTAACGAATAAAGGGTAATCCAAAAACAGATGTCAAATGAATACATTTTATTTCTTTAACTTATGAATCTATAGGCTTCAATCAACGTTATCCATGATCTACTTCCTAACATATATTCTTAGTGGATTTTTTTATTCCCTTAATAATGGTTCATACTAAGCTTGTGAATTTACCAAAGCATATCCCCTAAGAGTTTTGTAACCATGCGTCCAGTAAGGCTTGTGGTCGTGTACTAGGATACCCAGGGTCAGGCATGAAACTCTTGGTTGGAGTATTCACTCCTAGTTGCATCTATGCCAGAGCCTCCACTACTTGCTTGTATCTAAACATGGATGCATTTTCTTGAAAAATCACTTACTCAGTACTTACCATGATTTAAGGATGTTTTAATTACAAATAATCCTGTTTCTAAGGCTTCACTAGGGATTTCTAATCCTAATCCCGCAAATAACTAAACATATCATCTAATACAAAATATAAATCATGCTCTTTATTTCATACTTAATCATGATTTAATACATAAATCCTTCACTTGTTAAAACATAGAAGACAAAATAACTAGTGTCTTTGGTGATTAAGAACATTACATAAGAACATAAAACATAGAACACAAGATCTTATTGATAACTTCCTTTCCATGACTACTATATTCCCTCATACTTTGCATTGCATGTGGTAACTTCAGGGCATGCATAAGAAAAGGGTGATATATAAAGCCTAGTAAGGGTATAAACATGGAATAACATGAGGAATAAAATACATGGTAGACAATAGGCATATCAATGGAGAATAAGAGAATCATTAACATAAAATCATGATAAAGCATGATAATCATATCATGGGAATGTGGAAACAACACTTATCCTGGAATTTCTATTAGCCAAGGCTCATTGCACATGGAGCATGAGTGAACCCTAATTGAACAGGAAGAATGAGTAAACCATAATTTTAAATTATTAGAATTCATCAAAACTCATGGAACTTGATGTTTCATGATATTATACTTCACCCAATGCATTGGAATGCTATCAGGGTGCACCATTCTTAAACATTTCATTTCATGTATAAGTGTGCCACATAGAGCATACAACATGGAATAAATCATAATAAATTATTCCATGATAAAAGGGATGTTGAATATATTCATGAATATTTATAATAAATAATTAAATGTGCACAATTATGTATACCCATGATAGAGAAATAGGAATGATATTCACTACACAATGACATTAACTTGGAAAATCGTAGTGCAATTTTGGTAGCAAAACGACGCGAAATAAGAACTCATAAAAAATTTTTGATTAGAGAGAAAGTGGTGTCTTGTCATATTTACATGAAATGGATATTAAGGGAATCATAAATATACATTCCACAACAAAAATAATTGAAATTAGATACATAATACAAAATAATTACTTGGATGTAAAAGAGGATATAAAGATCCATCATGGAATTTCAGCATGGTAATCGGTGTACAAGGTAGAAATTAATGACATAAAAGTGGTATACCATCATCAAAAAATAAAAAGTGAAGTATGGGTGATGTGATAAATCATACCCCAACATTTCTAACTGAATAAAATGTCATTAAAACTTAAATAAAGTTGGAAAAAAAATAAGAAAGGAAGATATTCCTTACAGGGATGTCTGCTTTAAATGGCTTGGGAGAGGCATTAGAGAGGCTTATTTGAAGGTTGGTGAGCCTTGGGAGAATTATAGAGAGATGAGATAATTGTTTGGATGAAAAAAAGGCATTTAGTGATGAGGAAGTGGGAGCCTGGGTGGGTTTATATATGAATGGGGAGAAAATTCTTTATTATTTAGGTTTGGGACACTACATATTATACTAATCAATACCAAAAAACATCCAATAGTTTTTCCCATGGTTTTTGTAAAATGGGTGTGGAAAAAATACCTTATTAGTCCAAAGGGAAAACATCTTAAAATAATTGGGTTGCTTATGTGAAGGTGAGTCACACTCTCAAGGAAAATAATTTAAAAAGACAAAATGTTTTTTATGTCTTGGAGGGTCCACTAAAGATTTGAAAAATAAGACAAACAAATCCAGAATCACATTATATTGATGTTAAAACGTATATTGACCTAAATTAAAGTTTATTATATTTTAATAAATAACTATTGGGTCATTGTGATTTTATAAATCACATTATATATTTAAACTGTATTTAATTTTTACCCAAAAATTTGACTAACTCAGAAAATTAAAAAAAGTTCACCATTGGATATTTTTGATGTCCTGATTCCAAAAATAATATTCATTCTATCTAAATAAATTTATATATATGGGAATTTTCAATTTTAAAATAAAAACTGACATTTTTTGTAAATTCTTGGGTTTTAACAAAAACATCTTTCAAACCTTAATATAAATTTCAATTACATTCATAAATTTATATGATAATTTAAATATAATAAAAAATAATTTAATAATAATAATAATAATAATTTATTAACATATTATTTAATTCAAAAATCCTTTAATTCATCAAAATATATTTCTTAGGAGAATATTAACTAAAATCACTATTTGTTCTTTGAAAACTATTTACAAAGTAACAATAATAAAATTAATGTATATTCTGTATACAAGAATAATGTACATAATCATTGTACTAGGGTCTTGTAACATAACCCCTTAAAACATCAGAATAAGGCCTTAGGGTAAGGCATGTGATTGTGAGAGACTCTTGGGGTGGATTAGATAACATTGCCCAAGTGTCAATGGATATTAACTTCCACTTCTCCCGTAGTCGGTTCCATTCATGCTTAATGTGTTCAACATCGGCTTATGTTTGTTCTAGAGAAAAGCACAAAGAGGCCACCTCCATTCTGAGCAATGAAATTAGTCTTTGTATGGGGAAAGTCCACTTGACGAGGCCATCATTTCCTTTGTCTGGGTATATTGGATTTGATAAAGCATTTTATTTTTACTAATAATGTGATCATTGTTCAATGATTATATTAGAAACTGTCACAAATCATAATAGAATTTTAAAAACCCAATACATAAAACCAATGAAGGTCACATTTTATATAACCATAATAAGAATTTTAATTACACCAATAAGAATTTTCATTAAATAATGTTTTTGTCGTTAAATGGGCCTTCCATAAAAAACAATAACCAAATTCCTCATAATATGAGAGAGATGAATATCAATTAAATAGATAATATTCATAGAAATTAATACTGAAAAATAGCATATGAAATATTTATATTCAATCAATATATAAATAATACAATATGATTATGTGCCATATAGTGAAATATGTTGGATAATATTTTCAATATATATCCCTACTATTGTATAAGACTCATCAAATGATATTGATGTATATTGAAATACAATATAATGAAATTGATAAAAGTTCATTATAATCATACAGATTTCATTTTGAGATTTGTAATACTAAATTCTAATAATTTATAGAAAATTAGGAGAAAAGTTATTCAAAATTAACCATTAGAAAACATAATGGACTCCTAAAAGAAAACAACTTCCATTACTATGAGAAATATTGTTCGTATGGTGTTCATTAAAATAATTATTTTGAAGACTTCTTTAGTAATGGTTTCATCATTTACGGAAATTAAATATTATTTCATATGAAAAAAATAATTTCAAAGTCTAATATTTGTAAAATATCCTTAATCAATCATTGGATAATATGAAAAAAACATCTATAAAACAGAAGGAAAATACTAAAATGCATGAAAATATTCTCAAACTATTTGAAAACAAGTATTTATTTACCGCACGAAAATATTTTTGTAGTTTTGAGAGACAAAGAAGGCTATAAATGAATATTTTCATGATAACCATATAAATAAATATATAGAATAAAATTTATTATCTTCATGATATGAATTTTGTATAATTATTCCAATGGAATCTTATATGTAAACATTTTCTAATTATTATAATATTGTCAAATAAACTCAAGACGAATGTCTAAATTTCTCTATAAATAATATTATCTTCGTATATTATAAATTAGAATCAAATTTAAATTTATTATATAAATATGTATGTACATATAATTTCATTAATTAAAACTTATAACATTTGAATAAAACATTTTTAATAATTCATTATTATAGTTTTCATTTCTGAGTATTTACTGTGTAATTTTTAATGTATGTTTATGATTGGTATTTTCGTTCCCAAAAACATTATCAATGAACCATCACCTATAGAATATTAATAATTAAATAAATATAATATTTATTCATTATAAACATATTTATAATCATCTTTTATTGGTATACATGAAATATTAATCACATAGTTTCATAGAGGTTGTAGTCTAGACCTACACAAATAACACAATACTGTTTTTTAATTCTTTGAAGTGTTATAAGAAAAATGATGTTATATATTTATATATTACATGTTTTATAAGAAATATCATATAAATTAATTATTTCAATCATTATAACCTACCAAGTAATGTTTTTATGTAGAATGAATTACACCGCTATGTGGAGGTGGTAATCTAAACATACATATGAGTAATGAATTATCCTTTTATATTATTTAAAATAGATTTAAATTGGTGATCCCATTAACATAATAACATTTTATTTTATTTCTGATGATATAGTTGTTATTTTATTCGATTTATAATAAATTTTTTAGTCTTAAAAGAAAAAATAAATTTTAATTAGGTGTTAATTAAAAATAACTCTTCCCTATTATAATTTTTTGATATCCCTTACGAAGGAGCATTGGAATGAATTTATAAGAATTGAAAAAATTTAATATCTTTATATGGATTTAAATAGAATAGTTGGGTGGGTTTTTTTATCTAGATAGATCAAGGAGGTGTAGTGAAGTATGTTTTGGGGTGTCATTTTATGTTCAATGGGAGGTGTACTCTTTGAATTTGTTAAAGTATTAATATAATATAAATTTATATTAATGTAAAATATAAACCATATTTTTTTTATTATAAAATGAATATGAATCCAAATAATCTACAATAATACTTTTTTCCTTACATATTTAATGTTTTAACCCTGATCTTGTAGTTTTAATATCCTATTCTCCCATTTAAAATTACATAAAAATGAATAGTTTCTATTCATTATTGTTTTATAATGAAACCATTAAATGAAATTTAACCACAAATGGAACATGATTTATATTTAAAACTATATTAAATTTACTTGTATGATGATTGGTATTTTATGAAATATAAACCAATTAATAAAATAATTTTTATTACAAAATATCTTTAATATCTTTTTTTGATATATTAATTTACTTTCCCTTCAAACTCATTAATATAGTTATGTAATACAAATAAAACCTTACTATAAATTTTAATTTGGTAATATATATGTAGGGATTTAATTTATCTATATACATTAACCAAATTGTATTAATTTTAATATTTATAAATTAATTTATTTTATTTTTTAGTTGATTATATACTGTGTCGGTGTTGCATAAAAATTTAGGTTTATTACCATAGAGTAAAAAATTAAAATTCAATTATCATCGTAAAAATTATTTCATCACACAAAAAATGACTTTATGATTCATTAAATACATATTATTATTTTTATATTAACATAATGGAGAAATTTATATCCAAGGGAGTGAAATATTTTATTTATTAATAAAATAATATATGTTTTATTTTCAAGGACAGGTGTCACATAAAAAATAATTATTTTGTTTAATGATATAAGAAATAAATTATATTATAAAATTATAATTATGATTACAAAATAGGGCTATATAACCATGTTTTATCATAGGTTTTCATGATTTAACCATTTTATATAGTGATAGATTTTTACAAATTTATGTGCACTCTAATTAAATTACATATTTTAAAAAATATATGTAATTATGATGCCCAAAATAGAATCCATTTTACTCAATGAAAACATTGTAGGTGGAAGATATTCATTTTTTAATAATCTTTTAATCTGTGAAGAAAAATTTATTTTAAAAATATTAAATTTATGTTTAAAAGTAAATTAATTCAATGGTGATGTAAAATATTGATTATATATGTGTTAAATTATATTACATATTGATTTAAGGGAATAATCTTAGTTTAGGATAAAATTCATAATATTATGGTTTATTTTAAGTTAAATGAAAATGTTATTTTTATAGAAATCAAAATTTTAATCATGTCACTAAAAAATAAATGTTTGCAAGAAATTTTTAAAATTTCACCATAAGATAATTTTGAAATAATTTTTTAAAAATGAAATAAATGTTCTGTTATTTATTTTATACATTTTGTTATTTTTGATTAAAAATCAAATTAGAATATTACAATGTATTATATGAAATTATTTCTCTAGAAAAATTAGTTTACTATAATTTAATCTAATGTATTATATTCATCCCTCAAAAAATGTCAAATATTTAATTTTTAGAATTTAACCCCATGAATATATTAGTGTTGTCCTTTATCACAACTTCTATAGTTTCCCATGTTTACTCTTCTATCTTGTTATTTATCTGAATTAACTTTTCCATCACAGTATTCAAATTCCTTAAGAATTGTTCTCTATTGTGCGGAATCATCATATAATCATTATAGTAATATAGATGATGTATGAATTTTAATTCCTCAAATGTGATAAAATAAATTTGATTTAGAATATAATTATTCAACAATGATATGTGGAACACATAATAAAATTTCGAGAGTCTAGGTTGCATTTTTAGATGATATTCCCCAAATCCAACTCATTATTGAATTTAAAATTATCTGATATACCTACCATTATAATTTCTCTTCTTAAGAAATATTATAGCACTCATATATAAAAATAATTTCATTAACACATGATTTCCCACTAAAAATTCTGAATCATTCCATTAATTATAAACATATTTATTTTTCATTTAATATTTCAATAATATGTGTCTAACAACTCATTATTATTAATATTGTATCAAAAACATGCAATATACATACATAATAAACTTCACCAACTTCATCCTAAAATGAATAATACAACATGTCTTACTATATAATGATTTGTATGACATAATTTAATTTCTTTAATGGAAGCTATTATTATATTCTAACTCCACTGATTGAAAATTATTATCTCACATACATTTTAAGTGAATTGAGCATGAAATAAAGATGTATTACATTGTTTTAATAGTCTTATTGATCATCCCCATAGATATAGGTTGATATTCTGTGTTTAAACTATTCTAAGTATCATGTGACTTATGAAGAGTTTTCCAAGTGTTTTATATAGTCTGTGGATCATGATTATAAATAATTTAATGGGGTGTAAAATGAAGTATTAAATCATTATTAATATATATTAATATTGGAATACCATGTGGAAAATATTCTATTACATAAATTAAATCATTGTATTTTGAAAGATAATTAAAAATAAAACTATTGATATCATTTCTCTGAGATGTATTTGGTAAACTAGAGATGAATACCATGTTAATTTTATACCATATACATATAGTAATAGGCAGAGTTTCTATAAGTTCTCTAGGATGTTTTATTTCATCCTTCACCATATAAAAAATATTGAATAATGAAAAAATAATCTAAAATTACCTGATTTATATTATCCCACAAATGATTATACATCAAATATCTATACATAATGGTTCAAGAAGGGTGCATACTAAAATTTGAAATGTGGGAATCATCTAAAAATTACTATTTTATATTATGGATAAATGGAATTGATAACCTATTACCAATTTTTTAGTGTTCCATATTTCAAGAAAAAGGCATCCAATTTCTCATCTTTTATAGATTAAATTTTCCTTTAATACATTTCACCATCATGTTAAAAACATTTTAGAAGTTAAAATAAATATGAATTAGAGGTAATTTTATAAGGGAATTTGTATCCTTATTTAAAAATTATGATAACAACTATATAAGTTCCTTAAAATAATGAATCCTTCTCAATCGTTATCTTATTCAGAACTATGTGATGAATCATACCCAATTAATCATCTACATTATTATTCCTTCTAATGTGGTAGACTATAAAAGAGTCATAATCCTTGAGTATGCATATCCATATCCTTTGCATCATATGGAGAACTCTTTTTAGAAATATATATTTCAAATTCTTATAATATATATATATAATCATTCACTATAGGGATCATATACATATATATACATATTCAACGAAAATATTATGTATTCAAACAAAAGATCCTTGGTTATAGATTATTTTTGATGTATCTTTAACTTCATTGGTGGATAGAAAATAATGTTATCATTAAAATTCTAGACAAATTCCAATCCATAACATGATGCATTAAAATATATTATAAATATTATCTACCAAAATTTAGTTTCAATATCATCACATTGATAAACCTGATATTTAATTAAAAAAAATCATTACATTCCTTATCCATATGCACATAAAACCATTACATATCAACTTGGTTAAAGAGATTTCTATCCCCAAAATTTTTTGATCAAATATATCTTATTGACCTATAAATACATAGAAATTATATAAATTTGTTATGTCTAACGATGTAGGTCTATCTTTGACTACCATTCTTCATTGATAGATCAAAAAATACCCCATCCATAGAGATAATATGGGTAATAAACGGTACATATTAAAGACATAATTAAAAATTAATAAATTTCATATTTAACTTATTTTCTCTAGGATTTCTAGGAATAGTCATAAATTTCTCTCGTACTCCTAATAACTTTTTTCTTATAATATGATAACACCAATAAATACCTAAGTTAAATTACAACATTATTTCTTAGAGATAATATACATCTAAACCATCAAAACAAATGCATAATTAGTCTTCATAATATGAATTAAATTATCGTTTTAAGGTCAGTAAAACTTATATAATTATTTATTTGGAATATATTCCTTCCTTAATCAAAATTTATGATACTCAGAATGATAAAAAAACATTATAAATTATTATACCCCTTTATGTTGATATGAAAAGTTATTAATACAAGGCATAAAGTACCCATTCTTCCTAGAAATGGTATTTATTTCCCTGTAATCAATGCAAAGCCTCGTAGTCCTATACTTCCATTTAAATAATAATACCTGATATAAATATGGACAAAAAATCATTCATTTATTTCTTAAACCACATGATATCCATGGTTTCCATCTAGTAGATTGCCTTGTATATATTTTTAATCAGAAATGTTTAAAATAGAAAACTCAAATTAGCACTCAGGTGGATATCTAGGATTCTCTTCAAGATTCACACCAATATATTCATTAAAAATTTGAAAATCTCATTTCCTAGTTCTTTTTCCCTTCCATAGGTTTCCATTCTCTTGTTATAATATAATTTCATGAATAAGGGATATTATAGCTGGATCTTGATCTAATTCTGTTGATGTAGTCTCCCCTATAAATATTAATGATTACATATCATCATCACAAATTGTATTATCATTTTATAAATTATATATTTTTTCATTATTATATGAAATCCAATCCATACAAATGTTTATGTACATGTATATGAGAATTATAATGATATATTATGAAAATATCTTATTTATATGTTAAATAATCAAACCTAATAGGTATATTTCTTTAAAGTAATATTTCCACTATGTGTATTTATTGAATGTTAACATATAATATTGATTGTAAAATATATAATTTTCATAGAAAATTTTGTTAATATAATATTTAATAAATATATAGATTCTTGTGAATATTTATTTTAATTTGAGTCTATGATAAAAATCCCACTATGACATCTTTTAGAATATCATCCTTACATGAATTAATTTTATAATCTTAGCATTTCTTCCATATTATTTTATAAATATTTTTTTTTAAATAATGGAAAATATATTCTCATAGTCCACCATTTCATTTAAAGTGATTCATTGAACATTTCATGATTATTTAATTCCCTTGAAATAATAATCGTGATAGAATTTATTTAAAAAGATGAACAAACTCATATTCTCAACAATCATGTTCCATGGTGTTTCATTAAACACTTATTAAAAGTTGGAAAATAAATCCCCCCTTGTTATTTATTTCCCCATTTCATTTCCCATTTTTATCTTTCAACTAATTATACATAGTTTTCTAGCATAGTAATTAGAACTATGTTATTATTAATTTTTCATGATATCACAATGTATTTTATCCATTTATGTTTTGAATGTTTATGAGAATAATTATATTAAAAGGCTTGGTTTTATCCTATCAATAAAACTATAAATAATACTATATATAATATTTATATAGTATATATGATGAATTGATAATATCATACTGCTTTCATAATAATTTGTGACATTTCATTCAACCATTTTGTCTTTGACTTATGAATTTTCTTTCTATATCAAATAAATTTTCATGAAGAAATTTTTTTTTGTAGAAAAGAATCTTAGAAAATATCCCCTATACATTTAATATTTACAACTCACCCTTTTTTCAATAAATGACCACTATTTATGTACACCCACCATGAAAATATTAATATCCTTGAAAAGCTACTCTAATTCATTATATCCCTAAAAGAGATATGCCTTCCATAAGAAACAGATGTATTTCTCATAGAAAAAAGGAATAAATGTCAAATTTAATGATGGAGGTAGCTGATGCATGAAAAATTCCATCATTTTTTAGGAGACTACTCTATTCCATATTGATTATTAGTCAAATGCCATGTAATATGTCCCAATATAGTTAAAATTTTAACATCTCCAACACTTTTTCCAGTTTAACTATCTTATCCGGGAGGGAAAATCCTATTTATATTATGTACATTGATATAGATTATATTCCTTCCTATATGCACTATTAATAAAGAATGTAATACGTCAGATTATATCATGAAACTATAAATAATAATGTATAAATCCCAGACCCATGATAATCCTAAAACACCTGAAAATTTGTTAATAGAAAATCATATGGTCATAAGATTAATATCAATTAAAATACACAGAAATCACTATAATACTTTCAAACCATTCAAAATGGTTTGTAATGAAAATTTTAATTAAACGTATCATACCCATTTGAGTGTAAAACTATTTTTTTAATGATTACCCATCCATCAAGAAAAAATATTATTATCGAGATATAATCCACCAAATATTTTTGGGATTATTACTCCGTTGTGTATCTACTTCAAAATAATGTTTATTTTTAGTATTTTTAAAAAATGAATATTTATTTGAAAAAAACCGAATATCTACCATACCGAAGGAATTATTATATTATCATTTAATTAGAAATATCTTTATAAGTTTCCATTAAACTGTGTTTCTTAATTTTTGTTATCATAAATCTTATTCCCACGGATTTTACAAAAAAAATCATTTATTAAAACTATAACAAAAAGAATCATGAAGCCCATATAACATATTCATTTATCAACATTGTCACAAAATACAATGTATCTCATACCAATGATTCAAATTTTTTAATAGTAATGGGACAATAGATAGATAAATGATTCTCAAGACACATCCGAAAACATGAAAATAGTATATAATATTTTAGTGGGAATGTTATTATTTATTTTAATACATGCATTTATTTTTTTATAAATCACTTCATGTTAACATGGTAAATGGAAAAAAATAGAGGGTGATCTCATATAACTAAGAACAATAATCGTACATCTGTATTTATCATAATGTTAAGAAGCCATGAAGAACATGTCCATGATAATTTATAATAATATATTCCAAATGACTAGTGTCAATAATTTTTTTTAAATACATGGATAACCTGATAAAAAAATTATAACATGGATAAAAATAACTAGATTCATAATAATATAATATATAATTACATACATCATAATATTTCCATGAATGTTTTGTGTTACGAAATCACACATAAAAAGATAAGGCACAATGAAAATAACCAAAATATTTTTTCTCATGAGATGTAATGATGCATAAAATAAAGATAAGATTACCAATTTTTCATAGAATATACAAAATTTATTCATCATATAAATATATTTAATAAAAATTCTATAGATCATCCACATAAAAATTCGGGTTTGAAAAATAAAATTAAAAATTATGATATTTTCCCTAATACATAAAATGAACAATATGATAATAATATATATAGAGAAGTTTGTTGAATCATATTATTTTATTATATTAGTAACAATTAATAATACTCATATAAGGTTCTTGACATAGTTGAAAATAGTTTAAAATTACACTAGATGATTTAATAAAGAAAATAACAGATTTATTTTGAGATCAATAATATTATAAAATAAAAATTACATGACTGCTATTGAATTTCGATATTGAATATAATTTTTGAAATTTAAAAATAAATATTAAAATAATCAAAATAGTCATTATGGTGGGAAAATCTCTTCATCTGTGGAATGTTAAAAAAAATTAGTACACAACTTTTGTAAAAGATAATTTTATAGAAAATGATATCGAAATGTATGTTTATAAAATTTATAGAATGTAAAACAATTTTTATCATTTCGATGGTCAATCACTGGTTAGTATTAAAAATATTCCTAAATTTTTTTTGATGAAAATATTAAATTGTTAGGAAAATATTCTAGAATAATTTCAATAACATTGCATGTTGTCCATTCAAAAATTCCTTTGGTATTTTGAGTTCCAAATAAGTAAATGTGGAATTAATAATTGAAATTAATTTAAATTAACACTAATGAAGAACATTAATTTGGGTTTACAAATAAATATCAAATAATTTATCAAATTGAAACATAAATATAAAAAATATTGAATAATGTTGAGCTTGTGAAATATACCACTACATTGGTATAAATTTTCATCAGTAGTGATTTTATACAAATTTATATAAAAATAAAATATATTATTAGTATTTATCTAAACAATATTCAGATTTATAATATAAAAATTATCCACATATAACATATCATCACTCTTCTATTATAAATTCTATAATAAAACTTTAATTTTTGAGTGTTAAATATTTCCCTTTTCATGTATGTTTCATAATTACATTTTCAGTCCTTACAACTTTATCATGGTTACATCATCTAAAAAATATTAATATTGAAACAAATATTATATGTATTCTTTATAAAAATATTTATAATCATCCATTATGGGTGGATAGAATAATAAATCACATCACATTGTGTAGTGGGTAATCCTCACGCACACACTAACTTCATTATAATTTTTGACACGCGGATGTGAATGAATATAAATTATTTATTATATATATGTAATATTAATTACGAAATAAATATGATATTTATTAAATAATTATAACTTTATAACCATCCAATTTATATAGTTTTTACAAATTAATTATATCACTACATAGATATGGTATGTCATACGTTTTCATGAGATATGTTATAAGAATTAAAGTGTTGGAAAAGAGATGAAAATGATTTTAAAATAATAATAATACCAACTATGTTTATTTATGAAAATTAGGTTGTAAAACATTTAAAATTTAAGAATTTTATTTTCCAAAAAAAATACTTTTTTGATATTCTGTTTTAAATTCATCATCATGTTTTAACGAAAAAAATATATTATTAATATTATTACATTAACATTGACATTAAAATCTTGACATTAAATTTTTTATTATTAATATGGTTAAAATTAATTACAAATTAATTATTATGGTTTTTTATAATTAATTTTTTTTGATAAATTAGTACATTACTTTTAAGAAAGTCTTTATACATTTTGAAAATACATTTTTCAAATAAAATGAATTTATATAGTTTAATGATCTAATAATAAAATTATTTTACTTTCAATTTTATAAAAAATATTTTAAAAAATAAAATTATATTTATAAATAAACATAACAAAATTATCTTATAGATAATGTTAAATATTTTTATAAAATGGTTATTTTTTTGACGAATTGTTAAATAACTCATTTTAATTGAAATATTTTTTCCTTAATGTATCTAGTAGTAAAATATTTTTTAATGGTGGATTTTAAAAAAAAATATTTAATTATAATTACATTTTAACTAAAATATATAATTTTAACAAACTTAGATTTTTCTTTTTATATTAAAACATTTTATACGAATGAAAAAAGTTTCACATGAAACCTAGTTTCTATTCTTGTATATGGGTTTTGTATTAAATTAAATTCATGCAATTATATGAAATTAATTTGATAAAAATTATTTG
Organism: Viscum album; assembly: GCA_963277665.1. NCBI lineage: Eukaryota > Viridiplantae > Streptophyta > Magnoliopsida > Santalales > Viscaceae > Viscum > Viscum album. Next base: position 987,929 of record CAUJRU010000071.1, read on the forward strand.
ATATTTTTTATATTAATAATAAATATTATATAATATGGTAATTTTTTTGTAATTAATTATAATAACAGTAAAAAATTATTTCGGTAGTTACGTTAAAATTGGGTTTACTAGGGGGAGTAAACCAAAACATATGGTAATTTGTACCAATGAAATATGTGAAATTAAATTGTTTGGAAAAAATTAGACATTATAATATTACACACTCGAATTAATGGTCATATTGAAGTATTATTCTTAGGTGATAATTTACCATATTGAATTATTTTTAGAAATTTCCAATTAGTTTCCATTTAGTTTCCTTCCATACTTATAAAATAACAACCCTCATCTTCTCTACACAAATCAAGATAATTTTGGATTATCCAATACCTACCCCATACCCATAATTTTCATCCAAACCACATCCTATTGGCTTTATTATGATTATTAACCCCTCTTAAAAAGGATCTATATTTAATCCTAATGAAGATATACAATGAATATATATAGTCATTAATAATGGGTTTTCATTTTATTTTAAATTATAACTCAATCAAATCATCTTCTGCCATTGTGCTATAATAAAATTTTCATCCTCTATACAATTAGATGTTATTATGTTAATTTTATGACCTTAATCAATCTTCCTATCCATCAAATGGGAAATAAAACTATTAATTCATTGTATGGAGGACAAATGCATCATGGACAAATGATGTTCATTTTCGATAAAGGACTCTCATAGTTATAAATAATTATATATATTACATATTTATATGATTTTTTTTGAAAAATTAATCCTCTCTAATTGTAATATAACATCTTTAACTTTACATTCAAAGCCTTTGGAAATCAATAACAACAATCGTGCATATCAGAGGACTACGAACTCCAAAAATTGATGTGACCTATTAATCGTTTTATTTATATAAGGATGTTAATAAGGATAGATATAATAAATATGTATATGATAGATATTATATAAAAATTATTCTATAAATTTAATTATATATTTACTATTATTTTGATCCATCTTTCTTAAAAATGGAAACAATTTTCTCTCATACTGATGGATTGCATTCTCTATCAACAATGTTATTGTTTGTCCTAAAACTAAATTTTATAGTTGAATCTACATATTAATATTATGCTTAAATATATTATTTATAATTTTATTAACATGCTACTTATTATTTAAGAAATATAAATTTACACCCAACAAATCAATAAAACCCAAACACATAACAAACAAATTATTTTTACCTGAAATAGTTATTCTAATAAGTAATAATTAATAAACGAGGGATGAAAGGTTATGTGAAAATAATATATGGTACTATATAGAGAAACATTTCTATCATAAATATATTTTTAATAAATATTTTTTGTTATTCATTATTTTTCGACTTGTATGATGAATCTCATGAGTTGTGGTAAGGGATTTTCGTCAAAATATTTTTTTGGGACACATGCCTTATTCACCACTTATTTATTTTTTGTGATATATATAATTAAAATTTATATATTATTATTATATATTTTTTACATATTAATATCCATCTATATCAAATTCATCCATGGGGATTATGATACAAAATATTCCAATGTGGTAAGGTTGTTCTGTTACAACCGCGTTATTGATTAAGGTAGTTTATAATTATGTTCCAATGATAAAATCATATGATCTTTTGATGAAGAGACAGATGAATTATATTATCTTATTGTAAAATTTATAAATTATTTTTTTTTCATTTTATTTTCCTCTAATTGTGTACTAGGGAGATTCTTTGAAATCCTTTTGAAGAAAATATTCTTTATTTTTCTATTGGATTGAAAATAATTACTAATCTATATACATATTTTCTATAAATAATTTTGATAATGTTTTTAGTTTAGTAAAATAATATTTAATGATATTTTAAACAATATTTTATTTTTAAAAAATCATTTAAATGGTTCTTTTGGTCTTTTTCTGAATTAGTTACTTGTTAATATTTACATAAAATATAAATTGGATCATTATAGTAAACTATAAGTTATAAAAACAATTTTATATTTTCATCACCCTCGTTTACTAAATTCATTAATTAAAATTTATCTTGAAAAATATTCAATTAAAATGCTTTATTTTTTATTTTACAAATATTTATATTTGAAATAATTTATTACAGTGTGAAAAATATATTTTCCACATGAAATTTTGAATGCATATTTTTATATCCATTTTCCATCATAAATATCTTCCTTCAATGATATTTTAACAAAAATGTGGATTTTATCCAATGATAACATGATTACTACTTTGTTTTATTTTTTATATTTATGATGATAATTTGTATGTGAAGTATTTTTATTTTCCATAGGTTATAATATGAAGAATTGATAAAATTTGTATCAAACCGGTTTCCCATCCATGGGTTATGCAATAATGAATTGTGTATAGAAACTAATCTTTCCCCTAGGTTAATCCAAGATTAAATGATTAATAATTTCATTTATTTTTATGAGTAATGAATTGGAAAATGATTATGATCTCATAGAAGAAACATATATTACTATCACTCTGTTATGGGTGGGACCTATATCTCCTACTAATGAATTGGGTAAATTTTAAAATTTGATTATATAAAAATAATTCGAATGGGGAGTGAACCATAGTTATTAAGTGAAATTGGACAATAGAATAGTCATGGGAGTTATAAATGACTACTATTATGGTTTGACTAGTGAACTGATTCGGCTTGATAGCATTGTAAATGATCCATGGACACTATGAAAATTATTTACTTTTCTTATAAGAATTCCACAAATCTATGTCTTATAAAAATTTTATGCTCTCAAGGATTATATTCCTTAATTTCTTAAGGATTCATATTGTATAAAATTATATATATTAATAAATAGATATCAATTATGACCATGGATATATAGCGTGTGGTTTTCATATGTTAATATCATGTTATCATACCCTTACGCTCATGTTATGATCGTGTGCCCCTTGATATCTCCCTTGTTTATCATTAATTAAAATATGATCTCACATATGCATATTTTTTCTTTTCCACAGTTTTTAAGAATGGTATTATTTATGTTAAATATAAAAAAGGGATATATTTTAGATAAAGTCTCTAGGATATCTTGCAGTTAACGGATGTACCATTTATTTATATATCCAAATTAAAATGGGACCATACCCATTGTATTCTTGAATTGATCATTATAAAATAAAATGAATGTTTGTATTATAATATTTAATATATATGTTTGAATATAGTGGGTCACTATATTTAGTACCAAATGAAGTCTTATTTATCACTTTGAAACTTCAAAAAATAATTATTAAAAAATATAAGGTTATTTATATGTTTTTAGAAATATCCATTAATTTGTGTATAGTATATAATGAGTGGTTTCTTATAAATCACATAAAAATCCAGATGTTATAATTAGATGTGGATCTAGATATCTTTTCCTAGGTGTAATTACTATAAAATTGAGGTATTAATATATGAATGAATCGTCAAAAAATTCAAACTAAATGGCCTTACTTCACACCATGTTGGAAAATCCAAAAGGATATGATTAATAAATTCAGAAAAGCATAATGAACCATCAAAATAGAATTTAATCGATGATGACCTTTAATGAACATGGAATAGGATAATTTTTCATTTATTAGAAGGAATTTGTAATGAAATTAAAAACCCTAAATATTTTTTATGATTATATAGTTTCCCACTATGAATATTATTTAAAAACCATTGGTTTCTGTTTTAGTTAATTGACATATCTTAAAGGAATAACATTAATACTGAACACCACAATTAATGAAATGATATTTCTCTTCTATAACCACAATTTATTGGATTTGGAATGAAAAATATCATTGTTATGCGAATAATTTATTATTAATCTATGCATGATTGAACATCAAAATGATAAATATAGGTAGAGAACATCTTATAAGTCCTTTAAGAGGTAAAAACTATATTTTTAGTATTTCAATAGATCTACTAGATTATAAGGGATGAAAAAAGTACCATTGAATAGATAATTTACATCCTCTAGTGTCTAGGGCTTGAAATATTCATTTTTAATGTATATCATTTTAAAGTAGAGGATAATCAATTGTTAAAACTGGTCAATAATATAAGGATACATGTTGAAATCAACACCACAATGTTTGATAAGTATAATAAGTTGTATTCCAATGATTACATTTCTCTTATTGCTTATATGAAATTAGGGAAGGAATTCCATAATCTAAATTAGTTGGATGATAAATATGATTCTATATATGATGTAAATAATAGAATAATATAATGGTATGATTATAGTATTATCATCCAACATGGTTGTATGTTTGAACAATTCATTATTTGATTAAACCATATCCTCATATTTGAATTAGTCAAAAAGATATTTAGTGGATCATATTATAATATTTGATGTTCTATCAAAATTGAAATAATGAAAGGTGTTACCCACCAATATCATGGCTTTCAAAAATATAGAATGGTGAAATTACAACTAAACTCTAAAAAACATAACCTCTTGAATTGTTATGTTGTGTTCTAATTAAAATCCATACCTAGAGATATGAATATTTCAATGTCTCACTATTTAATGGCCTTAATTTAGTTTAAGGAGTTAATGAAGGGTCCCCAAGAGAATCTTTAAAAGTTATTCATTAAACCATGTGTGCCACATTGATATGAAGTTATTCATTATGTAAGAAGAATGATGGATTGATGTGGCATTGAATTGATAATTGGGAGCTGGACATGAATATAATAATGAAATTGTATCATCTAAAATATATTTATGAATTCATTGACCAAATTCATGGGGATCATCACATTTCCATGACTGAAAAATATACTAGTTATAATCAACTAATGATAAATATGGTGGATTTATCTTAGAAAACAATCTTTATAAGTAATGTACACTATTAATTACCTTCACTAGTTTTTCAAAGAGATTATTTATATTATTATAATATATTCGATAAGAAATGATAAGAATTATTATTACTTAATAAGTGAAACAAAGATAGTAATGATCGATTATTTGTTTGAAAAAAATTACAAAGTGAGAAATTTGGAAACAAAAAAATAATTATTTTTCTGCCATATAAGCTGAGTAGAAGGTATATACATGGATCCATCAAAGGATGATGTTATTTAATGATGGACTATATTAACCTTCAAACTAGAGATTTTATGTTTTCTTGGTTTTGGAATAAATTATCCATTTTTTGGGGATAATTTATAATGAATATATAATCCATAAACCATACTAACCAAGAAGGTTTCCACATTCGTATTGATGTATCAAGGTGATGAAAATTTTAAAAAACTAATGAGAAGGTTCTCCATCACACATGTTCTTACATTACCCAATAGTGGAGAAGAGTTCTTCTCTAATAGTGATTCCATGAAGAATTTATTGGGATATGTTCTCATGGTAATCAATATGGGGATAAATTATGCATAATTAGAATTGATGGTTCATGAGAAAATGTAACCAACTAATGATTTTGAGTAATATATGGTAATTTTTAAATTAATAATATAAATGAAATATAATAATGAACAATATTGTAAGATATATATTGATCAAATCTTTAAATTATATGTACACACATAAATATTACTATATATAGAAAAGGTTATGGTCGAAGTTGATTATGGATTACAACAACTCAGTATATTAAAAACCAGGGAAATAAAATAGCGTGGCCAATTATTTGAGAAAAACCCATCATTCTTGATTATCTATGACAAGGATCACAATTTATCATATATTCTTATATTCTCAGTTGATGGATTATAAATCACCATCGATTTAGAGAGATATTATCTTTCTCAAATGAGTGGTTATACACTTTTTACAATGATTATTAAATAGTTGTTGAAAAATTATTTAGATTTAAAGAAGAAGGATATAAATATTCCTATGGTTAAATTGATTTTGATGGAATGATTTGGTTAGAAAACCCTATATGTATTACTGCTATAATAGATTTCATGTGACTTTTAAAGGAATAATATTAGATTTAATTTATTATTTATCAACTATGTATATAGATTTATGCCAATTTTTTAAAAAAAATTATTGAGTCATAACATGAAGAGATATATAACATTTTTATATATCAGTTCTTAGTGTTATGGTTGATTGAAAGGAAATTAATGGTGATTATAAAACCATTTCATATACAAAAATGAATAATATAAAATAACACTATTGTTTTTTTATCAAATTCATTAAAACAAATGAATGGAAACATTTCATATAGTTTATAGTCAACAACATTATTAATTTAGAATAAATAATCACCATAAGATAATATTTTTCACTATTTTAGAATTACTAGATATACATTATGTATTGGGTAATACTTAATGTAGTGCCACATTATGTTGTATCATATCAATATTCTAGGATTATCATGATGTTATAGTGATTTATTCAATAATATCGTGACCCAGAGATGAGTTTTAGAACTATGTATCATCCTTACATAGATTATCACTCTGACAGAACAATTATAAAACAAGATGATATTATAATATAATGTTCAATGGATTTCAAAAGTTGCTGAGATCAACACATTCCTCTAGTATAGTCTTTATAAAACAATAAATTTCACTCAAGAATTTTTAAATCACCTTATGAAGAACTCTATGGTTGCATAAATTCAACAACACATAAGGGAAGCCCCATGATGACATTAAATTTATATCTAAAATCAATGGAATGATCTGTAATTTGATGTTTGGTAGAAGGTTTTTCAATAAATTTATCATCAAAGATATTGTTTAGATTAAAGATTAAAAGAAGTAATAACCCAATGTATGTTTCCCTTTTGATATTTTTTTAGAGTAGTTGTGGTTTCATAATGTTTGTTTCTTCCACCGATCCTTTCTCATGTACACGATGTGTTTTCTGAATCACTCCTACGAAAGTACATACCAAGTCCATCAAATGTACTAAACCCAAATGTAACAGTAGTATATCATGTAAGTAGCATGTTGAAAACCCAATGGAAAATATGAATCATAGATAAAATATTATATAAAAAAATACCTGTCCAATAGTCAATGTTTTTCGGTGAAACCACCATCATAATCAAGCCATGTGGTAACGTGATGACATGATGAGGTATAAGTGACCTCATTTGATTAAAACAATGTGAAAAAATTAGGGTGAAATTTATTTTAAAGGAAGTATAACATAACTCCTGGATAATTTATAAAATTTAATATTGAAATACAATTAAATTCATTGATACAACGTGTTACATGCATCAATGTCTTTTAACAAACCATAATATACTGTTAATATTATTATTTAAACATTACCACCATATCCTAGCTTTTAAACATAGTGGTAAAAATTTGAAAACCCATATTTTTAAGATTTTGTATAAAGGTTTTAGAAAATGAAAAAATATTTGTATATGTCAACACAAAATTTAGAAAAGTTTTTATGCACACATAGAAAGTTTCAAAAAAATGTTTTTATTTGTTTTTTTAATGTATAAAATAAAAAAACATTTTAAAAATTTAATAAATTTATTTTAAAAAATAATAATTACCTTTTGAAAAAATATTTATAATTATAAAATCGTTTTTTAGATACATCTGCAAATACAATTTTTTCGATTATAGTTGAGAAATAGTATTTTTTGAATTGATTTTTTATTTAATGTATTCTGAAGAAATATTTTTTATGATTGTTTTCAAATAATATTTAGATAAAATATATTATTATTAATCAAATTTCTTTCAATGGTATTAATTTATTGTTTAAATATTATATAGAACCATTATATACTTATGAATAAATTTTTATTGGATAACCCCTATTTAATCACACAAACTAGTTTAGTTTTAATTTATATTCATCCACTTATATGAATTTAATTTTTTTAATTTGATATAATAATTGGAATGATCACAATAAATATATTATAATATGGTAAAATTAAATATTGTTCATAATTTATAGTGAAAACAAAAAAAATAGGTTATTCTTAAAATGAGCATACCTAGGGGGATTAAACTAAACTATAAGTTTAAATATTAAAATTAAGTTTGTAAAAATAAAATTCAATGGCCATATTTGCAACAAATCCTATCAAAATTTCGATTAAAGGGTAATTTCTATTCATCTTACCATTAAATATCTTTATTATTCATTATTATTTTAGGAAATTTAAAAGTAATTTCCTTAAAGGTCCCATAGTTGTAAAAAAATACCTACACTCCTCTCATTGCCATAATCCGTGATCCATTTCATTCAGAACTTACATTACAAAATGATATCCTTATTTTATTAAAAGATTTCTTAAAATCCTTATTTTTATATATAACCCCTCTATATAAGGCATTAAGTGTAAAACTAATGGTGATATCAGATGAAGAAATATAGTCTATAACTATGCATTTTTATTTTCATTCAGCTCATAAATCAGAAAAATTATACCAATAACATTTATATAAAAACATATGTTTATAAAATATACTGATACTCTTTCTGTTAATGGAATTAACAATATTCATATCACTATTCATGGAACGGGATACAAAACCTTCAATCAATTGTATGATGGATGACTACTTCGCAAACCACTATAATTCATTATTCTCCTATGCCTCTCACAAATGGAAATAATGATATATTTAATATTTTTATTTGATATATCTTACATAATTATACACCTTTGTTTATAATATCACAAAAAATAATTTAATTGTAATAAATTTGAAAATGATAACACCACTCATGTATATGTGTGGACTATTGCCTCCATGAAGTGATGTGATACATTATTCATTTTATTTCAAAAAGGATTATATTAAATATAGATTTAATTAAAATATATTTCATATATATTATTTAAATATTAGTATATACAGGTGACTTAAAATTTATCTTTCTTTCATTCTATCATTTGATAAAATGGATATTTCATTCATGCTTACATGTGACATACTATCTACATGAATGATATAATAAAAATTTATATATCTTTCTTCTATGGATGAACAGAGGAATATAAAAAATGAATGTACAATGTACTTATATAAAAATTAAGTTATAGATATTAAGGAATAATAATCAATGTATTGGGACTAAATCTACTAGACAAAAACATTCATGAAAAAGAAAGTCATTGTTTCCCAAAATAGTGATATTAAAAAACAATTATCAAATAAATGGGTAAACATTGTATTTGGGTAAATCTTATATGGTATTATATATATGGATATGTTTCATGAATATATTTATTGTAAATATATATATATATATATTAGCAAATATATTCAAATTTTTATAATGAAATATGAGTATTGAAGTAAATATTTTCATCTGAAATTTATTTCTATGGGACTCATGCATTATACACCAAATGATTCTATAGTACGGTGTATATACAATTCATGAAGTTATCTAATTATTTTTCTCATAAAATTATGTAATATAAATATCCATATAATTTTTTTTACACTTTCCATAGTGGTTTGTGCATTATGTTACAACATTAATCTTAATTGGGGTTTTTTATTTTCATGTTATAATAATTAAATCACCTAAATTATTTAAAATAAATATAATTATTTTTAATTTCATATGGTTTCTTATGTAAATTTCATTTTTTCCATTTATTTTATATAATTTATGTTATTAAGATATCAAAATAACTTTTTTTATAAAAAATTGAATTTATTTTTCTCTTCAGTCGAAATTACTTTTTCATTCATGACAATGTTTTTTAAAAATTAATTAATGATTTTTTTGATACTCTAAAATTAAAATTTTAAAGACGTTTTTACTAATGTTTTAATGTTTTATTTATTTATCTTGAATAATCATATAACATTCCAATAGACTAAATATTGATTTTTTTATTTAAGATATCAATGTAATGATGGATTTATATTGTATGACATAAACATTATTTTGTTTTTGTTTTTGTGGTCTCTCAACTTTTTAAAACATTCAGTATATGTTTCTATTTTTAATTCAGTCTAAATTTATCTTGTAGTATTCTGTAAATTTATTAATTTTAAATATGTGATTTCAATGTGAAACAAATATTTTCCTAACAATTTTCCAATGTGATATTTCAAAATAATTTTCCATATAATATAAAATCATTTGATATTACATAATATTTTGTATTGTATATTCCAATGATACCATTATTAATATTTCTATGGATGGTTTATATTTATTATTCTAGTAGTTTTATGAAATAAATTCATTTTACATAGGTTGTTCTATTATTAATTAATGAAATGATTATTTAACCCATTTGTTTTGAATGTATTGTGTACTGGTGGCATGTTAAGGTATCTCATTTCATTTCCATGGTTTATAAATTGATAAACTATTTCAAAAACCAATATATTATCATGGGATATGATATGATGAATCTTTTATGATCTTTTGGTTCATATATGAATTAATTTCATAAGAAGAAGTGTGGTACCTATATATCCCTCCAACGAAATGGTAAATGTTAATATCTAATTAGATAAATAAAATATTAATAGTAGTAATCCCCGATTTGTAAGGTATATTGTTCAGTATGATATTTTTTGGAAGTAAACCATGACTACTACAATGGTTTGGGGTGTGAAACCATTCCACTAAGATAAAAATTGAAATAGGCGTTAACTACCAAGGAAATTATTTTCCAAGCATATGAGTATGTGAAAAATTTAGTTCTTCATCAAACGTTATAATCCCATGGATCATAATATTTAATTATAATAATATTAATGATTTAATATCATTTATAAATTCTTCCATAACTGTATATTATAATCTTGGATAATCATGGTATTTTATTAAAATTAAAATTCATGTCTACAATACATTAAGCTCATGTTATGCATATCTGATAAGTGATATCACCCATGTTTACCCTAACTCAGCATCTCATACCGCCCGATCTTTTGTTTCTTTACCCTAGATTATGAATATATTTCATATGTATGATATACCTAACAAGGGTGATCATTATAACAAACGTTATGAATATTATTTGTTTCATGGATAAACCAGTTATTTATATATCAAATTTATTAAATACATTAGAGATATGGGACTATATAATGGATCATTATGGATTGAAATTAATATTAAACTAATAATCTGTGATATATATGTATGAAAAATACAATCGATATATAGGAATTATTTCATTACTGTTTTAATAATATACTGATTGCATTATAATGAAGAATAAAATCCAAAATAGTATATAAATATGAATACCAATATATTTTTATACATGTTTATATACATCCATAATTACCATTTTAATAGTAATTAAAGAATAAAAGAACCAATAATTCATGGATAAGGATGTTGAGATTAGAATTGGGTAGGGTTTTTTCATGATATATTTCTGAAAGTTGATAAAAAAGGGAGGTGAGGGGTTTCATTTTATATATTTGGGGAAGGATACTCTTGGAATTACATAATTACTAATTTAGTATAAATAAATTCTCATTTTTAAGTGACACAAAAAATATATTTTGAATATGTGATCCTGATGAGTCTAAACCCCGTCATCCAATATTATTTTGAAATGTTTATATATTTTTTTTAATATTTACCACTTATTTTTTAACCACCACTAACCATAATAGAAACTAAAATAATATAAATGTTTTATACTTGTCATGTGTAACAAAATATTTCCATAAATAAAATATATTGGAAAAACATATGTTGCTGATATGCCTAATCATATACAATTAACTTTTTTAAATATTATATTTTTATGAATCATAAATAATTTATCCAAATAAAGTGTGTTGTAAAATTTCAATAATTTCATTTTTAAAATAATTAATTTGTATGGACTTTAATGTCCTCATGATAGATTTTTTATCTTCATAAAAAGCATTCAGACGTCCATAATGGTTATATTTATCATCAAGGTTAACTGAACACGACAATAATACAGAATTTTTAATTTTAATATTATAAAATTCATTCATTTAATCTAACTATTCATTGATCAGATATTGTGTCGGTTTTTTATAATAATATTAGGAATCTATATTATCATAAAAATAATAAATAAAGAAACAATATAAAAATATTTTTCAGTATGATCAAGAAAACATTTAATATCTGTTCCTAAAATATGTATATTTTTGTGTCAATAAATGAGTTAAATTTAATGTAAATTCAATGATATTTTTTATATTAAATTCCTAAAATATTATACAATCTATTTTAATGGAATTTATCCCAAAAATAATTAAATCATGAACCCTAGATGATATGGGTAGAAAAAATTCGTCTTATATGAATTATGATGATAAATGGTGGCCTTATCAATTTTATTAATCATAATTAACCTAAATTACTATTTTACCATGATGATTTTGTTTCATTAAAACAAATAATTATGAATAAAAAATATTTTGAACTTTTTAAATGTATTAATTATACTAATTAATTATTTTAATTCTTTTTACCGAATTCTATCTCTATAAGAGGAAGAAATTTGTTCTTAAATTCATTTAAACGTTAAATTTTAACAAAAATAAACCAAGATACGTTAATATTGATTTGATGATATAAAAAATAAAACAAATTTAAATATATTCAATTTATAATTTTTTTAATATTTTTAATGAACACATTGTTCATTAAATCCATGTGTGTTGTGATATTATTTTTCAATATTGAAAATAATACTGTAATTAACACTTGGTGGGTTATAATTATGAACGACAATTAAGGGATCACTATGTATAATTAATAAATTATAACCAGCATATAACAATCAAAATTTTCTTAAATTATCCACTCTTTGATGCACAAATGATTATTCTCTCAAGACACAGAGCAACTAGAAGTATCTTTCATTGGATATCCCAAAAAAAACTATCACGTTCTCATCATTTTACAACCTAATGAATTTTATGGGAAACCATAAGGGGACTTAATAGTATAATATAAATCATAATTTATCCATCCTAGGTACAATATTATATATCCATAACAAAATCACAAGTATACTATTCAATTGCTACTATGTAATTATAACATAATAGGGAAATAATCTCTAAAGGTTCTATAAACACATGTTGATTCAAAAATTATTTATGGATTTTTATTTAATTACAATTTCATTGTTAGTAAACATTTTTCACTCCCTATATACCATATGATTCTTGATACACTAGTAAAAACCAAAAGGATTGGTAAGTACCACCAACATAGTTCTAGCTGTATCGTTTTTATCTAATATCCCTAGTTGAGCTGGAATCTGGATGATAAAATTGGTATCATGATAAATTCACCAAATTTATTAATAAACAATTATAAATAGCTATATATTATGTGACAAAATTAAGGAAATTTTTTTGTAACATCCTGATCCATGTACCACTTTAATACGTCGACCCCACATACTGGGAGCCGGTGAATTATTTTGTTACATCGACATGATTACAAGGAATAAAATCTCAAAGGAATGATTAGTTTAGTAATCTAGAAGAAAATAAATATATAAATCAAACAGAAGTTTTAGATTTTGAAAAGGAAAAAATATAATCCATAACAAATTCTAATAATCTGCATCCTTGAAAAACACAATAATTTATCTCTTTTTCATAACCCATGGATGAAAAAAAGAATGGGTGGGATAAAATGATCACTAAGTGTTACATATAATGGAATCATGAAAAAATAGTCACAGAATAATAATCAATTAGAAATAATTTGAATGGAATGGTTATCAAATGTAAAACACATATCATCAATAAACTCATAATGAATGTTCATCTATAAATTTATTCATAGAGAAATAGAATTTGAAACAATGTCCCTTATAACATTATAATCAATCGAATCGTATGACTAAAAATTAATAATAACAGAAAATTAATAATTTAATACCTTAAATATAAATAGAATTATGATATGACATTTCGAATTGAATTATATATACATCACATACAATAAGTGGAGAACAATGTAAGTTACATGGAATAAAAGTGAGATGAGAAACCCCTTACCTTATATACGAATGTATTCATCCATTGATCATAATGCCCTAAATAGTAAATCTAAATCCATTAATTAATTAATTTATAACCTTATATAAATTTAATTTATTATTTATACTTTTACTAATTTACTTTATAATTTTATTTATGGGTTATAAGATTTAATTTTATCAGTTAGGATCATTCGTTTCCTCGGTTTCCATGATCGATTTAATTATTTAGATTTAATGAAGTTTGTGTAAAATGGGAAATATTCTTCATCGATATAATTATATGAAATTATTTAAAATATTGAAGTGTTCCTGGTTATAAATATCATTTGTTTTTTTATGATGATTAATCATTACATAACAAGTTAATAGTAACTGTTTACCTTAATATTAGTGGTTTTTCGATTTCAATGAACTAATTTTGTTCTGTTATTAAATATTATGTATATATAATTGTTCAAAGACATTTAATAAGAAAAAATACATATTTTATAATCTTTTCAGACCATAAAAATTGTTTTATGACCATCCTTGAATGAGAAATTGAAGAACAAAAGTACGTCATCCAACATGGTTGAAAAACTGCATCTATCATATGATGACATCAATATTAAAAATAATAGAGAGAGATAGGGGGCTTAATGAGATTGATGATGTATCTTAAAATAAAATTATATAATTTGATTATATATATGATACTGGAGTTATCCTGATCATTTGGAATAAGAAGTAAGGAGAGAAAAATAATAGAATGAACATGAAAAGTAATTAAAATGAAATAGAAGAGGGTTTTACCTCTTGAATATTCCTCTTTATGATCCTCCTTAAGGGGATTGGTTTTGGACTTTTGTTTAGAAAAAGAGATCCGAGTTATGGGGAGAGACTAAAAAAGAAGATTTGGATAGATGATTAACAAGAATCTGGCCATAGAGTAGTGCGGATAAGAGGGGGTGGGTTGGTTTTTATAGCGGGGGAGAGGGATGATTTTTCAATATTTTATTCAATATTTAATTATTCAACTCATGAAACGAAATAGGTATGATTCTGTTGAAAATTTAAAGTAATGAGTGCATGTGAATTTGAACCAATTGTTTCTTACATCATCCATTATGCGAGGAATAATGTATTTTTCATATAATGTATTTATACTATATATTTCCATATTTTAATACTCATAACAAATTCATATATTTTTAAAAAATATCAAAAATTCACCTTAAACATGTATAGATATGTAGAATCCAAAAATAGTCTTTTTCTTTGAAAATATTTATCTTTATATGAAAAAAATTATTTAGAAACAATATTTACTTGTAAAAATACAAATATTACAAATCTATATGATTTTATGACTATTTGATAAACTAATGTATCATAAAATCATAAGACATAAAAATATTAACATATTATTATACCCCAGGGGATTTTTATTATATTTATAATATTTATAAAATTATAAATATAAATTTATGTTTTATAAAAATACTAATACTTAATAAATAGTTATTATAGAATAAATTAATTAATAAGATTTATAAATGTATATAGACCCACATGGGTTATTTTACTCTTCATTTGGATGATTTAGTTTTCTTTTGAATAATTTACTATTCATAAAGGGTTATATTACTATTAATAATGGTATGCTAATATTCAAAAGTGTAAGTTACTATCCACCACTAATTATGTTGATCATATCAGACTCTAAATATATTACTTTTGACAAACGTGTATGTCCATTTATCAAGATTCAAAACATGGATGAGACAACATTTTGTTTAATGGATATGAAATAATTATATTTATTAGATACTTATAATAACAATTTTTTAGTTTCACAGAGACTAATTTTTGAATACATTATGTTGTATATTAAATTTTTTTGCAAATGATTGGGGTGTTAAATTCTTCCCTCCTTTAAAAAATTACATCCTCACAATTATAAATTGATCATTGAAAATGGAAAAAATGTTGATCATAAAAAAATCATAAATCTCATAGTCAATCTCATAATCATAAACAAGGATTACATTAACATTCCAATCCATCATAATGGTTTATAAAAAATATGGGATTTATTCGAAGCATTTCCCCCATGAGTATCAAACTTAGTTCATAGTATGGACCATTATTGTGTACCTAGATACCCTAAGTCGGTACTAGAACACCATTTAAAAGTTTTTATTCCAAGGTATTTATATTCCAAAACCTTCTTAACGTTTAGTATTCAGACAAGGATGTATTTCTCGTGAGATCCACAAAATCTCTATCATACCAAAATTATTGATTGTTATCCCATTCCTATCCTCAATGCTTATATTATGGTTATTTTCATATACTATGTTTTATAAATCATTTTATCATGGTTTCTCTAAACCATCCCATGATACCAAATGTAAGACACCTACCTTAGAATACTAGAGTTGATGCATTATTTTATTACATTGGGTTATAATTTATATTTATAGAAATTCCCTTACCAGATTGTAATCCATTGAATATGAAGACCGAAAATTAGTAAACATTACTTGAATAATTTAATACAATGAATATAAATAGAATAATGATATTATACAACAAATGGATGTACATGAACACAAAATATAATAAGTGGCGATCAGTGGAAATACCAAGGAATAAAGGATAGATGAGAAAAACCTTACCTTAGTTCTCAATGTGTTCATCCCTTGATATTAATGTCATGGATATTTAAATTAATTTATTAAATAATTAATGCAGAACAATATTTTTATGTATTTGTTTTATTATATTCTTATTAAGCAAATATATGGCATTATTATATGTTATAGGATACAATTTTATTTCACTGGATCATTGGTTTCCTTGTTTTTCATAATTATTCTACTTGTATTCAAGTTAAAAAGTTTTATAAATTTTGGTATAATTCTAAAAAACTATAATTTTATGAAATTAACATGAAACAAGAAGTTTAAATTTTTATACATGTCATTTTGTAATATGGTATGATGATGAATAATAAAATGACATGTTAATGAAAATCATTAAGCTTGATTTTAGCTAGAATGGTCCAAAGGGATTATTTTTTTATTTTTTTGGATAATCCACCTTTCAAGGGGTGAGGTAGAACCATCATAAGGCCCAAAGGCATAGTTACAATTACATGACACAAAGATATTAAAGGAAATCACCTAGACAAGACAACATGGAACAGTTCCTCCTTGCACATTTCATGATATCCACACTCTACCTTCACTGGGCTGGTCAGCTAGCTGTCCTATGCAAAGCTTCACTAGTCTAGTGCCGATGGAATGTTTATACACACACATTCTTCCAAATTTGGTCAGCACTACTACGGTGAATGCGACTATTCTGAGTCCCCATCTACAACCTTTTTATTTGTAGTTTGATTGGTAAATATGCATAATCATGTGTTCTGAAGGCCTTGGGGTGTCTCAGAACCCTTGAGGTGGCATTAAGTCCTTGATAAACAATTGTCTTGAAGGCCTAGGGTGGATCACAAGGATTAAAGAACTTGATGACCAAACCGGTGGCCCAAAGGCCAATATGGATGAATAGTTCTGGATGCTACAATACCGAACATTATCATCTACTATAATTACTATTGTACCTACTACAGTGCTGCTATTGTACCTAGAATTATGTCTCCACCTGTATTTTATCTTGAGACTCTTGAATGCACTTTTTGAGTCTTCATCACCCTGGTCGAGGCTCGCGTGCCTCAATTTTATTTTAGCGGTTTTTTGATTACAAAAGACTAGTTTTTTTCTATTATTTAATATCACATATATATAACTATTCTAGAACAATAAATAAGATGTAATAAATATTTTATAATATGGTTCAACAATAATTCTTTTTAATGACTAGCCATGAAGGAGAAATTGAATAATAAAAGTTTTTTGTCCATAAAGGTTGTAAAATACAAACTTTGGGTTGAAGATTTCATTATTAAAAATAAAATATCAAAGAGTAAGGAAAATGATGAAGTATAATCCATTAACATGATATAATTAAAGAATATAGATGTTTATTTAATTATTGTGAACATTTTTATAGAGGAGGTGAAGAGATAATAATAAAAAAATGAACTTGATCATAAGTTAAAAGGAAATGGAAAAATATTTTTCTCTTAAATACACCTCATTGAGAACCACATAATGGGAATTGGTTTTTTACTTTTTGTAAGCCCAAAATCTCTTAGACTTTGGGGGATAATTGGGAAGAGTACTCGTGATAAATTTTATAGACACCAAGGCTTAGAGGAGTGAGGAGAAGAGTGGTGGATGTGGTTTTTATATTGGAGGGGGTGATTTCTCAATATTGTATTCATTATTTTATTATTTTTCTCAACAAAAACAGTAGTATTGATTATAATTAATAAATATTGTAATTAGGGCATGCGAGTTTTAAATAATTGGATTTTACCTCATCCATGATGAAAGGAATAGTGTATTTAGCATGTAATGATTTTACACATTAAATTACAATATTTTACTATTCACAAATAATTCACATACTTACAATAAATACGTAAAATTCAACCTAATCATTTTCAGAAATATAGAATCCAAAAATTAACCTAGTTTTATTAAAATAATATAATATATATGAGAAATTTAATATTTGATTAAAAATATTATTTACGTGGAATAATAAAAATTTTAAACTTATATCTGATTTTATGAAACCTTGAAAAATTAACTTTGGTATCATAAAATTGTATTATAGTAACAAGATATAAAAACAATAAATTTATATTCTATTTCATTAAAATACCTTTATTTGATTTATTATATAAATTAAAAAATAATTAAAAAATTTGTTTTAAAAAAATGATATTTAATTTATAATAGTTTTATCATAGTTTAATTTATAAGATGTTTAAATTAATTTACACACTGAAGGGTGAGGTTACTATTCTTTTCTCGAATTTATTAATCATAAGGGTAATATTACTATTCATAAGGGTATATTAATATTCAACAGGGTATGTTACTATTTAATAAAAAAACATAATCATATCAGACTCTAAATATCGAAATGATCACAACCATGTTTGTCTATTTTTCAAAAATCAAGACACTAAATAGACAATATTATGTTTCATGGATCAGTTATAAAAAAATATTATTATATACTATAAAAAAATTTGTTTTGTATAGACATAGTGTTTCATGAATTACATTCTATATTAAATTAAATTATAAATATGTGGGGTGTTACAGCAACACATCGGGGCCTCAATCCTGTCACTTACTCATCCCCAAGAACAGATCCCATAACTTCAGCTGATGTTGAACTATAAAGAGGGTCAAATATTCAACTTTAGAATACTATAACCACTTCATCAATGTAAAAAAAATAAAAAATGTAAAAAACAATAACATGATGATATTGAATAACAAAAATAATAATATAATAAATTGAAAAAACCATTATCTCATGATGGACAAAAAAAAGATCAATATCGAAAACTATAATATTGGATTTTTCATGAATCATATGTGTCAAATTTCAAATAAAATCCCAAGTTAAAAAATCTAAAAACTCACAAGTAGGTCCCAACCCCATTTCTGGTTCCCTCATCCATGATCCTTCGAAACTCAACCATATAACAAAGGGCTATTTCTCTTGTCCTATCCAACAAACCTGGAGTTTATACTTGTATAGATATTGATTCCTGAGTATGGTATGAATAAAACCATGTAGTCCATAACCAATGGTGTCTAAAACAACATCTATTCAATAAAAGTATAAGATGTTTTATAAATAGCAAATTAAAATGCTTAATGTAAACAGTGATCATGAATCATTATTCTTTAATTAAAAACGTAATTTCCAAAGTTCAAATAGTTACTCATCCCATAAATACCAACTTAAACCAATGTTTTATTGTTAAATATCCCAATGGGATATATCATATGAAATAGAGAATCCAAAATAATTATCATAGGGTACTCCAATTTAATAAATTTAATATCTAATGCAATTTCCCATCATGGAAATTGAAAATTTCACTACTACATACATGTAATTAAATAATGTCTATGGGATGTTTAATTTACACCACCTAAATAAAGATCATTAATGTATTATCACCAATTAAATTAAAAAAATTGATGTAATGAGTTTATGTATGATTGGTGTGATTAGGGTTTTATACATGGGTTCAATAAATTTTCTGTAATTTTAAGGGGATTAAAATCGCATGCTCCCTAACAATGTGCATATCCTATGGGGGTGCATAGTTTCTCCTAATAGGTCACATAGTTTGAAAAACGTTCCACCAAACCTGATATCCCTCTCTATCAAGGGTTTCATTTTTTTTGTTTGTACAGATAGTTAGGGTATATTGTGCACCAACCATTCACTTCCCAAAACCCTTACAAAACATCTAAATTAACCCAAAATCTCCAAAATGTAATCCCCAAAAAAATACATACCCAAAAAATGAAAATGATTACCTATAACTGATCTTGAGACATGACTATAACTTTTTGTGATCTTAGAATCTCCCCCACAATATAACAACTCATCCGTGAGTTGTACTCCCCAGTATTTATAGGATTCCAAATTAAAATGACTAACCACTGAATCCATATATCTTCTCCCCTCACCCATATTTATTGTAGATTATTCCCTTATTCCTATAATACATTAACTACAACCTAGTTTTCCTCTTAAAACATTCTCAATACTATCCATCTCATTTATCACATGGTTCTCAAATGTCCCAATAGTTTCAATCTCAAAATAAACCACATCACACACATGAGAACGGTCAGGATGATACCACCAAAGTTGTGACATAAGGAAAAAATCATACATAACACTATACCACTAAATAAGTTCCAATATATATCCCAAAATGCGATTCAATTTACAACCACAAAACTTCCAACAGATTATGGTGCTAACAATACCTACCTCATTATCCTAAGGTTTTCCAATATAGGCGACACAAAATGGAACACATGATCACCCTTTGGAAAATGAAGGGTTCATCAATAACTATCATAATAAAACTTTTATATACTCTATTATATATCCATGAATTTATGAATCAAATATAATTTATTCATTGTCACTTGAATGAGACTCGGTCTCAACAACTCTGAATCAACTTCCCCCATACACCCTATAGGGGATCTTTATTAACTACCATAAAAATCCAAATATGGTTCCATCTATACAGTTTCCTGTTTAATATTTATATAGAAAAAATCCATATATTCTATGTTATTACCCTATGAACCACTAAATATAAGAACACATAACTAAATAATATACTCAAGTACCCATATAGTATGATGTGACTTCCCATCTCTCTACTGGTGGAATGGATTACATATAATCATTGAAGAAATAAGAAACATCTGCAAGTGTTTCCAAGATCATCAAGTCAAAAGTTTTTCATGATCAGAAACTATACTCAACAAAACCCTGTGCTGATTGGATATCTCCAAAACATACATGTCTTCTAACTGATCTTATGAGAATGTCTTCTATATAGACACGAAATGCACATCCCTCATTAGTCGACCAATAAATTCGCAAATAGTGTTATTATTTTGAGGATTCCATATGAGACCCACCTCAATGACCATGGTAGAATCTTACCACATTCATTATGAAATTGGATATGGCTTTTATAAAACAACTAAACATTGATTCTTGGACTTTAACTATAGAAAAGGGAATCATCATGTCACAGTCCCAAAAATCCCATTTTTCAGGACCAAAAAAATACTAATGAAGTATGTCATGGTACATTTTGGTAACTGGTTAAAGCACTACCCACATTGAGGAATGAGACTCATGAATCATCACCCCCTGCATACAAGTTTGTACAAAAATCACTTCTCTAAACATTGATGATCTCATCCATTTCTATAGCTCAATATAAAGGTTGATCCCCACCTTAATGGATTTTTCAAAATTAGAAACACTATAGATCATTATAATACATCTGTATTATCAAGCTCAAAAGTGTGAAGACAACTATCATTGAGATGAGGGGTATCTTTTCCCAGACCTCCCAAACTACAACATGTCTCTCATCTAGAAATGTCATCATCTTTCACTCAGAACTAGATTATTTAATTCTCTAAATATAGGTTTTATATCACAAAGCATCGACAACATTATTTTCCATCCCATATAAAAATTATAGATCAAATTTAACATCATTAATTAACTAAACCAATCAATAATACCTAATATTCAGGTCTCATTCAAAAATAAATACATAAAAAACTTGTGATCAGTATAAACTGTAAACATTTCACCTAATAGGTAATTCCAGAAACACTTAAAATCATAAAACACTACAGCATAATCAAGGGTGTTCATAATCTAATTACATTTTTTGACTCCAACAACCTTAAACCATATTCTAGAATTAGATCTCTCTATATTAACACATCTCCAAGACATATTCATGGAGCATAATAAAAATATAGATACTCATTTTTGGATTTTGTAGGATCAAGATCAAAGTGTTATTCAATAACCTCTTCAATTAATTGAAATCATCCTCACTAGATCTAGACCATTAATTCATTACACCCTTTTTGGACATGACTGAAAGTGGTTCTTCCATGTGTAAAAATTATTTGATGAATGTCTTATAGCATCCGACTAACCGTAGAAATATAAAGATTCTTAAAACATTATTGGGATTATCCCAAGATACCACTGACTGGATTTTCATAGGGTCCACAGACACACCTTCCACTATGATGATGTGGCCCATAAAATTTACCATATCGATATTGAAATTCCACATTCATTACATGGGGTATAGATGATTCATTTATGGTGTGTTCATTTAATTGTCAGGTTGTTGGGAATGGTCTCTATGAGTCATCATGTAAAACATGATATCATCCATAAAAAAACCACAAAATGATCTAGGTACTAGTTGATGATCCAGATCATCATGGCCATAAACACAGCAGGAGCATTTATCAACCAAAACACTATCATGATGAATTTATATTGGTCATTCATACTTTTTAATTCTCTTTGTGGTATATCAGAATGTATAAATCCCATATGATGATACCCCAATATCATTTCAATTTTGGAGAAAACACAAGCTCCTCCCTACTAGAAAAACAATTCATAGATATGAAAAAGAGGATATTTTTTCATCACATTCATCTAGTTCAACTTATAGTAAACCAAAATCTGGCACATAATTCATTGAAAAAATAACAACTAACCCTAAAAAATCATACATGGATTAATTAACCCCTTATCTATCATCTCTTCATGTATATTCTTAATCTCTTGAAACTCTATTGGTTCCATAATCTATTGAGGAATAGTAGTGTATTCATCCCTAAGAATGGGCTCAATTATGATTTTCACACTTATATCAGAAGGTTTCACTAATAAATCCATAAGAAACACATCCAAAAACATATCCATATCAAGTAAAAAAGAAACCATTCATCACCCCTCAGTCATAAAGGTAATTAATTGAATCTTGGGTAGTGATATCCACCTATTTTTTATGAATTCAGTCATCATACCCCACTAGGATATCCCACTATCCATGATGAAAATAATTGTCATCCAATGGATAGATAAATCTCATTTCCCTATGGATACAATTTATATTGTCTTGGTACACTACTAAAAAGTATAAAACCTTAATTAGGACAATACCTGATATGTCATGTATTTATAGATCCCATATAAAAATATACTCCTTAACCATGAGTGAACACCCATTTCATAAAAAGATTTCCCTTAACACTACTACCAATGGTATATAAATCTTCATCACCCCACCCACAAACTCCACAATGAGAATCAACCCGTTCAGAAGTATTTCATATAGAAAATAATGAGAGGCTCCAAAATCAAATATGGGATTAGAAAGAATTGATAATTCAACAAGTATAAATACATCTGTTAGGAGTCTAGCCTCATTATCCACATGTGTAGGTTGAACATCATGGAACTGTCCTTCCACTCTTATATGTGATGTAGTTTGAGTCCCTTGAGACACAACACTCTATTTAAACGAGTTCCCATTTCTAGAATCACCTCATCCATGGTTTTAGATTCCACAGCCTATAGATATCTTACCAACAGATTGATATGGGGTTTAAAACCCCAACCCACCACTCTTATTATTCCTACCACCAACATAATTAAGGATATTTCGTGTAACACTTCAGAACCCGTGTATTTGTCCTATCCTTCCACAATATTGGAACAGAACTGGTGGTTGAGGAATATGTCTAAAAAACTAACCAGGCCTACCACACTAGTGGTAGTGCTCTATATTTTGATTCAATGTAATTAATACTTCCCCTTTGTCCACTCTCTTTTTCAAGAATGTTATTGACATTATCATAGTGATAATTCATACCATCCTAATATGCACCACTTGATCGTCCAATAGAAACCACATGTCCTCCACTAGAATCTTCCTTAATTTTTCTCTCATACATGTTATCCTTATACAATATGTCAAAATGTAATTATTTTAAATATGTCAACCTATCACATAATATCATATTTTTTTCATCCTAAAATTTTCTTGTTATAGCTATCTCATTGCTTTCAAATGATTGAGAAAAGTGATACATGTATATATGGTGACCATAATAGCCCATCACAGACATACTACCCTATTTAAACCACATAAATACTATTTACATATCTTATATCATAGATTCCTAAAAAATAGTGACCCAAGAACTACTCTTTGATGTCGTTCAAATACATTGTTTTTCTAGTTTTCCATTCGATGTTTGGAGGTCCCATTATGACTTCATAGATAACCACAACATGTAATCTTATATCTTGACTCTTTTCACAACAGAATAATATATGTGGATAGGTGTTATTTAGATAGACTCAATCCAGGACGTAGTTTCATCTGGTCCACCCTCCTTAGTGAATTATAGAGTGTTCTACAATTGAAACTCCTATGTTATGTCAAATAGAATCTTCACAACCTTCCCTAGGTATAATTCGTTAAACTATATTGAAAAAAGAAATGTTCTCACACCTTGAATGATTACTCCATACACTATCCATCACCAATCAACCAACTAACATAGGTCTAATTTCCTTATCCATCCCTACAAACATGTAGTCTACAAAGCTACCCTTCAAGCATCCAAAGTAGGTTCTATGTAAAACTTAGTAGGACACAACCAATGATGTCAGAAATATTATCCTGTAAATAACAGTGTATTATGTTGAATAATGAATAACATAATATTCATAATGTAAAATGTTATTAATTTTCATTAAACATTAATCAAACAATTAATTTACTGGGTTCACTCTAACACTCAAACCATAAATACATACTTCATCCCATTCCATAGTACAAACTTTCCTCAATGGATATCACATATCAAATAATGAATAATAATTTATTTTCACATTGTTTTTAAATTGAAAAAATTAGATCTTTGATGTGGATTCCCAATCCCGTTAATTTAAAATTTCAAAATTACATACACGTAATATAATCATTAATATGATATTTTTAATTTATACCCCCAACATCATAATTGTTCTACAGATGCTTGTCAATAAGAATCCCCAAATTGAAGAGGGTCATTCAATTGGAAAAATGAAGAATTAGATATAAATCCAACACGAATAAATATGATAAAATAGAGTTATATCATTCATAAAAAATATATAATAAACCCCAAATGGGAAAATTATTACATTGAAAAGACTACTGAATGAACAAGAGAGGGAGAAAACCAATCGGGATGAGAATCTCTTATCGGTAGAGGTGCATATTCTTCTATCCAATCTTCCATTCTTCTTGAATGGAGATTGTAATGCCTTGGAATGTTACCATAGGATTTTAAAAACATAGGAATCAGTTTTTATGAGTTGTTGTGATTATGGATTAATTTTTATTTAGGAGGGAGGGGGTTGGAGGTTCAAAATTGTTTTTTATTTTTATGTTTTATAAAAATCATATACGAACGGTTTTCAGGGTTTGGGAGTACATTTTTCAAAACAATAACCCATAACTCTATGCCTCTACAATGGTGGTGAATAGATACTGATAAAAGTGTTTATTTTTTGAGAAACCATTTTTTAACCAAGAAATCAGTCTAGGCATGGGGTTGTATGGTTCTTTGGGGTTGGTTGGATGGTTTGGGGAAACTATATTCCAACCATGAACATACCAAACCCCCTTAAAATCATCCAAATTCAAACAACTATTACCAATGTATAACACAAAAAATATATAACAAAAATGGTATAAATTTACCAATAAATGAGCTCTAGAAATCACCAGAAAAGGTCACAATCTTACAAAGTTGAAAAATGTGCCTTACTTGGGGAAATATCTCATGATAGACTACTAAAAATCAAATCCCTCAAAAATGATATTATTCCTCATATATGAAAATAATGGTTTATGGAAGTTTGAGGTTGTTGATTTATTATAGTAAACAAATTTTATGAGGATATTATTTTAATAAAAGTAAAAAATATTTAATTTATATTATAATTTTTTAAAATATATTTCATGTACCCACTATATAATTTATCAAACATCACTAACATATCACTCGATTTAACAATATCACCCAATCACTTTCATGCCCATTAGGTTCTCAATATGATACCACCAGACACCCAATGGTGTTCCTCCATGAGAATATACACCCCTTAATAAACTTTTAACTTCATCAAATGACCTTTTGAGATCCTATAATCTACTCCAACACATTAAATACCAAATTTATAAATGGTTTGGAAATATTTTATCATAATCATTCCTTCTACATATCGTGTTATTACATCATTAAAATAATAAAATATTTTATTTATGGATTTAAAATATTCTTTGATAATGATAAATGATTCATTAGTAATTATAAAGGATATTTTATAATATAAGTAAATTAATTTGAATATATATATATGATTAACATTGAAGTATTATACATCAAAAAAATTAATGTTATAGAATAAATGAAAAAATTCATCTATATGGTATAAAATCCCTAGACACTAAAACATAAGGATTCTGACATACATTTATGAAAAGTCTCTTGAAAGAAACACTAGAGATGATTTTATAGTTCTGAGAAGTTTAAAATCATATTTATTATATTTATTTCTATGTATAATAAATCCATGAAAATAGTAATTTATATTTCCATATACATTTAATTTCACTTGAATGTTGAGGAAAATTTTATTTCAAAATTTTTTCATCTCTTTTCATTAGTTGTTTGATTCTGTTAGAAATTAAGAATTTCAGTGTAGTATAATATTTTCTAGTGATATATGGTCGATTGTGGACTACATTTTTTTAAGGAGATACAGTATAATACTAAGATAATATGTATCTTATAGTATATATTGTGGATGTGGATGGTATTAGGCTTTAGGTAGATCAACGAAAGTCAAATTTCTCTTGGATTGGCATGTGGTAGCAATCACGTAATTATTTGGGGATCAAAAGATAACCAAGAACCCCTTGATGATGTTTTAAGAAATGTTTAATTTGGAATTAAATTCATATTTCTAATATATCCCTCAAATGATCCCATATCCCAATCCTCATATCCCTTCATTTTGTTCGATTAAATAAATTATATGATTCTAATAAGATATTGATATCTAATTTTGTTAAAAATGATGTATTTTCTGGTTATTTCTAACCTTATATTCCATTATATTTAGTTTTCGTTATATTATTATGGTACTATTCACTATAAATCAATAAATTGGGGAGTTTTGATATGTTGGGTTATTCGTTCTATTTAGAAATGATTTTTAATGATTTTTTTGTCTAATAAAAGAAAAACAATTGGTGGTCCATATATTTTCCATTATATTTTAATTTTTTTTCTAAAAAATATGTTCAATAATTTAAAAGGATTTTGTTTTATGAGAAAATTACAATGTTCATTTCCACAAGCATTGAGGGAGGAGTAATATTTTTATGATCGATAATGAACACATTGGGCATTATTCCAAAGTGACATAGTAATTGATGGTTATATTTACTAAAGAACATGATGAGTTAACCTAAAATTTGAAACAATGAAAGAAATATTATTTTTTAAAATAAATGGAATGAACATAATAAGTTGCTATGATAATTCGTCCATTTAAGGGTAAATATCAACAATTATGTCATTTTGGTGAAAGAATCCTTTTGGTGGAATATTTTTCAAAGGTATTTTCTATTTTGGGAATGGAAATGATGAAATATAAAAAGTTTCATGACGGTTTAATTTTCATTCACCCCAAATAGGGGAAAAAATTCTATGAAATTCCCTTATGTTATTTTATCATCAAAAATAAGAAGGTTGGATGTGGTGAAAACTACGAATTATAATATTTTCAATGGGGGTGGGGGTTGACAATTTTTATATATTATCCTTAAAATTCGTGACTTTGTTTTTATGGTGAAATATAGATAACTAATATGAGTAGGAGGAGAGGGATTAATTATGTACTATAACTTGATTTATGATTCATTGATGATTTTTGAATTATTTATGACCATTTATAGTTAGATTTATCAATAAGATTGGTTGGAGTTAGTAATACCAAAGATACAATATTTGTTAATGTGAAAATGATTGGAAATATTTATTTGTAGACTTTAGGTCTAGTTATGAATATGTAGGTAGAAAAATATATGACCCACAACACACATGATGTGATAAATTTTAGGCTGATCTATAAAAAATAAAAATAGTTTCTAAAGATATCTGTATATGTCATCCTATTGTATTATTATAATAAATTATAAGAATGTTGTGATGTATAATTTAATTTCTTGACCCGAAACTCCCAAATAGTGACTGATTCAGTGACACCATTGGACCAATATATTTTCTTTATGTAAATGATATTATTTATCATAGTTCTTATGGAATCAAATTCCATAGGGTAATAATACACAAGAATGTATATTGTTAGTGTAATCCTAGAATCTATAATGAATTATGCATATCCCATTTTTATAATAAACATCCAAAAATCATATATATTTAAACATGTATCAAACATGGATGTTGAACCCTATAATATAATGAATTTGAATTGTCTATATTATAAATAAAATAAAATACATCACCAAAATAAGATATATGGAAAAAATATACCATAATATTTATAAAAAAACATTTCCATATCAGTTGAGATATATATTATAAACTAATTGAAAAATAAAAAAACAATGGCCTTTCACCTAACTCAACTGAATATCCCTACCAAATCCATAATATAAAACATCATAGTATACCTAAACCAGGTTTATATTTCTAAAAAACAAATATAAACTAAAAAATAATTTTCTATAGTTGCATGTCAATGCCCATGTCTTGTATATGATTAGGGGTTGTGTCTTGTAACCTAGTTAGATTCTTCTACTCACAACGACACACATATTTATTAAATATTCATGTAGAGATTAATGAAAACATTAATATATAATGTAATTTAGGTATCAATTAAATACACTCTCAAAAATATATATCAGAAATATATATTTGGATCAAACAAATGATTTTTTTGTTAATTGGGAGAAATAAGAAGATAACTCATAGTAGTACTACCAAATATCCTAGTTTCTTATTTCATTTAATAAAAATATCCATACCCTCATGAAATATTCGGCATATAAAACCACTCTAATATAATAATTTATTTCCCCCATAATGATCCCACCATATCTACCAAATCACTCATAGAATCCTCTAATAGCCAATCAATCCATTCAGTACCCATTAAAAAAGATAAAAATTTCATACAAAATAACAAGAAACGATGAATAAACTATTCAGTAATGAAAAACATATCAGTCACTAAACCCATATGAACATGATTATTTGTATCTAGATTCCAATGGGGAAGGAAAACATCATGAGAGTGACATAAAATAACATTGAAAAAAACAATGAGCACGAATTCATAACCAATAAAAGTTTAAAATTTTAATATAATAATTGAGTCTATAGGTCATATATGATGATAACTATTATAGGTATTGATAGACAACACTATGGTCAGTCACATAATTGATATGTATCTATAGATATGATAAGTGTAACTAAATCTCCCATATGGTATAGTTTAGGGTAAATATGATGGGGAAATCATCCTAATATATGTTTTAAAAATGATTTGGAATTCATCCATTAACCTATCTCCAGATAAATGAATTGTATTTTCATAAAACATGATATATATCTCATAAATTGAGCTTAATATATTTAATAACAAATCATAAACTCTCTCACATATTAATGCTAGACAATAATTGTTTTTCTCTCATTTGGGAACTAATAAGAGAATTAGATAGAATTGTGTTATTTAATAAATACCAATGTCTAATACTAAATACCATACTTGATACTCATTCAATACTGAGTTCTCAATGAATAACATAAGTTATAAATAAATCAAATTATTCATACACAAAAACTAAATTTTAAGAGAATCAAAATTTATTCATACATAATAGCTCCTATGAAATCATACAACATCATTAATGTAAACATAACTGATTATACAATTAAGATAATGAATTAAATACAGAATCATATAGATTAAATAAAATTATTCATTCCATATCTGAGGTAAAATAGATAAAAACATATCTAAATATTCCCTTATTTCAGCCCATTAATTTTATAGTCTAATCCATATTTTTAATTCTTGTTGAAAAGGCAGTACATTCCCTCATTACACACTCTAGGTCATGGAATGAAATCTAGGTTATAATAATCATTAAAAACCCCATTATTAATTATACTATGATTTTATTAATACACTTCATTAAATAAATCATTTTCTATTAAAACCCTCTTATATACTATTTTCTACCATACACATTTCCTTGGAATATTATGTGAAACAATCCCTTCAAACAAATAAAACAATAAAATCATTTATCAACCCTGGTTTTGGCAAGGAATCTCTAATGAAAGTTTAGAATGATATGTGATTATTTTTCTAATATTCAAACTAATTCCATCATATTTTTATGGGGGGAGATCACACATGTATGGAAATATAAGAAAAATAATTATAATGATAATGTGGATAAATAATAATCCAAGAATGCAAGACTCAAAAATATGTTATGTTCATATTCCTCTTCAGCTCTGCAACATTATCATATATGTAGGTGATGAAATTGACCACATATAAATGAAATTGTGAGATCCATACATCCTCTATATATATATTTAAATCCATATACATCCACAATACAATAGTGACTATGTTGGTGATGAAATTGACCTAAAAGACTCTACATTTTTTTGATTTTAAATACACACACAAAGATCTATATATATATATATGTAAATATTATTTTTAGAGTTATTTGAATTAAGATATTTATTTATTAATTTATTAATATATTAGATTAATAAAAAAATTTAAAATTTCATTGTATAAATCAATTAAAAATTAAAATCTCTTGAAAATATGTTTTTATCCTCTAAAAATAATTATCTATTGTTTAATAGGTTATGATAAGGTTTTTTGTTCTCTAAATTTATATGTAGAATATATAAATCGTGAAACATGGAATAATTTAATTTTACTAATGAATAAAAACCCATATCATGGGAAACCATGTGAAAGGGACATCATGCACAATCCAAGGACTATCCTTGTCCAATATGGAGGCCCATTGGTATAAACTAGTCCCATAGACACATAATAAAAGATCATTATTGATGGAGGAAGCACACCCAATATCAATAACACACAATGGAAATGGGGAGAGACCCACAATTATTATTAATGATCCCACATTAAAATCATTATGATTCTTTTAGAATTTTTTGTCATTTTTTTTAATTTAATGATAATGACCATGCCTCACTCCTAGGATAATTATTAGTATTATATAATCTATAAAAATCTAAACCCTATACTAGTATCTCTATTATTCAAAATAAATTAGGATCCCCATCAATTGTAATTTGTTGTTTCTTTACCAGCATCAATGATATGTGGATATCGTATATTGACCTGAAATTGTGAATCCCATAAATGGATCTACTATATTTTCTCTCACACATATATTTTCGATAAATGGGAATTGGCATTTTCTTTTCACCAACTACAAATACAATTTAAAATTTGATGATCATACATAACTAAACTAGTCCATATGGTAAAGTCTATTAAACTATTCAAAGTTAGATAATATTGAGAATCCATGTTGATAAAACCACACTAAAATTATATCATAGTTTATTCTAATTGAATTATAATTGCATAAGAGGCATTATGTTTATAAGAGGAAGTACTATAATCAATGTAATATTTGTGTTAGATGATTGATTCTCATGTCCCAACATAGCCTTGGGAAAACTAAATGGATAAATAGGTTTCTAGATGCAAACAAACCAAAAACCAATAGACTAAAACATATTAAGTTCAAAAGAAATTAATGAGGGAATTCTCATATAGATCCATGATCTTATAATATAGTTTTCTATGCATGGGTAAAATGCATAATGTACAAAAATAATTTAATGCATTTCTATTTTAAAAAATAAGATATTTATAATGATTATTGGGAGAAATAATTCATCAAATAAGAAATTATCATGGTAACGAACATAAGTTGGTATAATCACTGGTAAATCAGGACTATCTCATTGATGAAGTCATTACATAAACCCATTTACAATGTGTTACTATACCATTAATCCACATATTCAAAATTCCAATTTCTCATTGTGGCCCAACCTAAACATCCTTATATCATCATGCATTCATCTCTATCTAGATCATAACTTGATATAATTCTACTTCTATAAAAATTAAAATGGATATGGAAATTTAATTATACTCCCTTTTCAAAAATATTTCCACCACATTTCATTGTTATATTAAATATGTTCTCTTACCCCATAATGATCACTAATCCCATTATCTATTCTACACCCATTTAATACTCTCTTGTTCTCTCATCCAATTATTTATTTATCCATTAAAATTAAGATTATTAATTCGGGGAAATATACCATGTATTAAAGGATTTATTTCCGAATACTTCAATATATCTTATTAATCACTATATTTAGATTATTTTAATCATGACTTGCTGATTGTTTTTTTAGGGTATAATGTGAATGTGCCTATTTACAATACGACATGCATTTAAGAGAACATATGTAGTTTCACTCATGATTATTTCCCAATTAATGATATTGATTTCATATCAATTAATGATCATATGTATAAGATATGGAAAGGACATCAATATCCCAATAAAAACACATAATCAAAATTTATACCAAATTTATTCATGTTATATGTCAATTATGTAGACATAATATTGTTATATATACATTGATATATATATATATATATTTATATATATAACAAGGATAATGGAAGACTTATTGTGAATATTGATATGCATAATATATAATTTCATATATATATAGTGAATTCATTTGATTTTGTGATGATTCTAATACACCTATTTTGGTCAATTGACTATTTATGATATACATGGTGAATCATTGACAAAATTTTCTGAAATATCACTCATTGGTCGGTCCCCATGTTGTTGAATGTTACATCAAATTTTGAAACCATCTCCATAAAGACTTAATGGAATAACACCAAAATTATTTTTTTATACTTTTATGTTTACACATAAAGAATCCTTAAACAAGTTTTAGTGTTTGATTATTATAAAAAATGTTGAATCTACAAACTGACCACCTTGTACATTATTTCATAAACCATTATTAATTTATATACATACTATTCATTACTAAAACATTGTAATTTCTAAATTGGGGCAATTTTCGGGATAATTAAATTTGACTAACTCATTTTTATATATTTTTTTGAAAAAATTTTAAAAATAGGGAAAAAATAAAAGCGACAAAAATATTCATTTCACAAATGATTTATAAATAAAATATATGACTACTATAATAATTATATCATGTAAAATTTGTATATAAACTAAAACAATTACCATGATTTTCATAAAATGGACTTCCACGGTTGATGTTCCAGACACTTAAAAAAAGATAACACACTTTAACCATGGAAAGAGAACAAAACCAATCCATTATGAGGAATATTTTTTTCTTTAACACCATTTTAATATTGTAAAAAATAAAGACTATTTGACATGATTTGAGGATATATAGTTACATTATTTTAGGTTCATAAAAAAAACAAGAAGTTTGCACTAGGATATATGGAATATGATATATGTGAACATGATGTGGGACCATACACATTTAAAATAGATTATAAAAATAAGAGTATGAATTTTTAGTTAAAAACGTAATCATAGAATTACATTATTTCTCTATTATGGTATCAATATAGAAGGTGATAAATTTGTTATTCTTCACCTATTTCAAGGAGGTATAGGAATGGATGTGGTTAATATCACATGATAAAAATTCATCAGTAATGGGGGAGGCTATTCAAAAATCTATTCTAAAAGATGTATATAAAATGAGAAAAATCAAATTGAAGGGGATTATTGTATACTTAAATAAAATAAGTAAAAATTTGTTTTCTGAAAATGAGATTATTTCAAAAGTAAATAAAAAAATTTCAAATCCCATAAATCTTGTCTTCAATACTCTTAAATCCCTTTTCAATTCGGCTAAATCATTGTGTAAAAAATTTATATATTATATATTGAGTAAATTTTGGACTAAATATAACCATTTTTATTAATAAAAAATTTAATGTATTTTACATGATCTTATAAGGGAAATGTAGGATGAGAGAGAATGATTTTATTCCTTAAGGATCATACATCAATTATGTGAGATTCTAGATACCTCACATATATAAAAAATTGATGTTTTGATTTCATTGAAATAAGTGGTGAAGGCGATGCATTATTCAATCAGTGTCTATAGTGAAAACTGACATAGGTGAAGAATTTATTATATTGTATAAGCCCATAAAATTTTTTTTTTAAAAAAGGACCATGATATGAAATGGAAATCAGTCATAACAGAGTGATAAATTTCACTATCTAATAACTATGGATTGATGATGATTATGAAATCCCTTTAGATTAAATGAATTAAATAAAAAACATAATATTATGTGGAATAATTCTAGGAAGGATCATGTTGTATTAGTATATTATTTAAATGATTCAATTCAAGTTAATCTAAAATAATTTTAACCAAGGAATAATTAATATAATTAATAATTTTTTAATACAGATGATCTTCATTTAAGAGGTCTAGTTATAGTAAACATGATGGAATAATATCAATTATTGGAACCTTATATTTATAAAAATATATTTTAGTTAATTCATAAATTAAATATGAATTTAAAAAAAATACCACAACCACCATCTAATAATTACTATGAAATTTTTATTATACTTGACATATTTCATATGATTCTGGCGCATTTGTTAAGAAATAATAAAATTGTTGGGGACATTATAAAACTAATAGGTCTATAAATTAGACAACCAATATTAAATTAAAAGTATGTATTAAAGGATGTATATGAATTTAAAAAAACTACTCATACCCTTAAAATATGGATTCCTAAGTGGAGTTGTTGGTTAAAATAAACATTATGATGAATCTCATTATTACTAAATTATAAATTATGTTTAACCAAGGATAATATTCCATAGATGTAAAAAAATAAACAAAATAATGATCATGGCAAACCTAATTCAAATGAATTTTTTCATAGGATAATATTTGCGTTATTAGAACTCAATATTCCAATTATATACATACTACCACGAAAGAAGAACTAGATGAAACTGATAAACATAATTGTATTTATTTTATTTTTAAAATAGAATAGGATGTGGGGAATTATTCTATTGAAAATCCAAAGTAACCACAAGTTAACGGACATATATTTCACAAAAATAATATTAGTTTTTTTTGAATTGGGTGTAATTTTTTAATGAGCATGAATACATTCGTCCCCAAGTTTTAACTATTATTTTTTTAAACTTATTTTTTTTGTACCTAAATAATTTTATAACCACTACATATCACCAAAATAAGACAAAAACATAGATGATATTTATGATTCTATTTACTCAAGCGGTGGGTAATAATGAAGATAAATAGGAATATCAAAATTCAGGACACAAAATATGATAGATCATTGTTATTAGAATAAATTTATAGAAACATATATGGAAATATATGATGAATTATCTCAATTTCTGTATCATAAAAATGGATTTCAAATTCAATGTCTAATGATTTATGTTAAAAATATATACTCTCTAAGTAATAACACTTGAGGGGATATAACATTAAGAATCCAAAGACATGAAAACATAAAATAGTCTATGGAAATCAATTATTGGGGAACACTAATGTATATAAACATATAGCTCTCTATTTTCTTCATGGAATAATCACATTTACTTTGGCCCAATTTTAAAAAGGTCATAGGACACCAAATAATTGCGAGGGATCCATAATAATGTGGGTGATTCTACACACCTCATATTATAAATATATAAACACCAAAATAGGTATAAAAAATAATAGTCTTCTAAATAAACATGAATTGACATACATCATTACAAATTAAATATATGTATATATATAAATAAACATAGGTTATATCAAAGTTAATTATTTACATTCTATATAACTAACTCATAGAAAATAACAGTTTTTCAATGATCATATACATCATTTCCCTAAAACAATTAAAATAATCACAATATATGGAATAAAAACAAAAAAAATCTTGAGTTTTGTCCTAGTACTATCTGACAAACTCAATCATAGATAAATGGTTTTATAATATTTAATGTTCAATTTCCATTTTCATGAAATATAACAGGGAATTTTTCTCGGGTACCCATGATGTCTAGATTAGAGTTTGAGATCAACTTATTAGGACACCACCAATTGTATATCTAAATATATATTGATAATCACTGTGTATGACATTGTGAAATACTCTATATATAAATTCATAAATAAGAATACTCTCATTGATCATCTAGTTTTATGTTGAAATATAGGATTAAATATGATGCCTTTAGCTAAATCCATATGTATTCGAACATGATGTCCTACAGTTGGGAGAGAATATTGACCCCCCTAGTAACCACTACTTGAACAACCACAATAAGGGTTATTGGGGCCCCTATCAACTAAAAGAACATTAGTGTGCATACTAATTGGAATTGAGGCCTTAAATATAATAAAATCATACTAATCTCCCAATGGTTTTAAAAACAATAAACCTAGAACCATCTAATCAATTTTAGAACCTAGCGAAATGGAACCCTTACCTATAATAGTATCATCAATATTAACACCTAATGAGAAGGAACCCATCCCTGAAACCATCTCAGTATTGTCAACACACTGAGGTGGTAGTTCTTCAACCATAAACCCATTTAAAAAATATCATCATAGTTTATAAATTTAAAAATTGAATACAATTATCAATTTTAACTAATTCTAATACCAAATTTTATGTTTAATATTCATTCTTATTTTTTCAAGAGGGTAAGTCAAAAATGGCAAGTTTCAACATATAATAATATTTCATAAAACCATGAAAACCCACCATAATCATATGAAGTCATCATATGCTTCATCACATGGTATTTTAATTTTAATTTATTGGCCACAATTCAATGTAGGGGATTCCTCAGGTTCTATACCATATTTCTCATTTCTTTAATTTGTGGATTCCAAAATATTTGGTCTAATGATTTGGGATTTCAATTTATAAATAGATTTATCGAGGGAAAAAAATTATTTTTCCAAAAAAAAATTTTAATCTATTTTATTATACTGAATTAAATTACACTATAGGTTAGAGTGACCACATATTATACCAAAATGAAAAATGATATTACACATAATGATAAAATTTATTCCACAAATTATATGCTGAAATATTGTTTCATAATGAATATCATTATATGAACCGAGATCAAACAATTGGAATTGATGATTCATATGAGACCCCCAAAAAATATTATAAATGGATCTAATATTTGAAATACAACTAAATTTCAACAAAAAATGAGAATGAGTAGTCAATGGGTGATGAAATTTTCATTATTAATCAATTGAATCAAATAGCCTTCAAATCAATTATAGGATTGAAAAATAAATCATAGAATAATGAGGATAAAGAACATGGGATATAATTAATAGGTTGTGTGTCAAGTGCAATTAAGAAATCCTCATTATCCAACCTTAATATCCCCCATTTAGGTTTTATGCTACAATAATCCATTCATTAGTTTACAATTCAATTATTTCTTTAATATTTATAATATATATCCAAATATATAAATTTCAGTGTGCCTATGTTTTCTAACATTAGTAAATAAAATAAAATAATATATAAAATTAAATATACTCAATATTTACGAGTTAGTAAATTTATTTATATTTAGAAAGGTTCATGAAATGGTCCCCATATTCAATATTTATAATTCATACCCCTTGTGTAAAGGTTATAAAAATAAAATATTCTTGAAAATTTCTTATATAATTTATACCATAAACTATATAAAAGGGTCAATAAACAATACATAAGGGTCAATAGGTCAAGAATATTCCAAATTATGAAAATGTATTCTGTTTGTATTGGTACACCCCATATGTATGTGTCAGCACCTAATATGTAGATGTCTATTAATTTTTAAAATTTATATAAATTTAATATTTAAGGGTCACCCCCACCATACATAAGTAATTTATCTTACTCCACATAAATTCATGGACTCAGTAATCATAAAAATTCATATACATAAGGTTCATAAAATCTGATATGTATGGGGATTATATATTGTAAAAAAAATAATTTTTTAGAAATTTCTTTACCAATGACCAACTCAATTAATATGTATGTACCCTGTAACACTTATCCAATTTTTACAATAATAACTAAATTCAAAAAATATGCCTATTATTCTTTCCAAAAAAACCTCCCACGAGTCCTTCAACTATAAAATATCCAAACAGTCACAGAAAAAATAAATATTCCTTTAAACAAGCCCCATGATAGTAAAACTCCTAAGACTCAATTTCAAGCCTCTAAAAAACTCCAATAATCCTAATGAATCCACTACACATGGTTGATATAATTTTCTATCAATAACACAATTATGGAATACACTATATTAGCATAACTAAATGAAATATAAAAAACCCATGTTTTGAAAGAAAAACCCAAATATGTATGATACAAATAAAACTTGTTCTCACCATGTTAATGTTTTTTGAAATAAAATCTTCCCACCATATACCCACTCATTCTCAACTGTCCTCCCTACACCTTAAAAGG
The DNA here is from genome assembly GCA_963277665.1 of Viscum album. Classification (NCBI taxonomy): domain Eukaryota; kingdom Viridiplantae; phylum Streptophyta; class Magnoliopsida; order Santalales; family Viscaceae; genus Viscum; species Viscum album. Next base: position 1,027,266 of record CAUJRU010000071.1, read on the forward strand.
TCATTTTTGTAAAAAATTATTTCCACTATCACTACATGTTAGAATCCCACTTCAACTAATCGTCACGTATATTCATTATGTTCCACTAAAATCATAAAATCCAAACAGTCTCTATATATTGATTATTTTCAATAAAATAAATACTAGAAAATGTCATCATTTTAAAATATTCAATGGAATTAATCATGATTCTACAGTTTTAATTTAATGTGAATGATTCTGATAATACCAATAATAATAAAATACATATAATATATAATTCATGGAACTAAAATTAAATGTATATTTTAATTGGCCTGTTACTGGACTGATTCCCTCAATCATCTCAAAAATACCTATTAACATTTGTACTAATATCCCCTTGATGTAATATGAAGATGTTCGAATATAGGTTGAGATCATAAGTGGTCATTATAAGGACCCAGCCTTAAAACATTACATAATCTTGAATTAAATGAATAATTCACATTGAGAACCTTTTCAGGTTTAGAGTTTTATAGAATTTTGAAATAACTATTACATCTCAAAAGATTAAAAGGTAGAAACTTCTACATAGTTTCATTTTTTTCATAAAATATAAAATCTTGAAAAAAAGAGTCATGTCTAGTTCCATGTTTTAGATAGAATGACTTTTCCTTGATCCCATCGTTGACCATATTCATCTTTAAGTCCTGTGAAATCATTTCAAAACATGGGATGAACATTAAAGGCTCAGTAAGGGTTATAAAACAAATAATTAATTTTTTTTTCATAAATACATAAAATACATTAACTCGTTTACTTACCTCATGAAATCATAAGATTTTTTAAAGACACATAGAAATCATTAATCATAAAGGTAACTTGTGGCATCCATATCATTCTTACTTTGTAGCTATCATAGCTACATAGAAAGTTACATTGGAATAACCATAATAGTGTATTCCATAAATCTCTTAGGATGAACATTCATGTTTACCTCCATCACGTTAACCAATTCATTGGATACCTATATCAGGCTCACTTTCCCAAGGTTTATCACAGAAGCACCCGTATACGTAAATAATCCCTAAGAACCATAACATGATCATAACACATAACAAAAGCATAAAAAAAGACAAAATTCCCATATTCCAATAAAAAAAATATCATTTCATGATATTGAAATAAAAAACCCATTTTCAAAATCATTTTCAATTCCAAAATAAGTAAAAAGAGTATATGGAATCTTTTTTCTTTTAAAAAATATCCTGGCTTGTTTAGGAAGCGAAAGATCAAATAATACTCGCAGCGGCGGAAAGGTCATTGTCACCGCTTACATAAAAAAATGAAACATTCCATTCTTTCATTTAGTAAAATAATTCATATAAAAATATTCCGTTTGAATTAAATTAAAAGTCAATGGGTTTTATACATTGTATAAAATAAAGTCGTGTATAAAACTAGAAATACCTCAATGAAAGGAGATTGAGACGAAGTCCCTTACCACCTTTCCGACTTGACATGTTCATTCTTTAATCTCCTGAATAATAAAATAAAGTTAATTTCTACTTTCTTAAGAACCTTTTTAATGTTTTTTATTCTTTTTACATCAATTATTACAATGTTATAAAAATAATGTAATCATTTAAGTTAATAACATCCATTTTGTCGATATTTTGTACTTGAGTAAAAAATGAACACCTTATATCTATAAGTTGTCCATGTGGTCAATATTAAATTATATATAGAATTATATTCCAGATTGATATATCATATATATCATATATATCCATTATATACACGTATTTATAATAGTACATAACATTTGGAGGTAAAAATTGAAATGCACCGTTCATGGAGAAGGTAAGTTGTACGTATGCATGAACACTACTTTCCTTTCTATTTATTTTTTTAATGGAAATAAAACATAATGATAAATACTTATATTATAATTCTAGTATAATATCATATATAATTTCATTATCTCCATCCTTTATACATCCCACATAAGGCATTAAAAAATCACATCACTTTGAGGGGGCAGTAGTCCGCACTTCCTCAAATGAGATTATCGTATTTACCCACTATGGAAACCATAAAGTCTTGATAAAATATGGAAGTAAAAATGTATACAGAAATCATAAAAACAATATATAGCATATATAAATATTGTTCCATCATAACAGACACCATGAGAGGCGGTAAGATGTAATTGTACAATCATCGTTTCGTGAGGTGTTAGTTTGCCATCCACAGAAACATTATGTTCATCACCCATTAGATGGAGGTTTGTGTAAGTGTAGTTTTAATAATTATCATAAAAATATCCTATTATATTTAGGATACTAGTTATGTTACATAATAAAGGAATAAAGAGATATTAGGGGTTGGATAAGTAAAATAAAAGAAAATAATTTAACAGAAACTGTTACCTTTAATTGGGGTAGCTTCATTTGGTTTGAACCAAATGACCTCTTGAAGTGCCTTATGCCTAAGTCAAGGCTTCTAGGAGGAGAATATTTATGTAGTCAGCTTAATTGGGTAGTGTTTTGACGAGCCAAATTTCTTGAGAGGTGTGAGGAATTGGTTAGAAGTGGTCCCCTTTTATAAGGGAGAGGAGGGGCTCTTTAGGAATGTGTGAAAATATTATAGTATAATATAATGATATTGGGTTTCTAATGGTCCAAAAATCATCATAGTCAAAGATACGATGATTAATGGTCAAAATGAAACTATTAAATTATTATTGGACATGTTTTGGATAATATTTTAATCATTATAATCTTATTTATTTAAATCATTTATTAATGAGGTAAATACTACATCATTATTGTGTAATAAATAATTTAATTTATATGAAGTCTAAAAATTACTAAAAAATTCCATGATATTGGAAATATGTTTTTCTTTCCAAATAATATTTATAGTAAAAAATAAGACTTATATAACACCATATAAAAATTAATTACTAAAATATTTTTGTTAATGTCAATTTTGTCTTCACATTAAATTAATTAATCTAAATTGTCATTATCAGTTCCATGATTCTCAATGGGGTCCCAAAATCGACCCAAATATGTCCATGGTCGGCCAATACTCATCAAATATGTTTTGGACAAGTTTTATGGTCATTATGAATTATTATAAGATTCTTTTAACCCTGAATTACCCTATTTAACTTTAACCGTGGTAAATAAAAGTCAAAAGATACTATTCACCAAAAATTATTTTCATCTTAATGAACCATAATTTAATTATTTATAACAACTATGTAGGTTTTATTTTTGAAATTTAATTCACAGAATTGGTAAAATTTCATTTAAATGAAAATGTCAGTTTTTTTAACTACAACTAAGTGGTTTCACTAGTCATCAAAAATTGATGTTTTTTAGAAAAATTCAAAAAATTCAGCCCAAGCTATATTTTATATACCAAATTCAAAAATGATGTATATTTTTACAAATTCAAAACCTAGATGTGGCATTAATTTTTTTTAAAATTAATTCCAGTTATCAAAACAAATAGCATGTTTTAAAGAAACAATAACTATCAAAAGATTGACACTTGTTTATTTCCAATTTCAATGTGATTTTAATTCCAATGACCAACATTCGATTAAATGGTAAAAATATATTCTAATTACACATTTAAAATAATTAAAAATATACTCTTACCATATAAATAAATTAGAATAAAACACAGTTTTGAATTAAAATACAATATTTTCACTATTAATTAAAAAATAAACTTTATCTAAAAAATTCCAAAAACTTAAACAAAGTTAATTTTTATGTCCCAATTCTAAATAAAAATTTTATTTGGTCATATAGAATGTATTAAAGTGAGAAAATATAGATTTAAAGAGGGTTCACCATTAAAAGGCGATAAATCGGCTTTTAATGCAAATTATGCTTAAATTTAGATTCAATCACATTTTATGCCTCTAACTTTTTATTCGATAATATAAATACATTTAAAAACATGTATAATTACATTGTAGTTAGTTTCATTCATTCCTTCCAATACAATGAGTAGAAGTTAACTACCATTTAAAATAATAATTATATATTATTAGTGTGTAACGTAAGATTCCAAAGAAACCCATTATTGTGTATCGGGTACGCTATTGAATATAACAACCCCTTTAAAGTAAAATTAATATTTAATTCAAAAATATTAATAAATACGAAATATGTCATATTCTTCATTTACCTGGGATGTTACATCCTTCCCCCCTTTTGGGAATTATTTCCTCAAAATTTTTATTCACTTATCAAAATAAGTGGGGGAATTTATCCCTCATACCATTTTCAGATTCCCACATTTCCTCTTCAACCATATTGTTTTTTCACAAAACCTTTACCTGGTGAATAACCTTATTCTGCAACACCTGATCTCAACAGTCAAGATTCTGGATTGGTTGTTTTTTATAAGAGAGATTATCTTCCAACTGAACTTCCTCTAGGCTTAAAACATGAGATGGATCTGGTATATACTTTATCAAATCAAAACATGAAAAAAATTGTGTTCTTGGGATAAACATAGAGGTAAATCCACTCTATACGCAACTGATCCAACTTTCTCCAGAATTTCATAACGTCCAATGAACCTCGGACTCAACTGTCCCTTCTTACCAAAACGCATCACACTTTTCCATGGAGAAACTTTGATAAAAACTTGATCACCTACCTCAAAAGAAAGATCCTTCCTCCGGTTATCAACATAACTTTTCTCTCTATTATAAGTTGTTCTCATGTGATTCTGAATCAACTGAACTTTCTCTGCTATCTCTTCTACCAATTCTAGTCCCATCAACTTCCTCTAACATACTTCATCCTAAAAAGCTGGATTTCAACAACACTTTCTATATAATGCCTCAAATGGAGCCATCTGTATACTAGAATGATAACTGTTATTATAAGAAAATTCAACCAAAGTATGATGTTGGTCCCAAATTCCCTAATAATATAGTGAAAAAGCACGTAGAATATCCTCACAGTCTGAATTGTTCAATCTGATTTTCCATCTAATTGAGGATGAAAAACTGTACTAAAATTTAATTCAGTACCCAATGACTTCTAAAGGCCTTTCCCAAAATTAGAATCAAACCTGGGATCACGATCAGATACAATGGAGAGGGGATATCCTTGCAACCTAACTATCTCTTTAACGTACAACCGAGCAAGTTTATCTAGAGACAAAGTTTCTCTAATAGGATGGAAATGAGTAGATTTGGTCAATCGATCAACTATAACCCAGATTGCATTATTACCTCGAGATGGCATTGGTAATCTCGCAATGAAGTCCGTGGATATATTTTCCCATTTCAACTCTGGCACTAGTAAAGGCTGAAGCATCACTTTCATTAACTGCCTCTCTACTTTAACCTGCTGGTAAGTAAAACACTTCACAGTAAAATCAGCAATATCTCTTTTCATTCCACCCCACAAGTAATTCTCACAGATATCTCTGTACATCTTATTACTGCCAGGATGAACTGAAAACTGAGAACTATGAGATTCACATATCAACTCATTCTTCAACTGTGAATCACAAGGTACATAGAATATCTTCCTGGATCTCAAAACACAATCATTATCAACATTAAAATCAGGAAACTTACCCTTCTGAACCAACAAAACCTTTTTCTTCAACTCATTGTCTTCCTTTTGAGCTTGCTTAATTTTGTCTGATAGAGATGTTTTCACTGACACCTGAAACAAAACATCAGAATTTCCTACCCAAAAAACGTCTATAATAGAGTTCATTAAATCAAAAACCAAAGGATCTCATTCCAAACATATCATGGCTAATAAAGCATTATTTTTTTGACTCAAATCATTATCCTCTTTATTTTCTTTTCCTAGATAGTAATTGATCGTGCAATCATAATCCTTGATTAATTACAAACATCTCCTCTGTCTCATGTTCAATTGTTTTTGAGTGAATATATACTTAAAACTTTTTGTGATCAGTATAATTTTCACACTTCACTCCATACAAATTATGCCTCCAAATTTTTAAATAAAAAACAACAACTGCTATTTTCAAATCATGTGTAGGGTAATTTAACTCGTGAGGTTTCAACTGACGTGATGCATAAGCAATTAACTGGTCATTTTTCATTAGGACAAAACAAAATCTTTTCAATGAAGCATCACTGTAGATAACAAACTCACCATTTCTAGATGGCAGGGCCAAAACTGTAGCATTCACCAATATTATTTTTAATTCCTAAAAACAATCATCACATTCTTTTGTCAAGATGAACTTAACACCTTTTCTAGTTAACTTAGTCATAAGACTGTATAATCGTGAAAACTTTTCAACAAACCTCTGGTAATATCTTGTTAAAACAAGAAGACTACGAATCTCGGTTATAACTGTGGGTCTTGGCCATTCTTCAACAACTTTGATTTTATCAGGATAAACAATTATGCCATTTTTTGAAAAAAATGTCACCAAGGAAAGAAATTTGTTGTAACCAAAACTCACACTTGCTGAATTTCCCAAATAATTTATTTTATTTTAGGTTTGTAAAACAACCCTTAAAAGACTTTCATCTTCCTCCTTAATTTTGGAATAAAACAAAATATCATCAATGAACACAACCACAAACTTATCCAAGAACTCATGAAAAAATCGATTCATAAGATCCATGAATACGACAAGTGCATTGGTTAACCCAAAAAAGAATATCTAAAAATTCATAATGGCCATATCTATTATGAAATGTGGTCTTTGAAATGTCTGCTTCTTTTACTTTCAACTGATGGTACCCCGACCTCAAATCAAACTTAGAAAAATTCTGAGCTCCCTAGAGGTGATCAAATAAATCATTGATATGAGGCAAAAGATATACTTGTTCTTAATAGTAATGTTATTCAATGCTCTATAATAAATTCAATGTCTCATTGAACCATCTTTCTTTTTAACAAACAAGACAGGAGAACCCCATGGTGAGGTGCTATGTCGAATGGAACCTTTATCTAATAACTCATGCAATTGCTTCTTTAACTCTAAATGTTCAATTTGAGCCATTTGATAAGGGTTTTTTGAAATTGGCTTAGCATCAGGAACTAAGTAAATAGTAAATTCAACTTCCCGATCTGGTATAATACCAAGAAACTCATCAAGAAAAACATCAAGGTACTCATTTAACATTGGCACATCATTAATCTGAACAGTTCCTTTGTTTTCAACAATATGTGCAATGTAACTTTAATTTCCATATTTTACTAGTTTCTCAGCTTCCTGATATGTTATCAGCAACAATGTTTTATTTTTGTATACAAACTGAAAATAATTCTGAAAAGAAACCTCTTTAGCTCTGCAGTCAATCATAGCATGATTAACAGAAATCCAGTCCGTGCTCAATATAACATCAAACTCTACTAGAGGCAAAACAATAAGTTTTACAGGTAGATTCTTTCCTCACACAAGGAGAGGAATGTTCTTATTTTTTTTGTATCAACATTTCCTCCAGGTATTTTTACCGTATGTTCAGTATTCATATCATGAAATGTAATTCCAAATTTACTAGAAAACTTCTCAGAAATGAATGAGTGTGTATACCCTGAATCAAACAACAAATTTTCATAATCTGAACAAAAAAACAGTGTCCCTAATACTACTTCATTTGATGGACCAACATCTACTAAAGTAGTTGCAAAGGATTTCGCCACCCCTTTCTACTTGTAGTCAGGCTGATTTCCTTCGGTTGAGATCTTTGTTGGATACTGATTTGCATGATGACCCATTTCATTGCACTTAAAACATTTTATTAATTATAAATCAGATTTTTTCTGACCATTACCCTGATCATTTTCAGTGCAATTAGTTGCCTTATGTCCCATTTTACCACATCAGTTGCACTTACCAGAATTAAAAAGACATTACCAAACATTCTTTTTACCACAATTTTCACAATCGGTAAACTTATGTTTCTTACCATCAGACATTTTTGAAGACTTATTCCTATTCTCCTTCCACATCGACCTCTTATTCTGTTGTTTGTCCAAGAAGAAATGATCATCAGCAAACTCCATTTTCACCTTCTCCGCACAAAAATCAAGTTTGCCATAACTTTTGAAATCAAGAGAAGCTAAAGCCCTTCGATACTTTGGCTTTAATCCTGAGTAAAAAAGGTTGATTTTACTATCATGATCTCATATGAAATTTGGAGCATACCTTGCCAGTCGAGTGAATTTTTCTTCATATGCTTCCACTGAGTTATCCTCATGACTCAATTCTAGGAATTTTTATTCCATCCTAAGATGAACCACCTTCGGAAAATATTTCTCAGGAATCATAACTTTGAATTCATCCCAATCAAGAGATTCAATCTCCTCACTATCCCTGATATTTTTTACCATTGACCACCACTGATCAGCATCACCTTCAAAACGGTAAACAAAGAGACTAAACTTTTTATGTGTTGAACAACCCATGACATCGAAAATCATCTCCAGTGCTTTAATACACCCTTCAGCTAGCACAGGGTCAGATGATCCTCTGAATGATGGGGTATGTTGCCTCATGAAATGCTACACTACTGTCATGTTCCTCTATGGTTGATCTGGATGATCTCGTTCATGGATACCACCACCATTTATATCCTCAGTCAACTATGCCATCACTGCAACAAACTCTTCAGTTCCAATTCTGACCATATCATGTTGTTGATTTGGAAGGTTGTCTTCCTCTTTATGTCGTCCCAACATAGTTTCCCTATTTCCTATGCGGAAAACCATTATGAACACATAAATATCTTAGGTGAAGCAACATGGTAATCTGTAAATGCTATATGATTTCAATATTAACATAAATTACATTCTTTATATTAATTTAACAATACTGTAACTCCTAACGATATCTAAACCGACCTATGATACAAACTATTAAGACCACACCATAAAAAATAAATAATCTTGAATTAAACGAATAATTCACATTGAGGATATTTTCAGGTTTAGAGTTTTAGACAATTATGACATAACTATTACATCTCAAAAGATTACAAGGTTGAAACTTCTACACAGTTTCCATTTTTTCCATAAAATATAAACTCCTCAAAAAAAGTGTTATGTCTAGTTCCATGTTTTAGATATCATGACTTTTCCTTGATTCCATCCTTGACCCTATTCATCTTTAAGTCCTGTGAAAAAATTTCAAAACATGGGATGAGCATAAGAGGCTCTGTAAGGGTTATAAAACAAAGAATGAAAACATTTTTTCATCAATACTTACAAAACATGAACTCTGTTACTTACCTCATGAAATCATAAGATTTAGGACAGACACATAGAAATCGTTAATCATAAAGGTAACTTGTGGCATCTATATCATAATTACTTTTTAGCTATCACAACAACATAGGGAGTTAATTTTGAATACCCATCACAGTATATTCCCTAAATATCTTAGGAGAAACATTCACGTTTACCTCCTTCATGTTACCCATTGATTTGGAGATCTATCTCAGGCTCACCCGCCCTAGGTTTATCCCGAAAACAACCATGTACGTAAATAATGCCCACGAAACATAACATGATCATAACACATGACATAAGAATAATGAAAAGATAACATTACCACACTGCAATATCAAAATATCATTTCAAGATATTGAATTAATAAATCCATTCTAAAAATCATTTTCAATACCAAAATACGTAATAAGAGTATATGATATTTTTTTCTTTTAAAAAACATTACGGCATGTTTAGGATGCCAAAGATCAAATAATACTCGTGGTGGCGGAAAGGTCATTGTCACCCCTTACGTAAAAAAAAAGATACATTCCTTTTTGCGGTTTAGTAAAACGCTTCATGTAAAAATATTCCATTTGAATAAAATAAAAATTCAAAGGGGTTTATACACCATATAAAATAAAGTCATTTATTATACTAAAAATGACTCAATGAAATGATATTGAGACGATGTCCCTTACCTCGTGTCCGACTTGACTCGTTCATTATTTAATCTCATGAATAATAAACTAATGTTAATTTCTACTTTCTTAAGAACCTTTTTCATGTTTATTATTCCTTTTATATCAATTATTACAATGTTATAAACATTATGTAATCATTTATGTTAATAACATCCATTTTGTCGATATTTGGTACATGAGAAAAAATTGAACACCTTATATTTATAAGTTGTCCATGTGGTCAATAGTCCATTATATCCAGAATTGTATTCATGATTTAGATAACACATATATCATACATATCCATTATATACATGTATTTATAATATTACATAACATTTGGAGGTAAAAAAATGAAATGCACCGTTCATGGAGAGGGTTAGTGATACGTACGCATAAATGCTACTTTCATTTCTATTTCTTATTTTAATGGAAATAAAACATAATTATACATAGGTATATTATAATTCTAGTATAATATCATATATAATATTATTAAATCTATCCTTTATACATCCCATATAAGGAATTAATGAATCAAATCACTTTGAGGGGGTGGTAGTCCGCACTTCCTCAAATGAGATTATCGTATTTACCCACTATGGAAACCATAAAGGCTTGATAAAATTAGGAAGTACAGAAGCATAAGGAAATCATAAACATACTATATATCTTATAATAGTATAGTTCCATCATAATGGAAACCATGAGAGGTGGTAATATATAATTGAACAATCATCGTTTCGTGAGGCGTTAGTTTTCCATCCATAGAAACATTACGTTTTTCACCCTTTAGATGGATGTGTGTGTAAGTGTAGTTATAATAAATATCATAAAAAAATACTAGTATATTGAGGATACTGTTTTTGTTACAAAATAAATGAATAAAAAGATTTTAGGGGTTGGATAAGTAAAACAAAAGAAAACAATTTAAGAGAAACTTTTACCTTTAATTTTGGTAACTCCCTTTGGTTTGAACCAAAGGACTTCGTGACGTGCCTTTTTCCTAAGTTAAGGCATCTATGAGGAGGAGAGGGATGTAGGGAACTTAATTGGGCAGAATTTGGACGAGACCAATGGATTGAGAGTTTTGAGTAATTGGTTAGATGTGGTCACCTTTTATAAGGGAGAGGAGGGGCACTTTAGGAAAGTTTGAAAATATTAATTTATAAAATAATGATATTCGATTTCTAATGGTTAAAAAATAATTATAGTATAATATAAGATGATTCATGGTCTAAATAAAATCATCCAATCATAATTGGACATGATTTGGATAATAATGCTGTCATTATAATCTTATTTATTTAAATCATTTATCAACAAGTTAAATACTGCATCATTATTGTGTCATAAATACTTTAATTTATTTGATGTCTAAAAATTATAAAAAAATACAATAATATAGGAAATATATTTATATTTACAAATTACATTTATAGCATAAAATAGGACTTATATAAAACCATATAAAAATTAATTACTAAAAGAGTTTTGTTAATGTCAATTTTATCTTCACATTTAATTAATTAATCTAAATTTTCATTATCACTTCCAAGTTGCTCAATGGGGTCCCACAATCGACCCAAAGATGCCCACAGTCTTCCAATACTCATCAAATTTGTTTTGAAAATGTGTTAAGGTAATTTTGAATTATTATAATAGTTTTTTAACATTGAATTACCCTATTTACCTTTAACCGTTGAAAATAAAAGTTAAAATTTACTATTCACCAAAAATTAGTGTCATCTTAATGAACCACATTTTACTTCTAGATAACAAATATGTATGTGGGATTTTTAAAATTCAATTCATATAAGTGGTAAATTTTCATTTAAATAAAAATGTCAGGTTTTTTAACTACCACTAAGTGGTTTCACTATTCATCAAAAATTTATGTTTTTTAGAAAAATACCAAAAAATCAGCCTAAGATATATTTGATATTCCAAATTCAAAAATGAGGTATATTTTTAAAATTTCAAAACATATAATTATAATTAATTAATTTAAAAATTAATTTCTGTTATCAAAACAAATAGTGTTTTTACGAAACAATAACTATCAAAAGATTTACACTTGTTTATGTCCAATTTCAATGTAAAATTAATTAAAATGACCAACATTGGATTAAATAGTAAAAATATATTCTAATTAAACTTTAAAAATAATTAAAAAGATAATCTAACCATATAAATAAATTATACTCAAAAACAATTTTGAATTAAAATACATTATTTTCACTATTCATTAAAAATGAACTTTATCGGAAAAATTCCAAAAATTTACACAATGTAAAATTTGATGTTTCCATTCTAAAGAAGGTTTTTATTTGATTATATAGAATGTATTAAAGTGACCTAAACTTGATTTAATGTGGGTTCTCCATTAAAAGGCTATAAATCGGCCTTTTAATTCAAATTATGCTTAAAATATGATTCATTCACATTTTAAGCCACTAACTTTTTATTGGATAATATAAATACATTTAGAAAATAGGTATAATAATATTGTAGTTAGTTTCATTCATTCCTGCCAATACAATGGATAGGAGTTAACTACCATTTAAAATAAAAATAATATATTATTAGTGTGCAACATAAGATTTCAAAGAAACCTGTTGTTGCGTATCGGGTATGCTATCGAACATAGAAACCCCTTTAAAGTAAAATTATTATTTAATTCAAAAATATTAATAAATATGAAATATGACTTATTCTTCATTTACCTGGGATGTTACAGTCATAATCACCTATCTCAAACACAAATGTTTAACATCATCCATCATTATAGGACCTCTATATACTATATGTGTTTTCAAATAAATTTATACTGATCATTATATTCCCTGGGGTATCATTAATAGATCATAATCCAATACTCCCTTACTCTCTACCCTCCAAAAAATATACTAATGATTGAAATAGCCTATAATTTAAATATTTCGTGGCTGAAACCTGAATCAATTCCCAATATCTTTTTTAGGAAAACATATAATTAAATAAATGACTCTATAATGAGCCCCTTAACACTAGTAAACAAACTGAAAATGAGTTCCCTAATACCATTGTGACTTTATTAGACAACCCATATTTCTGAGGATGGTAAGAAGTTATCTAATGCAATTTAATCTTAAATAACAACACAAAAATCCACCAAATCAGGATAATAAATTTTAATATCATCCTAAAATAATACATTTCACCCCGTAAGGTATACTATCTCATGGACATAGATCTTAAATAACACTTTAATAGAGTATTCTTATTTTATTGGTATAAAATGTGGAATATAAGTCCGAATGTCTATGATAAACAATAATACAACACTACATCACGTAATATATAGAAACCACATCGTAAAATCCATCAAAAAAATCAGATTAGTTACAAACATGAATTGATAGTGATTTTAGAAGTCCAATAATGAAATGGTGATCATCCTTCTTATGCTAAATGGTGGAACAACGTGATATGAACCCTTTAGTATCTCTTTTAATTCAATGAAATAAATAATTTTTTGTTTACCATAAGACGTATTTCTAGTTCTTGGTTGAAAACGCATTATCATGGTATGTGAGTCCTCATTAACTACTCACAGTTTTATGTGGGCACAACGCCATGTCTTTATACATAATATATTTCATATACAGAATGTGACCAGTTGGGTGGTCTCTCCAATATATGAAAAATATCTCACCTATAGATAATCTATGCATAATAAAAGACTACTCTTCATACTATTATGGAGTGATATTGTAAAAATTAAGTATATAAGTATCTATCAACCCATATAATCCAAAACCTCAAGACCCAACTCATAAAAAATCTCCATTATTTATCACACACTACGGGATTCGCACAATGAAAATTCATGAGCCTCTCTACTCAGCACAAAAATAATAAAATTCTCATTTTCTTGCATATACTAAAAATTTAAATCCTTTTAATGTAGGTAGTTAACACAATATATATTTATAATGTCCAATTCATGTGGTTATAAAATAAATTTAAAACTAATTTGGTCTTTATTTAAAAAAACCCACTTTTATAATAGGCTGTTCCTCTCACATATCATTTTATCCACCACTACTACAAAATCATCATTATGATTTGAGATGCTCTTATTATATGATATAAGCAGTATAGACCCATACATTACTATATAACTATATTATAAAGAAACCTCTCTATGGACTACTCCTGATTAATTAGTATATATATCATACTGATAACGCGAGGAAGGTATTGTCAAAATTGGTGGACTCATCATCTTCACTTTTAGGTCATGAAATGTTATCCAAATAAATCATGTTATAGGAACAGTTCCCACATATTTTTTTGGGTTATCATCATCCCCAAGAATAAAAAACTTCATATATAAACAATTGTTAATAATATTATAGTGAAAAAAAACTGAATATAATGGAGAAATTATTAGGCTTCTCCCTTGAAATAATATATTCATGTCATTTAGTGTCTACTAATATTATAACCATCGGGATAATAGGGCCGATGAAGGAATCATGATCCATCCAAAACAATACAATTGTGTGATTGAAATAAAATTGATGCTTTTTAAGTGCATAAAAAATGAACATCAAATAATAGTATTCTTACTCCATTTGTGGGAAGATAAGAATATTAAGAAGAAATATGATTATATCAGAATATAAATTTATATGAATGAAATAATTAATATGGTTAATTCACTCTTACAATGTCTTAATAGCACTACGAAATGTACAAATATAATCACAATAAAAATAGATTCAACTGAAAATTCTATAATATTTTTCAAAAGGCCTTAAACAAAGTGTTACATAGCCCAATATTATGAAAATCATAAATAACTAATGATCCAATATCAGATGGTAAAATTAAAAATTGATACATGGAAGTAGATACTGATTGTTGGCCATCACAAGATCTAACTATTGATAATCAATACACATATTCATTTTATGATCAGTATTCTATAATAAAATTACTGGTGTACCCCATGGGGATACATGGAGATATAAACCAATCACCTCTAATACCTGCAATTGAGTAATTATATATTATATCATTGTATGATACATCGTATTGGGAAAATGAGATATAGGATTTCTCCCATGAAATTTGTTAATCCGGAACAAAATACCATTTTCATATATACATTCTGAGAAAACCTTTTGAAATACATCACAAAACTAATAATTCATTAAATGGAAGGATGGGATAATGAGCCTAATCATTATTTAAAATGAGACTATAAAAATAGGATGTGATCCCAACCAACTTTTGATGGCCATGTATTGGATGTTGTTCATATATATCGCAATCCCTAATATAAATAAATCTACCACCTTTGACATATGTAAAGAATAATTATTGACTATAAATGTCATTATGGGATAAATAAAAAAGAAATAATTCCTCATAAAGATCCCAACAAAAAATTCATCTCTAATTTTTTTAATTCCAAATTTAATCTATAACATCCAACCAGTATAGAACATTCCCAAAACATTAGTATACCCACATATTTTCCCTATTAAGGAATAAAGATTCAACTCATCCAATATTAATTCCATATAGCTAGACCAAAGGCTTATACAAATTTAAAGGATAAAAAATAAATTAAACCAACTATATCAATTTGAGGACATATTATATTAAATGATAGTAAAATATTACCGAAAATAGTATATGTATCAACCAATATATTTTTTATATATGCTCAATGGAATGAAATAATATAGATAATTATTTCTTCATCCTTTTAAAGACATTGTTGACATGGATTCCATTTTTCCTACTAATACACCTATGTGATAAAGAAATATAGTAATAAATATTAATTTATCATTTATAATGAAATAGTTATACATAATAGTGTAATTTAAAACATATTATGAAATATTATTAAGATGATAATATTTTATTCATGTGGTTCAATGAATTTGGTTTGGGGCATGAACAAGATGAAAATAAACTTCTCTTATAAGTGGGTTTTCTAATGGTTTAATTGTCAAATCATGGATTGGGATTGGTTATGGAAAAAGACCACTAATTCAATCTTCTTCAGAACTATGATAAATGGACTTTATATGGAATGGTTCTATACGTTGAGGATACCACCCCTTTTTTCTATGCATATTGTAAAATATTATAACACATAATATAGTAATAAAAATGGTTATAATTAAAATGATATATTAATAAATAAAATTATTCATAATGTTGCATAAAATACTACAAAATATCACTCTCCAAAATTCTAAAAAAAATTGTGTTTTTGATGACTATATTATATGCAATGACTTTAATTCACTCACAAATGTAATAAATGTTTGGGTCATTTAATTATTCCATCCTTCATAAATACCACCTTATAATTTGAAATTCATATCATAAAACTCATGATGGTACCATGATCCTTTCACCTCTTATAGTTCCCTTGTTGGTTCCTCAAACACGTGTTTCCCCAAAAGACTTTAACCAGGATAGTTGACATGTTTTGTAGATATTTTTTGTATACTTTAAGATCATCACAAACTTATCCATATATGAGATATTAATATCCAATAGTAATTTCTACAGATTCTTCACATCTGAGGGGTTTAGTATGTAATTACTCAGGAGGGATACATGGAACACACATTAAACATTAGATATGTTTGGTGGGAGTTATTGTCTATATTATCAAACATATTTCAAATCTAGGATTGTAAATGTTTAATATATCTTGCGATTAACATTTCTTTTTCCAATCCTCATATATTTATTCCCTAATTATATACAAATAAAAACATTGTCTCTAACATCAAACTCATGTTCTCAATGAATATTTTAAACCTAATTTTTTTTGACTTTGTGTGGATTTTATATGGTGCATAGTGTATTGAACATAATCCCTAATCTCATTAGAATGATAAGGGTTCATAATCTCCCACATATTCAACATATTCCCATCATGTTAGTGTCCATAAAATCTTTCCATATAGAGCATGAAATTTTTTTATTTAAATACTAGAAGGGAAATTATTTTTATATGATATTTACAGTAAGAAAATGTGTGGATACAAACATAATTGGAATTTTATTGAAAAAGAACTCAACATATATTATATCACTTGAATTTTTCTTTTAGAGTAACTATCCATATGTGGATAATATGATGTTTTAAATCAATTTTTGTATCAAACTACTATCAACATATTCTGTAATAAGTCAAGTTAAATTATAGATCTTTATTAGATAAAATAGAGTGATTGAATCAATGTAGTATTAAAACTTCTAGTATATATTTCATGGAATTTATTCTAGGAGATAAATATTCCTTATTAGAAATTAAATATTCGCACTTTTTTTGGTGATCGTATACCACCCAAATGAAATTATTTCATGTAGGTGTATTGGTGAGTCCTCTGATAAAATCTATTATTATATTTTTTTTTATTTTCATCATGGTATGTGAAATATTTATATCTTAACCATAGACTTCAGTCATTCAAGCATAAATTATTCCCCAACCATCGATCAAGAAATAGACTATTCAATATCCCCTTGTATGTTATCCTACTAGAAGTTCTTATTAAAATATCTATACATCATAATGATTTTTAAATTAATATTTAAGGGTGATATATTCACATTATCAAATAGTTCCATATTAATCATATTGTCATTATATTATATGTATCCACTTTCTACAGCTTATAACTCCATCTCTAGAAATTTTTAACTTTGGAATACCCTACACCATTTTTTATAGAACTGTTTCATCATTTTGTGCCACTTTTATCTGTAGAAGAATATATGTATGAGTAGTTCAATGATAATGGTAGGATAAATATTCATTAATTATTTCTATATTCATATTTTTTTTATTAAGAATATTTGACAAATTTAAATTAAATTCATGGATTGCATCTCAAAAACCATTGTATATAGAGATTCTACCACATTGTTCACCTTCTTACGATTATAATGGATTTAATAGTAACAATCATTGGGGTGGTATGGTTTTCTGGGGTCGGACACATGGTTTTGGGAAACTATTTTACATCAATTCACATCCCAAACTCCCTTATAAAAATACAGATTCACCAAAACTATTCTCAATGTAAACCCTAAAAAAATAAAAACTTGTATAAGTTTACCTCTAAATATGTTCGAGACATCACCAAAAATTGTCAGGATCTTACACAGGTAAAAAATATGGATTACTTGTTGAAATATAATATGAAAGGCTACCCAACACTCATATCCCAAATTATGATATTCTTCCTCATATATAAAAATAATGGGTTAGGGAGAGTTAATAGGGTATATTTGTTGCAATAAACTTGTTAAATAAGGATATTATTTCAATAAATCTAAAAATAATAATTTATATTATAATTTTTTTAAAATCATTTACTTACTATATACTCAGTAGAACATAAATAAAATATCACTTGATTTGAGAAAACCTCTCCATCCCTTGCATACCCATCTGGTTCTCAATAAGAGACCACCAAACACCCAATTTTTTTCCTCCCACAAAATAAAACCCTTAAAAAAATTCTAAATTCTAAAAATGGACATTGAGCTCATGTAAACAACTCTAACACATTATATAAACAATATTAAAATTGGTTTGGAAATATTTTATCAAAATCATTCCATGTACATATGTGCATTTCACATCATTATAATAATAAAATATCTTCTTTAAGGATAGAATATTTTCTTTGATAATGATAAAGGATTCATTTGTAATTATAAATGATATTTTATATCTTAATTAAATTTATTTGAATATATATAGACGATTAACATAGAATTTTTGTCCTCCCCAAAAATTTATTGTATTGGAATAAATAAAAAAATCCATCTATATGGTATAAAATGAATGGACACTAAAACTTGTGGATTCTGATTTATCTTTTCAAAAAGTCTCATGGAGGACAAACTAGTGATGGTGATAAATTTCTATGACAATTATAATCATGTTTATTGTATTTATAAATATGTATAATCGATCATTTATAATGGTAATTTATATTTATCTGCCTATTTTATTTAAATGGACTGTTAGGAAAAATGTATTACAATATTTTTTCATCTTGAATTAGAAGTTGTTTGTTTCTATTAGAAATTTTTAATATTAGAAGTGGTTCATATTTTTTAGTGATATACGGTGGACTGTGAACTACATGTTTTGTAAGAGATAAATTATAATATAAATATCATATGTTTTTATTAGTATGTATTGTGGAAGTGGGAGATATTCAGCTTAAGGTGGATCAATGGAACATTAATTTCGTATGGATGGGTATCTGGTAGCCTTCAGATACATGATTGGGGATAACCAGGTAACCAAGGACCCCTTGGTGATGGTTTCAAATAATCATAATTTAGATATAAGTTCATCTTTCCACTATATCCTACAAATGGTCGCATATTCCAAACACCTTATCCCTTTATTTTGTTCAACTATAAAAATAATTTTATTCTAATAGGAAATTGATATAGACTGTTGTTAATTATGTATAAATCCTTTTTTATATATAACTTTATATTCCATTCAATTTACAAATGATTATTTCTATGATTTTTAGTTATTAATAGAATATTAATAAATTTAGGTGGTCCATATATTTTCTTTTATATTATCTTTTTTTCTTCAAAAAATGTTTTCAAGTGAAAATGATTTGGTTTTATTGAAAAAATACAATGTTGGTTTCCACATGCACTGATAGAGGAGTAACATTTTTATGATCGATAATGAAATTTTTTTCCATTATTCCATAATGACATAGCCATTGATTGTATTTTTAACCAATGAAAATGTTGCGTGACCCTATAATTGGAAACAATGAAAGGGAATACTCTATTTTAAAATACTATGAATGAACATTATAAGCTTATATGATTATTCATCCATTTTATCTGGAATTTAAATAATTGTGTGTTTTTTGTGAACCAATACTTTTTGGGGAATATTTTTCAATAGGTATTTTATATTTTGGTAGATGAAATGATGAAATTTAATAAGATACATGATGGTTTTATTTTTATTCACTAAAAATAGGGACAACACTTCTAAGAAATTCCACTTATAGGACTTTTTCTTCTAAAATAATAAGGTTGGTTGTTGTGTCAACTAATAATTATAATTTTTTCCATGGGGAATGGGGTTCTATGGTTTTTAATATATTAACCATTAGTTCATGACGTAGTTTGTCTGGTAAATTTTTTTTTCTAATATGAGTGGGTGGAGAAGGTTTCATAAAACATTGGATATATGATTTATTGATGATTTATGAATTATTCATTAACATGCATATTTAGATTAATGTATAGGATTTTTTGGAGTTATTATTAGATTGGATATAATTTTTCGTAATGTGAAAATGATTGGAAATATTTATTTTTAGTATGTAGGTATTGTTATGAATATCTCGGTAGAAAAATAGATGATCCACAAAACACATGATGAAATTCATTATAGAAAGATCTATAAAAAAATATAAATAGTTGCTGAAAATTTTAGTATATGTTGTGATATAAACTTATTAAGAAAATTATATTTGTGGTCTGATTTTAATTTAATTTCATATCCCAAAACTACTAAATAGTGACTGATCTAGTGATACCATTGGACCAATATCTTGTCTTTATATAAATGAGATTATTTATAGTAATATGTATGGCCTAATATTTCCATAGGGAAATAATACCCAAAAATATAATTTTGTTGTGTTATTTTAGAATCATTAATGAATTTACCATATACACTTTTTATAATAAACATCACAAAATCCTAGAGGTGTAAACATAAATCCAACATAGATCTTGAATCCTATAATATAATGAATTTGAATTGCTTATATTATTCATCAAATATAATAAATCACCAGAATAAGATAAATGGAATAAAATATATCATAATATATATAAAAAATATTTTCCATATCAATTGATATATATAATAATATAACTAGAAAAGAAAAAAAAAATCAATGGCCTTCCACCCAACCCAAATGAACATCCCTTACAAATACATAATATCAGAAATACTATTATATCTAAACCATGTTTCCATATCTAAAAATCTAATACATAAACTAAAAAATGATGGCCTACCAATGCATGTCCAATCCCATGTCATGTACATGATTAGGGGTGTGTCTATGAACATTGATATATTCCTCTACTTAGTAGGACACAATTATTTATTAAATAATCAATTAGACATTCATGAAAACCTTAGTAAATAAAGCAATTCAGGTCTCAATTAATTTCATACCCCAAAAAATATATCAGGAAAGTGATATTTTGATCAAACCAAGGCATTCTTGGTTAAATGTGAGACACTACATGTTAACTCAAACTAGTAATACCCAATATATAAGAGAGTATTTTTTCCTTTAATAAATATGATCCATACCCTCAAAATTAAATTAATCATATGAATCGTCTCTCATATAATAATAAGTTTCCCCTATAAAAATATCACCACATCCACCAAATCAGTAATAAAATCCTCTTATATCAAATCGATCTTTTCACAACCCATTAATAAAAAATTGATAAATATATCATACGAAAATAACAAGAATCATAATATAAAAAATTTAGTAGTGAAATATAGATCAGTCGCGGAACACATTTCAATTGGATGACTTGTATCTAGATAAAAAATGAGAGGGGAAACATCATGAGTGAGACATAAAATAACATTGAAAAAAATTATGTGCATGAATTCATAACCAATAAAAAATTCACACATTAACATAATAATTGACTTTATAGGTAAAATATGATGATAAATCATATATTTACTAATAGAAAACACTATGTTCAGTCACATAATTATGATGTATCGTTTGTAATGATAATTGTAACTAAATATCCCAAATGGTATAGTTTTGGTGAATATGATGGGAAAAATCATCCTAATATATGTTTTAAAATGTTTTACAACTCATTAAAAAAACCCATATCTAGAACAATGACGAGTATTTCCATAAAAAATGAACCATATACCTGGAATTGATCATAATATGTATAATAATAAATATTTGACTATCTATCATATTAATCCTATATGATAATTGTATGTCTCCTCTTCTTAGAAATAATAATATAATGTTACAGAATAGGATTATTAAATTATTACAAAATTTATTCTTAGATAATAGATCCTATTAAATCATAAACCATCAAGAAATTCAAGATAATGTATTATAAAATTAAAATCACGAAATAAATATAGAATCATACATATGATATAAAATTAGTCATGTCATATTCGAGGTAATATAGATAAAAAACATTTCAAAATAGTCAAATATTTCAGTCCCATCAATATCAAGTTGAATCAATTTTTTTAATTCATTGTGAAAATTTAGTACATGCCCTCATTACATACTAAATGCTTGGAATTAAATGCATGTAAAATAATATTTAGAAACCCCCCTATTTATTTTAATATCAAATTCTAAATCAACTTCATTAAAAATCTAATTTTCCATTAACAGTCCTTATAAACCATTTTCTACCAAACAGTTTTCCAATGAAAATTGAGTAAAACAACCTATTCCATCATATAAATCAATAGAAACATTTATAGACACTCATTTGGATGAAGAATAACTAAGGAAAATTTTGAATGATTTTTTATTTTTTCTACTCTACTAACTAAGACCATCCAATTTTTTTGGCAGGAGGTCACACAAGTAGTGTAATATAAGAAATATAATTATAATTATATCATGAATAAAAAATTAGTCCAATAATAGAAGACTCTAAAATATTTGATGGTCATGTACATAATGGATGATCCAACATTATCATCTATTAAATAATTTAACAAGTCTAATAAACAACATATATATCCATAAAAAATATTGAAATCATTCTAAAATAAATTTATCTCAAAAAGAAGGAAAATACATAATCAATGAAAAAATGAATGGTTTTTTTATGATGCAAAATCCATGAGTCAAGGGATGTGTTCCACCCTTTATTGAACCTTGAAAATAATATTACAAAAATGCACAACCATCTGACCAAAATTGATGACCAATTCAATACAATTTCACCAATAATCCAATAGAAACTTTTTGAGAAATAAGACTAAATTAAAATAATGGATGAAGGAAAGAACAACACTTTTAGTGACACCAGATATTCACCACATATAAAAACAACATTATTAAAAAATGATTTTTAAATGCCTTTGTAATATAAAAAATCAAAACACTTGGATGAAACACCACTAAAATTCAAAACATAAAAAATAAAAATGTTAGATGGAAGGACAAAATATAAAAAGGATTCCCTATGAAATTTTATTTTTAATCAAACATTGATTAATTGGATACCCATAAAAAAATTATGACCGTAGTTTTATTCACATGTCCTAGTGTTCTATCTCTACCTATAAATGACATTGTGAAATCCAAACATTCTCTAATATAACATTGTAATTCTATATCCATCCACAATAAAATAGCAACTATGATGGTGATGAAATTGACCCAAAAGACTCTAATTTTTTTTATTGATTTTAAATATATATAATTCTAATTTTTATAGTGCATTTGAATTTGAAAATTTATTTCATTTATTTTTAATATCATAATATTATTAATAAAATTTTAAAATTTCATAATATAAATCAATGGAATATAAATATCTCTTAAAAATGTTTATTTTTGTTTTTAATAAAATAAAAATACATATATTATTTTTCATTGGATAAGAGAATTTTTTTATTATCTAAATATATATGTAGAATATTGGAATTATGGAACATGTAATAACAGAATTTTACCCAAATAGAGAAACCTGTATCATGGGAAACCATATGAAGGAGACCTCATGCACAGTCTAAGGACAATCCTTTTCAAATAGAGAGGCTTATTGGTATAAAATAGTCATGTGGACAAATAATGATAGATCATAATTATGGGATCATTTGTACCCAATCTCAAAATTACACTATGACTACGGGAAGATACCACCAATTATTACTAATGATCCCACATTAAACTCCTAATGATTTTTTTTATTCTTTTCTCAAAAATAGTGTCCTAATGTAATTATAATGACTATTCCTCACTTCTTAGATAATTATTAGTTTTAAATAGTTTATAAAAATCTGAATCCTCCACTGATATCTCCATTATTCTCTATAGATTAGGATTCTCGTAAACTATAATTTGATATTTCCTTATCGGCATCATTGATCTATGGATATCCTAAAATCACATGAAAATTGAATCCCATCAATGTATTAACTATATTTTATCTCTCAAAAATATTTTTTATAAATGGGAAGTTTCATTCCATTGTCACCGACTAAAAATAATATTTAACTGTTGATGATCAACTATAACTGAACTAGTCCATACGATGAAGTCTATTAAACACATCAATTTTTGACAATAATGAGAATCCATGTTGATAATGAAACAATAGTAAATTAAATTATAGGTTATTGTAATGGAATACTAATCCAATAAGATACATTAGGTTTATAAGAGGAATTAATCTAATCAATGTAATATTTGTGTTGGACGATGGATTCTGATGTCCTGACATAGCCTTGGGAAAACTCAATTGATAATTAGGTTTCTGAATATAGGAAAACCAAAACCCTGTAGAATAAAACATATTAAATTCAAAATAAATTCAATGAGGGGATTTTCATATAGATCCAGGCCCATGGTATATACTTCCTTATTCATAGGTAAAATTCATGAAGAACAAAACTCATAGTAAGAATTACTATTTTACCATATAAAATAATAATTTAATGATTCTTTGGGGAACTCCATAAAAAGATAATAATAATCATGGTAACAACTATAATATTGTATAATCAATGGTAATCTAGGATTTTGTCTTTGTTTAAATTCATAAAAAATTCCATTTTAGAGTGTTGTTATACCATTTATTCATATATTCAAAATTCTAATTTTTCACAGTGGCCCAACATTAATATCCTTATATCTTCATAAATTCATCTCAATAAAGATCATAATTCAATATTCAACTACCTCTATAAAAATTCAAATGGATATGATAATTGAATTCTACCACTTTCTAATAGTATTTCGGCCACAATTCATTGAAATATTCAATTATGTTCTCTTACCCTATAATAATCACAAATCCCATTATAAATTATACACCCATTTAATTAACTCATATTATCTAATCCAATTATTTATTTCTCTATTAAGATTTTTATTTTAAATAGGATGAAATATCTCTTGGATAGACAGATTTAATACAGAACATAAAAAATTAACTAATTAATCACTCTGTATAGATTATTTCAATTATAATTTTCTGATTATGTTTTCTGGGAATAAATTGGATGTTCCTATTTATAATATGGCATGCATGTTGTAACAAATATCACTACTACAAATACAGCATTTATCAGCACTAAAAATGGCCTTTAACAGCGCTATAAAAGCACTTTTGATTCCGGTGAAGATAAAGGGGTCGTCCCCTTTATCAGCACTCCAAAAATCGCTGATAAAGACCCGTTTTATCAGCGCTAAAACAAAGCATTGAGAAATGGGTCCTTTATCACCAATTTGTTTTACCACTGATAAAAGACCCCTTTATTAGTGCTTCCTTTATCAGCGCCTTCGTTTTAGCACTATTAAAGTACCCCTTTTATCACCTCTTTTTTAGAAGCAATGATAAAAAGTAAAAAAATTAAAAAAATTAAAAAAAATTAAAAAAATTAAAAAATTACTGCCAATTGGGGGGCTTTTATACTGCTTGAGCCCCCCCTTTTATAGTGCTTTTCTGCCCCCTACAGTACCCTACACACCCCATCCACCCTTTAATAGTGCTTTCTCCCATAT
Organism: Viscum album; assembly: GCA_963277665.1. Classification (NCBI taxonomy): domain Eukaryota; kingdom Viridiplantae; phylum Streptophyta; class Magnoliopsida; order Santalales; family Viscaceae; genus Viscum; species Viscum album. Next base: position 1,053,027 of record CAUJRU010000071.1, read on the forward strand.
TCCCCCATGCGTACGCACCCCTGCCTCCACAAGGATTTGAACTCGAGACCTCCCCCTGCGTGCCGAAGCCCTTACCACTAATCTATATTGATTTTTTTTTTCATTTCATGAAATATATATATATATATATATATATATATTTAGTTATATTTATTCGTATAGTAATATATATTTATATTAATATATATATAGTTATATTATAATATATATATAGTTATATTAATATATATCTCTATTTATATATTTATATATATTTAGTTATATTTATTCGAATAGTAATATATATTTATATTAATATATATATATATATATATTTATATTAATATATATATATAGTTATATTAATATATATATTTATAGTAATATTAATATATATATTAATAGTGATATTAATATATATATTTCTAATAATATTAATATATATAAGTAGTTATATTAATTTATATATAGTTAGATTAATATATATATATATATATAGTTAAATTAGTATATAGGTATATAAATATTAATATATTTGTATTTTAAATAAAATAGATATTAGTTATTATTTAGATAAATATAATATATTTTATATGTAAATATATTTTATTATTTATATTTATAATTAAATTTTTATGTGTGAATATATAAAATATATATATATATATATATTGTTATATATTTGATTATAAATAGAAGTTCATTATAAAAACGATCAAATTTCAAAGAAATAATATCAATATGAATGTAATACCTTGAAATAATTTCAGTCCCCACCAAAAAATCCAATAATACCCTCTTAAACGAGGCAGAAAATCCACAAAATGTTAAAAAATTGTGTTACCCCAACAAAAAACTAAGTTTTAGAGGACATTTGAGCCTTTTTTGGCCTCGAAAACACCTTGACGGGGTACAATTCTAGTCACAAGGACGTAGATCTCGTCGTAGGCTTCGATTTGATGTGTGGTAGAGCTCAAACTGACACCCTGATCAAACATTATGGCTATTTGAAGTTCGAGTTGCGTTTTCAACATATTTTGGATCTTTTTTATTATTTTTTTATTTTTTTAATCATCAAATTGTTATTAAATAACTATCACTCCATTATAATTATCAAATTATTAATTAAATTTTTCATTAATTTTTTATAAGCCATTTTCAATAAATATATTATCTATTAATTATATTAAGTGTAAATATATATTTATACTTATCTAAAATATATTTAAAAATAATATATTATATTTATATCAATATAACTATATTTATATATTTATATATTTATATATTATTTTTAATTATTTTTTTTGAAGTCGTCCCTTTATCAGCACTTTTAAAAGCGCTGATAAATTCCCACCTTTATAAGCGCTACTAAAAAAGCACGGATAAAAGCAGTCCCTTTATCAGCCCTAAAAAAGCACTGATAAAGGGGGTACCTTTATCCGCGCTAAAAAAGCACTGATAAAGGGTTGCTTTTATCAGCTCTTTTTTAGCGCTGATAAAGGCACCCCCCTTTATTAACTCTTTTTCGTTAGCGCTGATAAAGGTTGGCGTTGGGAAAATCTATTTTTGGGGTACTGTATTTTGTACTATTCGTGATTATTTCCCCATTATTCATATTAATTTCTATCAATTAACAGTCATAGGTATAGAATGTGGATTGGAGAGCCAAATCTAAATCCAATAACACAAATAATCAATATAGATACCATATTTATGAGTTTAATATGTTTATTATGTAGACCTAATCCCAAAACATATACTATGAAATATATTTAAAAAGGACAAGGGAAACCTTTTTGTGAATAATGATATGGTAAATATGGAATTGGATATATATATATATATATGTTGAATCCTTGTGATTTTGTGATGATTTTAATTATTTATATTGGTTAATTGACTATGTATGACATACATGGTAAATAGTTGACCAAAATTTTCCAAATATTAGTCATTTGATCAGTCCCCATGCGGAATATTGTTACCTCAAATTTCCAAACCATACCCACAAACACATAATTAATAACACTAAAAACGATTTTTCATACATTCATGTTTCACATAATGCATCCCCAAACAATTATTATTGAGTAGTTATTATAAAAAAAGTTGAATATATGGACCTACCACCTTTTACATGATTCCAAAACTATTATTAATTTATATAAATACTATTCTTTACCAAAATATTCTAATTTGTAAAATGGGGCTATTTTTGGGATATTTTAATCCACCTAACAGATTTTTATACATTTTATATATATAACAATAAAAATAAGAAAAAACTCAAGACATAAAAGTATTGATTTCATAGTTTATTTATAAATATAATCTATAAATACAAGAATCATTATCACATGTAAAATTAGAATTTATGTAGAAAATATTTTCCATGTTTTCCATAAAATGGACTAAGAAGATTGACGTTCCCTAAATTTTTAGTAAAATATAACATAGTTCGACCATGGAAAGATAACAAAACAAATCCCTTTTAAGGCCACATCATTGTCAATAACACCACTATAATATGGGAAAAATAATTACTATTTGACATGATTTAGGGATATATATAGTTAAATTTTTTGAGGGGAATAAATAAAAAAAGTGGTTATCCCCAATAGATAAGGAATATGAGATATGTCAATATCATGTAGAGTCCCAACACTATTTTAATAGAATATAAAAAAGAATTTTCATTCATGTTAATTGAACATGTAATCATATAATTACACTAATTATTCCTTATGGTATTGGTTGAGGAGGATATAAATTTGATATTCATTTAATATTTGAATGATAGAGAGGAAATGATATAGTTTATATCACATGATACAAATAAATTTGTAATGGGATTAGATATTCAAAATTATATTCTAAAAGATATATCCAAATTGAGAAGAATTTAATTAAAATGAATTTTTATAGACATAAATAAAATAATTGATGATTTGTTTAATGAAAAATGGAATTATTTCAAAATGCATGAACAACATCTCTCTTCCCATAAACACTTTTCACAAATACTCTTAAATCACATTTTCATTTGGCTAACCCATGGAGTAAAAAGAATTTATATATTATATATTGAGTTAATTATGGAGTAAATTTTACCATGTTTCATAGAAAATATTTTAACATATTTAACATGAACTCAGAAGATAAATTTAGTATGGAAGAAAAGGGATTTTATTGTAAAAGAAACAACCATTAATTTTGTGATATTCTTGATACCTCAAAATAAAAAAAAATTGATGTCTTAAGTTCATATACATAAGTGATTAAGATGATGCATTATTAAATTAGTTTTAATAGAGAAAACTAACATAGGTGTAGAATTTATTAGATGTCATAATCCCATAGAAATAATGTTTATGGGAAAAGGACAATGATTTGTAATGTAATGTAGTCACAGAAGAGTCATGAATTTCACTATATGGGAACTCATGTATTATGAAGATTTAGAAATGCCTTTAGATTATAAAAATTAAATCAAAAGATAAAAATTATGTCAATTAATTCAAGGATGGATCATGTAGAGATAAACTACTATTTAAATTATGCACTTAATGCGATTATAAAATCATTTCAACAAAAAATTAATTAGAATTATTAATAATTTTTAAATACAGATGAACATCATTTAGGTGATCAAGTAGAAGTAAACATAGGGGAATAGTGGGTATTTTTTAAACAATAATGTTTTATAAATATTTTTTAGCAAAATCATAACATAAATATGAATTTAACTTAATTTCCCACCACCACCATATAATAATGAATACAAGATTTTGATCATATTTGATAACATTTATACGATTATGGAGAATTTGTTATGAAATAAGAAAATTATTGGGGACATTATAAAACTACTAGGTCTATAAATTATACACCCAAAATAACATTACATGTATTCATGAAAGTATTGATAATAAATTTTGATAATAACTAATAATACCATATTAATATGGATTTTTTATTGGATTTGTTAGTCAAAATAAATTGTAAGATTAGTCTCACTATTAGTCATTTCTAATTTATATCTAACCAAAGATAAAATTCGATGGAAGAAAAAAACTAAGAAAAAAATTATAATGGGGAATCCAAATATCTTCACACCCTTTATATGAAAATATTATAGGTAATGGAAATTAAAAATCAGATTATATACATACTAACATAGATGAAGAACTAGAGGAAATTGATAAAAACAAATCAATTTATTTTCTTTTTCAAATAGAAAATTATACGGGTAATTATGGTCTTGATAATACACTGGATCCTTAAGTGAATGGGGAAATATTTCATAAAAATAAGATTAAAATAATATGCAATTAGTTTTAATTTTTTGAAGAGAATAAATAAATTGGTCCCCAATTATTTTTTAAAAAAATTCTAACTTATTTTTTCTTGTTCCTAAAAAATTTGATAAATATTTCATATCACCAAAATATGATAAAAAATAGATGACATTTTTAAAACTATTTACCTAAGGGGTGGAGAATAATGAATATAAATATGAATTTCAAAAATAAAAGACACAAAATATGATAGAGTTTTGTTTTTTAAATAAATTTACAGAATGGTCTAGGGAAATATATGGTGAATTATAGAAATTTAGGCAGTATAAATATGAATTTCAAATTTTATGTGGTATTATTTATGAAAAAAATATATACAATCTAAGTAATATAAAATGAGGGGAAATAAAAATTACAATCACTGGACTTGAAAACATAAAATACTCTATGGAAACAAATTATAAGGGAACTTAAATGTATATACACATATAACTCTATAGTTTCTCGAGGGAATCATCACATGTACTTAAGAACAATTCACCATATGTCAGTGGAAACCAAATAATTGTGAGGGTGTCATAATAAAGTGGGTGATTCTATACACCTTATATTAGATATATATAAATAACAGTATAGGTAATAGAAATAATAGTCATCCAAATAAACTTGAATTAGAATACATCATTACTAGTTGAATATATATATATATATATATATATATAAACATAGGTTTTATCAAAATAAATGATTTACATTCCATACAGGTAACTCATATAAAAAAACTATTTTCTCATGAAAATATATATAAATTCCCTAAAATAATGAAAACAAACTAAATATATAGAATAAAAACCAAACAAATAATGAGTTCTGACTTAGTTCCATCTGATGTACTCAATCTTAGATAAATTATTTTATAATATGAAAAGTTCAATTTCCCATTTCATGACAATTAATAAAAATGTTATCTTAGTTACACATGATTTCTAGATTATAGTTTGAGTTAAACATAGTAGGACACCATGAACTGTATATCTAAATATATCTAGACAATCAATGTGAATGCCATTGTGAAATAATCAGTAGCTTAATTCTTAAATTTGTATACCCTCTTTGATAACCCATTATTATGTTGATATATAGGATTGAATGTACTGCCTTTAGGTAAATCAATATGTATTACAACATGGTATCAACCTATTGGGAGGGAATACTAACCCTCCTAGAAACCACCACTTGAATAACCACAATATTGGGTATTGGGTCCCCCTCAACCCAGATACCACTAGTGTTATCACTAAGGGGAATTGATCCCTTCAATATAATAAACTCATAATAATCACCCAAGGGTTGTAATTAAAATCAACCTAGATCTATCTATTCAATTTTATAACATAGGGGAATAAAAGAATTACCTATAACAGTACTATCAATATTAACAGCTAGTGATAAGGAACCCTTCCATTAAATTATCTCACTAATGTCAAAAATTTAGGAGGTAGTACCTCACCAAAAAAACCATCTAAAAATCAACATAGTTTATAAATTTAAAATTAACAAATATTTACCATTTATAAACTAAATGTAAAACCAATTTTTATATTTAATATTTGTTCATCCATTTCCAAGATGGCAATTCACCCATGATAGATTACAACTTATTTTAATATTTCCCAAAACCATGGAAAACCGCCACAATCAAATAACTTAATAATATTGTTTATCATAGGGCCTTTTAATTTAAATATCTTGGTCCCAATTCAATTTATTTAACCCCTCGGGTTGTATACCATATTTCCAATTTCCTTAATTCATGGATTTTAAAACATTGAGGCCATATATTTGGGATTTAATGTCATAAATATATTTTCCATGGGAAAAATTTTATTTACAAAAAAGAACAAATAATAATCTGTTTTATTATGTTAATGCCAATTACACTATAGTTTGGTCTGATCGCACTTTATACGGACATGAAATATGATATTACACATACTGATAAAATTTACAGCACCGACTATATGTTGAAATAAGGTTTCTTATTGAATATAATAAAATGATCAGAGATAAAAAAAATGAATTGATGATTTATATGAGACCCCCAAAACATTTATAAATGGGACGAATCATTGTAATACCACCAAAATGCAACAAAATATGAGAAATAGTGGATTATGGGTGATAAAATTATTGTTAATAATCGCTTAATATGAATAAAATTTCAGTCAATTATAGGATCTAAAAAATATATCATTGAATAATGGCGATAATGAACATGATATATAATAAATTTGTTGTGTGACAAGTTCAAGTAAGAAACCTTCATATATCGACCTTAATATCACCCATTTACTGTTCATACTACAATAGTCAATTCATTATTTTTTAATTCAGATCATTATATTTTATGGTAATATTTAGAATTTATATCCAAATATATAATTGTCATTGTGAATACGTTTCTAAACATTATGAAATAGAAAAATTATATGTAAAATTAAACATACTCAGTAGGTATGGGTTTGTACACTTATTTAAATTCTGTAATGTGCATGAAATGGTCCCTATATTCAATATTTATAATTCCTAGACCTTTTTCAAGGGTTAAGAAAATTCATCATTCTAGAAAATTCTTTATATAAGGGATACAATAGAGTACAAACAAGGGTCACAAAACAAAACATAAGGGTCACTAAGTGATGAATAATACAAATTTTTATAAGGTCTCTTGTTAAGTTTGGGACACCCCATACACAAGTGTCACCACCTAATATATAGATGTCATTTTTTAAAAATTAATTGAAAAGTAATATGTAAGTCCCCTCCACCATACGTAAATAATCTCTCACCCTCGATATAAATTCCTAGACTCACAAATCATGGAAATACTTATACATAAGGTTCATGAAATCCGATATGTAAGGATATTAGACATTATGGAAATTTCATAACAATTGAAGAACTTCACTCACATATAAGTTTCATGTTACAATTTTACAATTTTTACTATAATAACAATATCTAAAAAATATGCCTATTATTCTGCCAAATAACATACCATGAATCCATCAAATATAAACTATATTAATAATCATGCACAAAATAAATATTTCAACAAACTATCCCAAGGCTATTAATATTCCTAAGTATCATTAGATAGCCTCTAATAAAACACCAATAAACATAATGAGGCCCAATGATCGTGATTGATATAATGTTTTATCAAAAATAGAAAAATTTTAAACTCTATTGTAACAAAACTAAATAAAATATAAAAAAGCAAAGGTTTTGAAAAAAAATTAAAATATGACTACTAAAAATAAAACTATTTCAACCTTAATAATTTTTTGGTAATAAAATGTTCCCACTATATACCCACACATTCTCGACCTACATCCCTAAACCTCACTAGGCCCAATTTTTGATAAATTTTTTCTATTATCCCCACATGTTAGAATCCAACTCCAACTAATAATCATGGATAATTTTAATATTCCATTCGACTCATACCATCTAAACAATATCCATATATGTAGTATATTCAATAAAATAAATACTATGAAATATAATCTTATCAAAACCATCATCGGCCTCAACAATGATTCAATCAGTGTTAGTTGTACACGATGGATTGAGATAATATTGATAATACTAAAAATACATGAATTACATAGTTCATGGAACTAAAAGACAATGTATGTTCCAATAATCATGTTTCTGTATAGATTCCCTCGATCATCTAAAACAAAAATAATAACCTTGGTACTATTATCCCATTACATGGAATATAAAGGCGTTCGAATGTAGGTTGAAGTCATAAGTGGTTCTAATCACTTATCTCAAACAAAAGCTTTTAACATTTTCCATTATTATCAGACCTCTACCTACTATATGTGTTTTTAAGTCATTTTATAGTGAAAATTGATTTTATATGATGTCATTTTAATGTCGATTAGTCCAATAATACATTACTCTCTATCCTCCAATAAATATACCAGTGATTGAAATAGCATTCCATTTAAATAATTAATGTGTGGAACCTGAATCGATTCCAAATAAATTTTTTTCAGGAAAACATATAATAAGACAAATGACTCTCTAATGATCCCCCTAAAACTATTAAAAAACTAACAATGTCTTCCCAAATATTGTTATGATATGATTAGGAAGACCATATTTTTTTGGATGGTAAATAATTATCAAATATAATTTAATTTTAACTAACATCAGAAAAATCCCTCAAATCATGATATTAAATTATATTATAATCTAGAAATAATACTATTCACACCATGAAGGTATACTATCTCTTGAACCTAGATCTTGGAAAACTATTTCATAGTGTTTTCTTATTTTATTTTTTAAAAATGTGAAATATTAATCAATAAGGCTAAGATAACCAATAATACATCATTTCATCATGTAAAACTCAGAAACACCATCAAAAAATCCATAGTCCAAACATATCAGTTACACTCAAGAATAGATAGTGATTTAAGAAGTCCAAAAATGAAATTTTGATCATCATTTTTACACCAATAGGTGTACCAATGTGATTTGAAACCAATATTATCTCTTTTATTCCTATGACATTTATATTATCAATATTAATCATAGCACATTTTTCTAGTTCTTGGGAGAATAACCCTTCTCAAGGATTGTGAGTCCTCATCAACTACACATGCTTGTATATGGGGATTACAACAATTCTTTATACATAATAGAGTTTTATACATAATGTGACCATTTGGGAGGTTTCTTTCTTATATATGAATGTATATCACCTCCTGATAATAAATGTCTAACAAAAGACTATGATTCATCCTCTCATAAAGTGAGATGGTGAAAACTATGTATATAAATATTAGTCAACACATATACAAGAAAACATCTAAACCCAACTCAGTAAAATTATCCACCATCTATCACACACAGATGAATTCCCACACAACAAATACATGAGCCTCCCTAATCAGCACATAAACGATAAAATCAACATATACATGGGTATAAAAAAATTAAAATCCATGAAATTTAGGTAACTAACCAACTATATATTCATAATGTCTCATTTATGTTTTTATAAAATAAATATAAAACTATTTTAGTCTTTATTCACCACAAATTACTTTCATAAAAGTTAATTCCTCTAACATATCGTTTTATCCACAACTGCTAAAAAATAAACATTATGATTTTAGATGTTCTTATTATATGAAGAATTATTTATGGACCCCTAAATTTCTAAATAACCATATTATAAAAAATATTCTCTATGAATAAATCCTGATGAATCATTATATATAGTATACATATAAATTTGTCAAGGTATGGCCATTGTTGCTGGAGTCATCAACATCACATTAAGATCAAAAAAATTATCCAATAAAAATCATGTCATAAGAACATTTCCCATTGATTTTTTACGGTTATCGTCATCACTAAGGAGAATGAAAATTCCAATAGATACCATTTATAATAATATTAAACTTATATGAAACTGAATATCATGAAAAAATTATTGGAATTCTCCCTTGAAATAACATATTCATGCATTTTCATTTCACCTAAAATATTGTTTCCATCAGTACAGTAGGCCCTAAGAAGAATTATTGATTGATCCAATACAATCACATTGGGCACTTGAAATAATATTTATGCTCCTGAAGTGTAAAACATGAACTTCAAATAACCATATTCCTTCCTTATTTAAGAGTATATAATAATATTAGAAAATATTACTATAATAGAATGTAAATATAGATGAATAACTGAATTAATATGAGTAATTAACACTTCCAATGTCTTCATGATACTAAAAACCGTACAAAAATTATCACATTGAAATTTTATTAAGATAAATGTAGTATAAGATATGTCATAAGGCCTCACACTGTACATGAGATAGTCTGATCTCATGTAAATCATTAAGAACCCTTGATGATATCTCAGATCACTAAATAAATTATTGATATGTTGAAGTGGATACTAGTTGATGTCCATCACAACATCAAACTTTTGATAATCAATAAACAAACAGATTGCACCATTTGTATTTTTATAGGAAAATGAATGTAGTACCCCAAGAGGATATATGGATATATAAACTCATAACCTCGAATCCCAACAATTGAGTAATCATATAACATATCACTATAGTATACATCATAATGGGAATAAGAGATATCAGTTTTCTACCTTGCAATTTCATAATCATGACGTAAATATCATTTTAGCATTAAAATTATGATAAATACATATAAATACATCCTAAAAGTACAATATTGTTGGAGGTATGATAGCTTAATGAGTCTAATCATTATTTTAAAGGACACTATAAAAATGGAATGTGATCCCTAAAAAATTGGATGAAAATGTATTTCATGCTATTCGTAAATATCCCAAATCCATAATGTAATAGAATCCACCACTTTTACAAATTTAAAAATAGCTGTTGAATAAAAAATTCAGTATGTGATCAATGAGATATATATAATTCCCCATAAAGATCTCTAAAAAACCCATATTTAAGAGGAAGAAGTAAAAATTGAATAGGTAACCTCCAACCACTATGGAACATTCCCAAAACAATAGTATATCATCATGTTATTATTGTAGAGGCCTGATGATTGAACTCATCTAATTCTAATTCCCTCTAGTTAGACCAAAGGTATATATATATATTGAAATCCTATAAAATATATTAAACCAAAAATATAAAATGGGGTGAATATTTAAGTAAATGATAGTAAAACATTACCTTAAATACTATATGTCTCAATAAATAGATTTTTTAATGTATCCTCAATGAAATGTAATAATATGGTTGATTATGTATTCATCCCCTTAAAAAACCCCTGAAATTCATTCCCTTTTTTCTTCTACATCCACTACGTGATAAAATATATATTAACGAACATTAATTTTTTATTTATTAGTTAAAGTTATACATAATAAGGAAATTTAACAAATAACATGACATTTGTTTATGAGGGTATTATTTTATTAGTGTTGTTCAATGAACTTTGTTGGTTCCATGATCTTGATGATAATAAAATTATCTAATATGTTGGTTTTCTCATGGTTTAGTGTTTAAATCATAGATAGGGATTGGTTAAGGGAAAAAGACCACTAATTCAATCTTCTTTAGAAATGTGATAAATGGAAATCATATTGTACAATCCTATATTTTGAGGATAAAAATTCTTCTTTTTGTACCAATTGGAAAATATTATAACCCATAATATAATAATCAAAATGAAAACTGTGAAAATTCTATATTATTAAATCATCTTATTTTTTAATATATTTTAAATCCAATAAAATATAACTCACCAAAATTTACAATCAAGTTCTTGTTTTCTCGATGACTATGTTATATGCTAAGGATCGGATTTCACTTGCAAAGGGAATGAATGTTCATGTAATTTCATTATTCCTATATTCAAAAATACGACCTTAATATTTTCAATTCATATAATAAAACTGAGGATGGTATTGGAATCATATCACCGCTTCTAGTTCCCATGTTGGTTCATCAAACTTGTGGTTCACCGCAAAACATTATCGAGTTTAGTTAACTTGTTTTGTAGAACATTGTCTCTATGATATTTAATCATCATATACTTATGCACATAAGAGATATCAATATCCAATGGTAATTTCTATGCATTTAGAACCTATGGGGGTTCTGGTATGTAATTCTTAAGTAGGGATACATGGGACACACTTTGAACTTGAGATATATTTGGTATGAGTGCTAGTAGATAGGCTAAAACCATTACATGTTATTGGATCATAAATGTTCCAATTTATCTTGGGATAAATATTTCTTTTTTCCAATCCTCATACATTTCATTTTTGATTATATACAAAGAAAAAGTTTATCTCTCCATTCAAATTCATGTTCTCAATGATAGTTGTCAAAATAAATTTTTGTTGACTTTATATGGATCTATATGCTGCATAGTGGTTTGAAAATTATCTACCATCTCAGGTGAATGATAAGGGTGCATCATATCCCCATCTTAAATATATTCCCATCTTGTTAGATTCCATCACCACTTCCAATAGTGAGCATGATAAAGTCTTATTTTAATACTAGAAGGGAAACTATTGTTAAATGAGATTTACACTGGGAAAAGGTACGGATCTAAACATACATGGAATTTCTTTGAAAAATAACTCTACATATCTTCTATAATTTGAATTCTTATTTGAAATAGACTATCCATATGGGGTTGATATGAAGTGTTAAATCCATGTTATTTATCAAAATCTTATTATTGTAATCCTTAATAATTCGAGGTAAACAATAAGCATCTATTTGATAAAATAGAGATACTGACACAATATAATTTTACCACATCCAATATATATATTGTGGGATGTATTACAATAGATAAATATTCATTATTAGAACAAAAATGTTCCCACTTTGTAATGTTATAATCTACCACCTAGTTGAAACTATTTCATTTAGTTGTATTGGTGAAGCATATGAAATAATATATGGTAATAGATTCCTATTTCCATAATGGTATGTGAAATAGATACATATTACCCCTAGACATCAATCATTCAACCTGAAAAATATTCTCCTTCAAAGGATGAAGACACAAAAAATTAAATATCGCCCTTTATGTTATCCTACTACAAGAAAATATTAATATCTCAATACATCATTTTGATTCCTACATTATAAATGAACGATGATCTATTCACATTATCCAACAATTCCATTGTAATCTTAGGTTCATGACTGTACACGTATCAATGTTCTTACCCTTACAAATCCAACTCTATAAATGTTGTTCTTTGGAATATTTTGTACCATTTTCTAAAGAACCATATCATCTTTTTGTTCCTCATTTATCTTTACACGAATAGATGTATGAGTAGTTAGATGATAATTATTGGAAAAATATTCATTTATTATTACTATATGCCTCATTTTTATGATTATGAATATTTGACCACATTAAATAATCTTCATGGACTAGGTTTAAAAATCCTTTTTACATAGCGATTATACCAGATTGTTCAACTTCTTTGCATGCTAATGGATGGAAAAAACACATAATTCAATTAAATCTGACAACATTATTTGTTTAATATCAAAATCCATCATTGTCAATACTTATATTTGGTTTTTCTGATCCAAATATATATAATTATTTTCTATGTAGATATAATTTCCTGAAATCTCTTACACCAAGTTCATTATGTCAAATTATAGACAATGAGATGGTTAGTTATTCTTATATATAAGTAATTTGTTGGAGGAATAAGCTTTCGATTTTTAATCATGAACAAGTAACAAACCCACGATTTTTTGGGCATATCATTATAGATCACAAATTTTTTCCCACATGTGGGTAATGTGAATACAAGTTTAATTTTTATTCATTTTATTCAGCTATTTAATGTTTTATTCACATTAAAAATTGAAGAAAAACATTTCCCACATTTATATTAATTTTTTTATTTATATTGAAAAACAAGAGAGTTTTACCATCTTTTATTTTTCTTTGTATTTATTAGGAAAATTATATGGATTTTTTCAGAGGTAGGTGTCGAGACGTTAGGATATTTTAGGGCCATGTGAAGCCATACATAATTATTCAAATGTATATAATATAATAAAAATCAAGTGTGTATTATTTTCGGAAAAAGTAAAATTACTGTTAAATTAAGTCTTAAATTAGAAATATGAGGCCTCTATGGAGTTAAGAGTGTGGGTTTTTCCATAAATGAGACATAAACTAGGTAAGATATGGAAGTATCCAAAAATTATAGGTCAAATGATATTATGTAAAATAAGTAAATGTAATTATTTATTTTCTTTTATGTGTTACTGATACATAATCCATCTTTATTTTAACACAATTTAGAAAAACTATTAGGTTTGGCTATAAAGCCATATGAATTTGGAGATAAATTCAGAGGGAGAATTGTAGAGGGATGATCATGGATTGTGAATTGATTATGAAAAAAATTATTATCGATCTAATGACAATGTTGTAGACTCATTATTCATCAATGATCAATCCACCTTCAGATAAAATGTTGTTTTATACGAATTTAGCACTATTAATTTGTTCACATGATCGTCACGAACCGTCCTCAGGGCCCATTCTGTGACTACCCCAAGCCCGCCTTCCATAGGCTAAGGGATGGTGTCTAGCACCAAAGGCGTAAATCCTGATTAAAGGGAAGACATTGACTTTATATAAGAAAACAAACACAATAGAGTACGCAAGCTGAAGAAAACACTAAGTAAACTAAGTAAAAAAGTAAGTGATGGAAAGTAAATGGGCCTGTATACAAAACCAAATGAATGTATAGTAAAACTGAGAAAATTAAAGTACAACGGCTAAAAAGTAAAGCAGCAGCCACCGAGTCGTCCTCCGGAAACCCCACCTGAAGTGTGGGTACAGATGGTCTCCTCAGCTCCTCGAATCCATCTGTCCGCTCCATGTAGGTTCTGCCTGATAGTCCACCTCCGGATACCGTCCTGCTCCACAAGCCTCAACCAAGATCAGTTATGTCCGTCGTCTGCAACCAACACAACGTAGTGCAGGCATAGCCTGTGCAGGGGTGAGTATACGATACTCAGTAGGGACCCCGAGACCCCTGAAGGCCTCCTAGAATCCACAAAGGATAAACCAGAAAGGAAAAATACAAACATGAAGTATCAACCAACTCTACTTAGGTATATGCCCATACATATATCTAAGATGTTAATTCCAGTTCAACTCCAACTCAAGAGCCCAAGTACAACCCATTCCATATAGGAAAGAACAACTCAGTCCACAGTGGAATGTAAGACAATCAAATCGAAGATAAATATTGAAAGTCAAGAATCAACTCACACGGGTATACTACTCACGAAGAGGGGTACAGATGATTAGATTTAGCCTCTGAATCATCTTCTCTGACGAACCCACATAGTATCCAAGTACATAATTTGTCAATTCCGTACCCACGTAGGATCCAAGTACAATATGTCGCCGCTGCCAAACCCACATATGATCCATGTACAGTAAACGTTGCCACCGAACCCACGAAGGATCCAAGTAAAGTCCTCATCATTGCCGAACCCAAGGAAAAACTGAGTACAGTCATCATCACTACCGATCCCACGTAGGTTCCAAGTACAGTCATCCTTGATGCCGAACCCACGTAGTATCCATGTACAGTCACCATCATCATTGCAGTCACAGCCAAATCTAGGGTTCCCGCACATAGCACGCTCGATTCTGGGAGGGTCTGCTCCACGAGCCAAGAGGGTTGATACATCAAATTTCACAAATTCCTGAGTTTATGTATCCCAAAGTTCCATCTTGTAAATAGGAGCTCAACGTGACAGATGGCGCATCAATCAGACGTCCAGTCTGAGAGATAATGGCTTTTCTATTACATGGGCCCGGTATGAAATACGCTCATTTCTAACCCAGATGATATCTATAGTTGTCTAAAAATCACTTATAGTAACGCAAAAGAGCCGTCTCAGCAAGAGGAATTCATCGTATATGATGGCACGTCATTCAGACATCCGGTCCTTAAGTTATAAGTGTTTCCGCTCCGAGGGCCCGGTTGGTTTCGGGTTCGAACCAACCAGACCATAAAAAAACTTCACCGAAACCTTGATTGTAATATACCAAAACAACCATCTCAATCCAAGGAATCTTACGCAACTGAAGGTGCGTCGATTGGAGGTCCGTAGCTCATGATATGTCTGTTTAAACGAAAACAGTATGAAAATAGAGGGTCTGGGCTCGATCCGACGCGGCTCAGCTAGCGCGGCCCGGCCCGGATGGAGCAGACCGGCCCGCGGCTAGCGCAGCATGGCCCGACACAGTAGGGATGGTGCGGCCTGCGGCCTGGCTCAGAGGCCGTCCGCTGCTCGGCTGCTGGCTGAGCGGGACACAAAGGGGTGCAGACCCTTTATTTTGGAAAATGGCGGACCCATTGGGGTCCACCATAAGAGCTAGACGGGGGGGGGGGGGGGTTATACCCCCCCGGTTTCTTGGTAACGGCCAACCGGTTGTGAGCTGTCACGAGACCCAGAAGGGGTCCCACCTCTTGGAGATGTCGGAGGCCGGCTCGACCGGCCACCCCTACAAGTCCGACGTGGCCTAAGCTTGTGGCTCATCTCACCGGTGCGGCACACCGGCACCGTGCACCACTGTCACAGCCCGCTCCTGGTCATGGCCTCCTTTGGCCTCACCAGAGTGGCGTGACAATGCCGTGTCGCGCCGCCACAGCCCGCTCCGGCCGCGGTGCTCTTCATCCCCGCACGGTGCAACGACATCGCGCCACCGTCGCCGTGACCTTGCATGGTTGCAGTTCCCTACCGATCACCGCACGGTGCAACGACACCGTGCAACTCCACCTCTAACATCAACAAAGATCAACAAGAAGAGAGGATGAGAATTGGTCGTGTTTTTGTGGTCCGATCTCCTAGCATTATGCCGATATCATGCGACCAATCCTTAAGCAACGAATAATGATGATTTAAATTTGAACAAAAATAACCCCTACCTCGTGACGTGATCTATGGAGAGGTGGCATCGTTCGTTGTTGTCGGATGGTGACGTCGCTTATTTGATCATCGGATGAGGAGGTCCCTTGGTTGTCCAACAATGGTGGAAGAGGAAGAAGAGGAAGGGAGGAGGAGAATAGAGGGTTTCTCTAGTGGATGCCCCCTCACCTAATAGGCTCCCCCTTATTTAATTATGAGCAGAGTTTTAATGTATTAATGTGGGTGGTGGGTCCCTACATTAATTCAAACAAATTTGAATTCCACAAAGGAAGAATAAAAATAAAATAAATGTTATTTTTATTTCACGAAGTCCAAAAAAATAACTTCTACACCGCCCCAATTGAATTCAAGGCAAGGATCTCCTTAATCCATCATCAACGTTGTAAGTTCAACGGTGCCCTCAAAATTTGATTCCGAGCACCAGTTCAGAAGTTACCGAAACTCACTAATTCGTTCACTGAACGTACCCGAGTTAAATTTCAGAAATTTATTCCGGGCACACCGGGCCTCGGAATCAGGTGCCGTAAAAAATTGGGTACTCATAAAATCTCAAAGAATTTATGAAAAAAAATTCCATGAAATTTAAAGGTCTTTACATTACTCCCACCTCAAGGCATTACGTCCCAGTAAAGATACATCCTAAACTAGGGAAACAAATGAGGGTATTGTGCAAGAATCTGAGCCTCCCGCTCCCATGTGCTCTCTTGGAGGTTCCCGTGCTGCCACCTGATGCACAC
Source organism: Viscum album (assembly GCA_963277665.1). NCBI lineage: Eukaryota > Viridiplantae > Streptophyta > Magnoliopsida > Santalales > Viscaceae > Viscum > Viscum album. The sequence continues at coordinate 1,070,591 of CAUJRU010000071.1, forward strand.
TAGAGGAATCGACTGTCCATGTAGGACCCACTCTTGTCGATCCTCGATCTCCGTAGCTTCCTCCACAATTTTCGCCTCATCATCTATGTCCAGCTCCCCAGGGTCGATGGTATGCGTCGAGTCGTGCACGTATCTCCTCAGCTGAGATACGTGGAAGACGTCGTGCACTTGATGCAACTGAGGTAGAAGGTCTAGGCGGTAAGCCACCTCAACTACCCTACTGAGGACCTAGAATGGTCCGATGAAGCATGGAGATAACTTGTCGCCCCGACCAAATCTCCGTAATCTACATCGAGGTGAGAGCTGTAAGAATACGTGGTCGCCATCCTCGAACTCCAGTGGTCTCCGCCTTCTATTAGAATAGGAATTTTGTCTTCTCTGTGCAGTCCTCATCCACTCTTGAAAGATCTACACCTTATCTGTCGTAGCCTGGACCATCTCTAGTCCTACAAGTGATGACTCCCCAAGGTCAGTCCAGAACAGAGGTGATCTGCAAGGCCGGCCATACAATTCCCCGATGGTGCCATCCTGATGGTGGAGTGGTAGCTGTTGTTGTATGAAAAATCCACCAAGGGTAGATGATCCTCCCTGGAGAAACTAAAGTCGAGGAAGCATGCACGGATCATGTCCTCGAGAGTCTGAATGGTCCTCTCCGTATGGACATCCCTCTAAGGATGAAAGGATGTTCTCAGGTGTAGCTGTGTCCCAAATGCCTCCTGCAACCCTTTCCAAATAAGGGAAGTAAAGCGACCTTCTCCATCAAAGATTATAGATGATGGAAAACCATGACGTTGTACGATCTCCTGAACTTATAGGCCTCCAAATCTCTCCACTGAGCCTTGCTCTCTAATAGGTAAGAAGTGGTCTGACATGGTGAGTCGGTCGACAAACACATAGATGGAATCGTTTCCTCTAGAATTACGTGGAGGCCTTCTCACAAAATCCATGGATATCCCATCCCACTTCCACTATGGGACCTATAAGGGTTATACCAAGCCTGCTAGTACCTACTGCTCTGCCTTCACCTGCTGGTAGGTGAGGCATCGTGTAACGAAATCAGCCACAACCTTCTTCATACCTAGCCGCCAATGTTGTCATCTGAGATCCCGTTACATCTTCACTACTCCTGGATTTACTACCAATGGGGAAGTGTGAAACTCCCTCAACACCTCCTCCTGTAATGCAACTGCTACCATGGTACGTCCTCTAAAAAGGATGATGTGCTCTCCTCCTATAGAAAATCCATCAGGTGACTGTCTTGTGGATATCTGTGCACGTCGCATCTCACAGTCAATGTCCCCATGCTATGCCACTCTGACCCGCTGAAGAGGTGGAGGAGTGACTGTGAGGGACTATAGTAAGGCTGCCTCATCTCTATCCACAAAGGATGGCAACACGGCCAGTTGCTCTATCACCTCTCCAAGTAGCTGAATGCCTGATCTCTTGCTGAGAGCATCAGCTACTACGTTCCCCTTCCCAGGAGTATAGACTATATCAATGTCATGGTCCTAGAGGAACTCGAGCCATCACCGCTATCTCAGTTTCAGGTCCTTCTACGATATTTTGTACCTAAGACTCTGGTGGTCTGAGTAGACTGTAGAGCGCTCGCCCATCAGATAGTGCCGCCACATCTTCAAGGTGAAATCCACTACTGCTAACTCCAGGTCATGGGTAGAATAGTTCTGCTTGTGCTGCCTCAACTGTTGTGAACCATAATCAATCACTGCCTACTTCTACATTAGGACACACTCGAGTCTGGTCCCTAATGCGTTGCAGTAAACTATGTACCCTACACCCTCCTCCGGCAGCCTCAAGATGGATCCACCGGTCAATCTCTATCTCAGCTCCTGGAAGCTCTGCTGACATCTATTTGATGACAGGAAGGGTTTCCCCTTCTTCGTAAAAGATTAATGTGGTGAAAAAACTCTGGAGATGCCTAGCAATAATCTCTGATAGTACCCACCAAGACTTAGGAAACTTCACACCTCCGTCACACTCATGGGTGGATCCCAAGAAAGTACTGCCTCGATCTTCGAAGGATCCACCACAACTCCCTCCTCAGAGATGACGTGCCCCAAGAAGTGGACCCCTTGAACCTAGAACTAACACTTAGAGAGCTTACCATAAAGCTGGTGATCTCAGAGTGTGTCCAGTACAACTCTTATGTGGTAGGCGTACTCCTCCTCAGTAGTCGAGTAAATCAGTTTTTCATCGATGAAGACTACAAAAAATTGATCGAGGTAATGATGGAATATCCTGTTAATGAGACTCATGAACACTTTTGGAGTGTTGGTTATGCCTAAAGGCATAACCAAGAACTCATATTGGCCATACCAACACCTAAAGGCCATCTTCTGCACATCCTCGTCGCGAACTCTGAGCTGATGATAACCTGACCGGAGGTCTATCTTTGAGAACCATCGTGCTCCCTTGAGCTGATCAAAGAGGTCATCAGTCCGTGGAAGTGGATACATTTTCTTTATGGACACCTGATTCTGGAAACGGTAGTTGAAACATTGTCGTAAGCTCCCATCTTCCTTATTGGTAAAAAAAATCGGAGATGCCCAGGGTGAAACATCGGGTCAGATGAATCCCTTGCCCTGCAAGTCCTCCAACTGTACTCGTAGCTCATGAAGCTCAGCGGGAGCCATCCGATATGCTGGAGTAGATATCAGGTCTGTCTTGGGGTACAAATCATTGTAGAAATATATCTCTCTATAAGGAGGTAATCCTGTAACTTCATTCGAAATAATGTACGCATACTGATCCACCACAACAGGAAAACTCGGACTCCACACATCAACCGCTCCGAGGATGAGACTAGCCAAATGATGTGTGATCGGCTTCCCTCTCTTATGCGTAAGTCCATAATGTACTACAAAGGCTCCCTTCTCACCGGTGAAGGTGAACCTACTCCCATCTGTGAGGACACATCACACTTTGTGCCTAATACAGTCAATCTGGGCATGGACTGTAGATAACTAGTCCATACACATGATGATTTCATAAGGCCTCAACGCCGCTATAAGAAGATCCTAGCCAAAGCTCTCACCTCCTAGAGTAAGCTCACACTGCTAGCACTAGTGTGTATTCATCGAGTATGCTCTAGTATGAGTCTCTAGGCGTAAGGATCAAGCCAACGGCTATGTCGTAATCTTCGAGATAAAAACAAGGGAAGCGAGAATGAAAAAATGACTCGTTTTTGTGTCTATAGAAACTGTAGCATGGGTGGAGTAGACACATATAGTACCACAAATCATCTCAGGTCCACCATGTTCGTAAGCCTCCATTGCCTGAAGCTGAGCCTTCCTCTATCCACTAGCTCCCTGTCGTCATAGTGGACCTCTTGGTGGTGGTGGTGGTGGTGGTAGAGCCTCAAACCGTCGTCCACCAACCGCTACTCGGTCAGCTCCTCTACCTCGCCCTCCTTCTCCCTGCAGACCGCCACAGTCGAACCACTCCCTCATCTTGTCTGGTCCCTCAATCATTTGTTGCTCCTCTGCATGGAGGGTCGGCCAGTCATGAGCCATGTGGCCCTGCCCGCCGCATATATAGCACTACCTGCCTCTTGTATGACTGGATCTGCTGCCTGTGCCCCGCACCTCTGAACCAGTATCCTGAGGTCGCCCACCTGATGGACTAGTCCACTTGATCCTCTGCGACATCTTTCTGCTGCCGGATGCAGAAGACTCATCTACGTGTCGCCCTGCGGTAGGCCTCGCTGCTGGAGTTGGCTCAACAAGGAAGCTCTCCACAAGTAGGTCTCGCTCCAGTACTCCGTCCAACGTCGGAATGTTGAGGGAGATCATCGAAGCCCTAATCTCATGCCTCATTCCCCTCTCAAAGGTACGGTCCAGATAGAATGGGTCTCGTACCATGTCTGTGGAGTAGCTTGAGAGGTCGGTAAACCTCGCTGTTTACTGGGCTACTGTCATTCTTCCCAGCCACAGCTGTAGTAACTCCTGGATGTGCACCGCACAGAGGGTGGCTGGAACGAACACCGAGCAGAAGAGGCTCTCGAAGTCCATACAAAGTAGATATGCCTTGTCGTGCACCTGGAGCATCAAGCTCCACCATCTACCTACTACTATGTGCAGGAGACTCTAGGCAAGTATCTCCATAATATCTGCTTTTGTCCCTACCAATCTGAAGACTAGGACAGAAAACTCCATCCAATCCTTGGCTACCTGAGGGTCCATCTCTCCGTGAAACCTGGGTGGCCATTGTCGCTAAAACTCAGGCAGCGCACTCATGCGGCGTGCACTCTCCGTGGCTGGGGCTCGTGGTATCGGTGGGCCAGCGGGTAGAGGTACCGCTAGTGCCTCCACTGTAATGGGGCCCACCACCAAGGCCTTGTCGCTCGGTGGGCTGCAATCTCGCACGAAACTGGGAACCCTAGCTGGCTGCCATCGTGGGTCCATCATGAAAAGAAACAAGTGCGCCACGGTTGATACAATATACTTGGTGAGCTGACACAAAGTAATCACAAAGAAAATTTTTGAAACACACAGGCAATCAGTGTTTTCGAGCACTGAGTTGAAAATCAGAAGTCAGGGTCCTGGTGTATGGATAATCGGCCGTCACACCAACACTGGACTCCCTGGACTAACAACCACACTCAATAACCTTAACACTGTTGTTTCACATGAAAAAATTATCAATGTCCTAAGTTTTGTGGTAGAACTGACTCTTCTGATACCAATTTTTCATGACCCGTCCTGGGGGCGCGTGTCGAGACTACCCCAAGCCCGCCTTCCATAGGCCAGGGGCTGGCGACTAGCTCCAAAGGCGTAAATACCAATTAAAGGGAAGTCATTGACATTATATAAGAAAAAAACACAACAGAGTACTCAAGCTGAAATAAACACTATGTAAACTGAGTACAAAAGTAAGTGCTGGAAAGTAAATGGGCCATTATACAAACCCAACTGAAAGTATAGTACAACTGAGAAAAGTGATGTACAACGGTAGAAAAGTAAAGCAGCAACAAACGAGTCATCCACTGGAAACCCCACTTAAAGGGTGGGTACATATGGTCTTCTCTGCTCCTCAAATACGTCCATCCACTCCGTGTACGTTCCGCCTTATAGTCCACCTCCAAATATTGTCCCACTCCACAAGCCTCAACCACGATCAGTGTTGTCCATCATCTACAACCAACACAACATAGTGCGGGCCTAGCCTATGCAGGGGTGAGTATATGATACTCTATAGGGACCCCAAGACCCCCAAAGGCCTCCCTGAATCCACAAAGGATAAACCAAAAAGGAAAAATTCAAACACGAAGTATCAACCAACTCTACATAGGTGTATTCCCATACATATACCTAAGTCATCAATTCCAGTTCAACACCATCTCAAGAGCCCAAGTACAACCCATTTCACACAGGAATGTAAGAAAATTATATCGAAGCTAAAGATTGAAAGTCAAGAATCAACTCACACAGGATACTACTCACAAAGAGGGGTGGAGATGATTAGATGTTGCCTCTGAATCATCTCCTATGCCAAACCCACGTAGGATCCAAGTATAGAAGTCATCACTGCTGAACTCACATTGGATCCCAGTACAGTATGTCGTCGCTGCCGAACCCACGTAGGATCCAAGTACAGTAACCATCGCGGCCAAACCCACGTAGGTTCCATGTACAGTCGTCATCACTGCCGAACCCACAAAGGATCCAAATACAATGATCCTCGCAGCCGAACCCACATAGGATCCAAGTACAATCTTCCTCACTGCCGAACCCATGTAGGATCCAAGTACAATCACCATCATCGTTGTAGTTGTATCCAGCTCTAGGGTTCCCACACACAGCATGCTCGATTCCTGGAGGGTCTACTCCATGAGCCAAGATGGTCGATACATCAACTGTCACAAATTCCTAAGTTGATGTATCCCAAATTTTCATCTCGTAAATAGGAACTCAACGCGACAGACGACACATAATCAGACGCCTGGTCTGAGAGAAAATGGCTTTTCCATTCCAGGGGCCCGTTTTGAAATACGCTCGTTTCTAACCCGGCTGATATCCATAGTCATCCAAAACCCAATTAGTGTTACAAAAAATAGCCGTCTCACCAAGAGGAATTCAATTTATTTGATGGCACATCATTCGGACATCTGGTCCTTAAGTTATATGTGTTTCCGCTCCTAGGGCCCAGTTGTTTTCAGGTTCGAACCAACCCGTCCCTACCCAAACATCACCGAAACCTTGAGTGTAATATACCAAAACGACCGTCTCGATCTAAGGAATCCTTCTAAACTAACTTTGCATCTATCGTAGGTCTATAGATCAATATATTTATGTTTATAAAAAACGGTCTGAAAATAGGGGGTCGGGTCCCGGTCCGACCCAGCCCAACACCCCCCTAGGTTGGCCCGAACTAGGTCATCCCGACCCGGGCTCGAGTTTGGCCCTGCTGGTGCGGCCTGGCCCAGCCGCGGCTCGGCTGTTAGCCGAGTGGGACAAAAAGGGGCGTGACCCCATTATTTTGGAAAATGGCGGACCCAGTGGGGTCTGACCTAAGAGCTGGTCGGGGGGGGGGGGGGGGTACACCCCACTGGTTTCTTGGTAATGACCGACCTTTATGGCCGGCATGTTGTCAGCCGCCGCGGGACCTAGAAGGGGTCCCACATCATAGAGACGCCGACGACCTGCTCAGCCTGCCGCCCCTGGTGGTCCACCGTGGCCTAAGGCTGTGGCTCGTCTCACTATTGCGGTGCGACTGCGCCGCACAACATCGCCTTGGATGGCTCCTAGACACTGCCTCTTTCGGCCTCACCGGCGTGGCACGACGGTTCCACAAACCATTGTCGTGGCCCGCTCCATCCGCGGTCCTCTTCATCCCCGCACGGTGCAAATGCACTGCGCCGCCAACACTACGGCCTTGCATGGCCGCAGTCCCCTACCGATCACCGCATGGTGCAATAACATCATGCCCCTCCGCCTCCAACATCAACGTAGATCAACAAGAAGAGAGGAGGAGAATCAACCGGGTTTGTGCGGTCTCATCTCCTCCCATTATGGAGATATCATGCGGCCAATCCTTAAGCAATGAAGAACAATGATTTAAACTTGAACAAAAATAACCCCTACCTCGTGATGTGATCTGGGGAAAGGTGTCATCGTTCATTGTCATCATAAGGTGATGTTACTTATTTGTTCATCGGAAGAGGAGGTCCCTTGGTGGTGCAATAATAGTGGAAGTGGAAGAAGAGGAAGGGAGGAGGAGAAGAGAGGGTTTCTCTAGCGGATGCCCCTCACCCAATTAGCTCATCCATTATTTAATAAAGGGGGGTGTTTCATTTTATTAATGTGGGTGGTGGGTCCCCACATTAATTAAAAAAAATTAATTCCACAAAGGAAGAATAAAAATAAAATAAATTTTATTTTTATTTCACGATGTCCAGAAAACTAACTTCCACACTGCCCAGACTGCGTTCGAGGCGAGGGTCCCCTTAAGAAATCATCGACGCTGCTAGTTCAACGGTTCCCTCAGAATCCGATTCCGAGCACCGATTCAGAAGTTACAAAAACCCGCTCATTCCTTCACTGAACGTACCCGAGATAAACTTCAGAAATTGATTTCGGGCACACCGGGCCTCAGAATTAGGTGCCGTCAAAAACTGCATACTCGTAAAATCCCAATGAATTTAAGAAAAAAAAATCCTTGAAATGTACGGGTCATTACAATGATAAATATGAATTAATTATATACCAAATCGATTCATAAAATCTTGTATATGGTGGGTAGTGGATAGTTATTAGATGTGATTGGGAACTTCATTTTTTGTAGTTCTATGATATGCACTTTCATTCTTTCTGTGGAAACAAATTGAGGACAAAATGAAAGTATCTGAGGACAATTAATCATGTGTACCTGTTGTTCCATTATTTAACCATTATTAATTCTCCAAGTGATATTCCATTGGGCCTCATATTAATGAATACATAGATAAAAAAATTGTTTCATAGACTTTTCATTGTGAAATATATTGATATCTCATATAGGATATTAGATTAACCCCTAAATCGAGCTGCAATGATGGTGATGATGGATTTGGAGGATCGATGGTTGATGTCCATATTGGTTTTATGGCCTATTAATGGATGGAACATGTGGATGAAATTTGAATGAATATGAATGAACAAACATTGTGATAAACGATAGAAATTTTCATCTTACCTTAGATTTAGGTTTTCCGATGAGACATATGGTGATAACGTAATTGCTGAAAAAGAGTGAACACGATTTGGGATTTTTTAAAATATCATGTTACAAGGTGGTTAATATAGAATCACACATAATGTGGGGTCTTTAATGTGTTGTTATAGTTTTGGTAGATGAGATAATTATCACAAGTCATTTGGAACGTGTCACATGGTGTGATAACATACATAGAAACATTGATTTTCCCTTGAGAGGACACACACAAACATGCAGTCTGGCACAAGACCTGGATATAGGAATATGGGAATAATTGTGTACATGAAAATTGATAAAATTATATAGTCTCATCCTATACTTGGACTCAGGCTGTCACAAACAGCTAGGACCAAATAATAAAGAGGGAGGGCGTGTACTGCCAGTACATGCCATGTTATTCTTTAATGAAGGATTGGATCCCTTGTACTCATTATTTTAAAGTGGTCACATTACATTGATCCACTTATTTAGAATTTAGTTTGGAGTTGAATCATATTACTCATATGGTGATCACCTCTATGAGTCTTCATTCTTAGATAAAGTGGAGGAATCTCTAGGTGAGGCCCAAAGTGAGAAATAATAAAACTATTATTGTCATAGGTGGTGTTGTTATTATCTTCATTTCCAACAATATTCTAGAATCATGAACATACGTAGTGGGACAATCATGATTTTTTTTACTCAATATAGATCTATTAGTGATCAATTTTCTGGGTATCCTTCTCTTTAGACATACATGTTGAACTACATATAGTGAGACCCAACATGAATGACATCCCAAATAGACATCATTAATGTTTTCTAAATCATGTATATTATTCTCTAAAAATAGTGCTACATGGAAATAATTGATCATGCATTGTTGGATTACTATATGGTTGTTCCATTTCTTAGAGACTATGTCTCTTCTATGAGTATATCTTGATATTCTCATTACACGAACTACTTAAATATACCATTGATGATAAGACTATTATTTTTGATGATTTATTGTTAATGATTTTGGATTTTTCTACTAGGTGTTGTTATACTCTCTTCTACATTATATTTATTGCACGTTTCATGTTATATTTCGATGATTATCCTTTTGAGATACTATTACAGTGAATATGACTAGGTAGATCTTAGTGATCCGGACACATCTAGGTGTTTCACTATAGTAATATTGAATGATGTCCCGTACAACATTACATGTTGGAAATGAGTATATTTTTTTAATATTAATTGGACCACATTCTTTCTAGTACTTGTTTTTGTATTATGATATTGGGACTTTAGATGAATGAATTCATTATTATAATTGGTTTTACATTTATGAGGTGTTTATTCTTGGATATGTGTGCGTGTGTACTGGTACATTTTAATTTGTTGTACTATGTGTGTGATATTCCTACTAGGAATAGATTGAGATACCATAGATTTATTGACTAGTTTTTCAAGGTATTCAGGACACATGCCCTGTTAGAATATGCCATGAAATATTTTTACCCGAGACATTTGGTTTTTTCCCAAACTGACATGGGATTCCATCCAACCTAAAACTCCACCCGAACAATGGAATCGCTCAGATGGGAATTCATGCTCTGCATGTGAGGGAAAATAGTGTTTTTTCATCAGCATTACATTATGGTCTGATATCAAAAATGATAAAAAAAACATAATAATCCAACATGAACAAAACACCACCACATGTTTAAAAGTTTGTAACCATAAACAACACCACAATCATAGGATAAATAGTTTTACAATTTATCCAAAAAAATACTAAAATGAGAGGAAAACCACCTAAACATCCCAAAAACCTCTATTTAACAAGTGCATCATTTCTCTTGAGCCACCTCCTTTAACACCTACGTGAAGTCGAATACTAGAAACTAGATACATCGTCACCACCTCAGAGTATCATTCCATTACCTAGTACAAACATAAAAATATCTACATGCACCCAATGTATTATATATTGTGTGAGCCAAATCCTAATAATATATCACCCAAAAATGATGATTCCATTAAAAACAATTATAATAATTATCACTATTCTTGTTTTAGGATAAATATGGGAAATTGTTTTTATAAATCACTTTATGAAAAACATTTTTACAAAATTAATCATTTGAAATTAATATGGAATAAAGGGCCACATTATGAAAATAGTAAGGATAGCATCACAAGTGCGTTAGGGGTAATCCCTCATGGCACTTGAAATAGTGGTACCATTGGAACCTCATAAATCTGTGAAAAAACTATATAGAATCTATAACCCATAGTGTCTTATTTCGCAATCCAATATAAGGAACACGTATTAATTCCTTGTTCTCTACAATCATCATCACAGTTTAGTTAGAGTTATATCTTGAATCTAGATCAAATGAATAGGTCATCGGCCATGTCGATCTGACTAGCATAATAATCCTAGTATGCCCACCAAGTCACCTAGGATTCCATTGGTGCTCAATTTCTTCATATCATAACATTCCTATCAATTATATAATATAAAAAACAAATACCATGAATACACATGAATAAACCAAATTTTTTAAAAAAGACACCTCTTTTAAATCAACACACACACCAAACCCATTTGAAGACATGCTTTATAACAATTACAAAATTCATAGAATGCAATGAGAATAATAATTTTCAAATCACACCTGAATCCCACCCAATTTAATTTATAAATTCATCATTCAACCCATGGACACCATGAATGAAAATTAATCACATTTTTTACCACCCACACAACACATAGGTCACATTCAAGATGAAAATCAAGATAACAAAAATCATCTACTAATTTTAAATCAAGGAATCAACAATCTCTATCTCATATTGTTTTGTAATCCAATGGAAGACCAAAAACAAACAACTATGTGACCATATAAACAAAATATAAAACCACAAACATCGATATTAATACCATAGAACCATAGTTCAACTCATTTTAGGGAAACTAACCTACTAATGAAAGAGGAACCCAACATAGAGGAATGAATAACCCACTAAGAGGGAATAATTCAATGAATAATGGAAAATTTATTTTTATGGAATATATATGTTAAAATAAAACTGTATATTAATTTACATGTGTGAAACGATTGAGGGGGATGCATAAAGGGATGTAAACACTTAGTGGGGAGGAAAATTGGTGAATTGGAGATTAAATTGGGAAAGGGTTGAAATAAAAATTCCCAATTTTTAATTATGTGTATAGGCCACACGATTAAGTAACATTTTCCCAAAAATTGTAAAAAACTATAGATCCCTCTCGACCTAGTGGGGAATGAGGCTGAAAAAATTTTCCGAGGAGGGTTCACTCCCATGTGGCCTAGATTTTAACATTGTATAGTGTGTACAGTCTCTCCTAGGTTGGTGCCTAATTTATACTAACTGTGTGCTCATCGCACACAACATGTTTTCAACTCCCAAAAAATTATTTTCTACCAAAACACCTGAGAAAGAAAAGGAATAATGATAAGAAAGAATAAGAAATAAAACACATCTAAAAGAACTAATATATATGACTATTATCAACATAATGAAAACATTACATCCTCATAAATTCATACAAAAGACTGACCAGAGAACAAAAATTGGTAGATATCCTCAAACTATGCTTTCATATCCATTGTTGTGTGCTCCTCCTTCCCATGAAACAAAAGAAGTCCTAACAATTCTATATTCTTCCGCTAAAATTTTATTTCATTGAAATCCACATTTCGTACTGGCCACTCAAATATAGAAAAATCATGTTCTCGCTCCAACACATCCTAACTCAACACATTATAAAAATCCATAATATACATCATTATCTAAGATACATGGAATAAATCACGAGTAAAGGCCAACATGGACAGAAATGATAATGGTTGGAACAGTATACCATCTATCACATTAATCATAAAAGGTCAGGCATACCTCATGTTTAGGTTACATTTTATATAGTAGTGATGGTGAATGGAACGGTTATCCACCTTCAAAAAAACATGATCACAAATATAAATATCAATGTCAAGATTCTACTTCCCAATATAAATCTATAAGAGAATCAAAACTATGAAGAAAATATCTTTTTTGGATACTCCGTAGATGTCTCCTACACAGTTCTTTATCCTAATAAAAGGGTATGACCCATTTTATCCCATCACAAAGGAGACCAGAATGGATGCCTAAAATAAACCAAAATTGTATCAACTCATATTGATAAATGATAACTATTATTATAAGAAAATATAAATAGGAAAATGGATATCCCAGGAGCCTTAAAAATCTAAAATAAATTCTCAGATCATGTCTTCCACGATTTTAATTTCCCACTTTTTCTGACCATCCCTTTGAGGTCAGTATATCATACTCTACATGACTGAAGGCCCAACAACCTTTTTGATTCCTTCCCAAAACCATGATATAATTTGTAGGTCACTATAAAAACGACATTTGATGTTAAAAAATGAAGCCTCACTATCTATTGAACAGAGAACGATCCAAATTCATGTACTATTGAAGAAAAAATGATTTAAAAGAAATAGGATGACTTGATAACATGTTCAGTTCTTTCCCAAAAAAAACATGATTTCATTAAGGTTTATGTGGTAGGCCAATGATGAAGTCAATGGTGGCATCATCCCACTTTTTGGTAGGAAAGGGTAATGGATGGGTCAAACCCAACGGACTTTGTTTCTCATATTTAACTTGCTATGATGTATAACACTAAGATACAATGTATAATACATCATGACTCATTCCCAACAACCATAACAATCATCTTACATAATAAATAATCATTTTTTTATAAGGAAGAACAATCTAACTAGACTGGGGGCTATCATGTATCACCACCTTCCAAAAAGAAAAAATTCACCCTAACCAGCCACATGAAGCAAGGAAATAAATCTAAAGGCAATGAAAAATCAATGGAAACGTCCCCACAATTTATGAAATACATAGATTGGTTGATAAAATCATTACTAGGTCACTCCTGCTGAATTAACACCCTAAAGTAAGTTCTTATTGAACCCTATCCATGAACACACTTTTTTTCTCCATGGTCCCCAGGTCCATCTAGGTAAACATCCCCATCAACGATCACTCATCACTAGAATCATTAAAATAATTCACCAAAGCATGCCTCCTTATGTTATATTCTACTACATTTTCTTTTCATGGGCTACACAAAATATTTAAATTGACCCCCTGTAGTCACTCACCCAAACGATGTTGCCTTAGATTCAGATCCTTCTAGAAGAAGATGTTGGAAATGTAAATATTACCTAAGTAAACCAGAAACATATCCATGAAGTTATACTGATTTCATTTCATTAAGGCATGCATCACTTTATCATACCATAGTTCATTTTTTGGACAATTTTTTTATGGTCAGATATATAGAAATCCATATGAATTTACATGATCATCAAAAATCAGTAAGAACCCAAGGCCCATACACAAGGATTCACATTATACAACATATCTCCATCCAGATGCTAGAAAGATAAAAAAAAGGATGCATGGTCAACCACCAATTTTTCTCCCCAAATGATTCCTGATATTCAGGGATCTACTTTGACTTCACTATATTCCATGTAGGAACCATCATGGGAGAATCAAGATGGGGAAAATCCAAAACAAACTACTTATAATACCATTACATACCCAAAAAACCCTTATTTTAAAAATTTTCTTCATCTACTACCATGAAAGCATCTCACTGATCATCATAGGGACCTTTAAAAAGCCTCATTCTAGGATCACATGACCTAGGAACTTCACTTACCTAGCCTAGAAAATAAACATGTGGAACTGCTCCTAGAGAATGTGATACCAACCATTGCCCAGACCAATCCCTAATTTCTTCTCATTATCCTTCTTATCCATAGAGTATACCAGAATTTCATCCAAGAATACCATGATTAAGTAATCAAAGTGTGGGTGGAATAATGAATTCTAGATAACCATGAAAACCAATGGTTTGTTCATCAAAATTAATGGAATACCAAATACATCAAATGGATCTAACTTATCTAGAATCAATTCATAAGAACATCCAACTATTTAACATTGTCTGGATGATACATGGAATAAAAATCGATCTTAGAGAACTACATTACCCCCTTGAGCTCAGAAGAAAGTTCATATATGTTGGGAAAGTGATAATTTTTCGTAATCACTACCTTATTCAGATTTTGGTAATTTATACCTTAATAGGCAAATGATTTTACCTTTTCACTATTAGAAAAAGATAAATTAAAATTTTAGAGTCTCTGGTGAATGAATTTGGATTCTAAATTCTTTATTTGTATCTTTAATTCCACCAATTCAATGGGGGTTATGCACTACAAGGTGATAGTTATTAATTGTTTATTTAATGTCGAATCGTTGGAGAAATTAACCTCCATATCTAGAATAAAACCTAATAAGTCATATGGAAACACCTCCAGGAAATCATCCAATATAGTAGGTAATCAATATTTGAAGCCTCTATCATAGTCATCCATTATGGGAGAAAATATCTTGGAAAAATAATACCCATATCCGAAAGTGGAGTTCTGAAATTTCCTAACTGAGGATCCCTTTCACCTTGGAATACCATGAAACAACCGACATGTTCTATAAGACAAACTCATTGGGGATAATAGTCGATTTTCACCTAAAAATGACTAGTTCAATACATACTAAGGACAACTTAACGTATGTCCACTTCCACATCTATGAAATCCCATTAGAGCACAAACGTTGACATTGGGATGTTTCAATATGGGAACCTCAAAAACAGATCTAGATTCTTAACACTCAGCATTACCCACACAATTTCTTGCAACATGATATTGTTCTCCAATTTCAACATATCTAAATGAAGTGAATTAATAAAATAAATAGAGGGCAATAAATCAAAAAAAGGAATAACTAAGTAAAATGAATTAAAAATTGTGCAACAATGCCTTTCATGTCTTGAATTTGATTCTAATGATGCATGATCCATAGAATTATGATTTTTTCATATCATCCTGGGCCTAAGAATGATAACTCACCATCAGATCTACCTTAATCTAACTCTCTACATACAAAGATACATCCCTACATTGATGAAAAATGAACTAATAACTGAATCCCTAGATGGATCTAACTGGGGTGACATCCCATTGGTGGTTAAAGAACATGCAACACCTAGATATGGTGGTGATACATTGAAAACATTAGTCATGTATCCTTGGTTCCACACTGATGGAAAGGTGTAAGTGAACCTGAACATGTGGAATTCCATGCCCTTCCATTCCACACTTATTGAACATGAATGACCCAGCACTTGAAGCTGCAGGAGAAACCAGTCATTAAGGGTGGCCTGAACTACCTCCTCCCCTCATTTCTTACACACCATGAATCCATTTATTCCAAGACAAGCACACACTTCTCTAAAACCATGATAAACCATGTCCATAGGGACCATACTATACAAAGAATACTTCCTCTATAATTAATGAAGAATCATCCACCTCAAAATTTTTCTTCAAATTTAATAGCAAGACATTGGATTGGATATCCATCCCCAACCCCATTTCAAACTATTGACCCTTAAACTGCTTGTTCGAAACAACATTCAGTGTGAACTAAACTATCCCAAAAAATAGTTGGCATACTTTCACACAGTCACATCTCCCTAGTGGATATCATGAAACCCTCAGGTCATATTGATGGCCATGGTATATAAGATATACAACTCATTATGTATAACAACGAATTCCTTCCAACTGATTTGCTCATGATTCCCAACCTAAAACACTAACTACCACCCACTCTGATTGGTGCCTTAAAACATGAAGGAATCACATTTCTACTTAACTTCCTCTAGAGTTCAATGGAACCCAAACAATTTTTTTGCGATCTCAATGAACTCTTCTACCTAATATGGATCCATGAAATCTGAGATTGTAGGATGTTTGTTCTTGAGGAACTCTTGACCAAGTTCCTTTCACTGACAATATTTGACATTCTTAACCTATGTAGTACATGGGCCTACTTATTGTCTAATGTATTGGACAATGTGAACCCCTTCACTTCCTAGAATCTGATCAATTGTTGGGGAGAACTCCCTCTAGCCTCTTCCCATGGTTTCACCAGATGTCTCCTAGTATCTATCTTACTACATGAAGAAACAACCACCCAGAAGCCATTAATACAATCATAAATTCAAAATTATATTTTTTTAATGAAAAAAAGAAACTCAAAACACCTCCATTGGATAAAAATCCATAAAAACTCAATAATATGATAATCCACATCACCCCCACACACTGTTGATGCACATAATTCATCCCATACGTCTCACGTGATGGTTAATTAAAACCTATTTCCAAAATATATTTGTGACTCTTGTTTTATCTCAAGGTTTGCTTAATATACACTCTACTCGTAACCGTAACCATATGCCTGAAAATTTCTATCTCTTATTTTTCGAAACTCTCATAAATTACATTACCCCAATGACTAGGATAGCCCTTCAAAGATACCATTTTTCATGAACCACCCTAGGATTCCATGCTACCCAACACCTGACTCAGCCTATGGCATGTAACAAATAAAATTTAAATTCAAAATTGGATATATACTAGTGTCTAGGTATGAAAATTAAATTTTGGAATGACATAACCCTTAAAACACAACCATAAACACACTAAATGAATAAAACATCATCACATGATTAAAAATAAATAACCAAAACCAAATGAAACACCACTATCAAAATGTAAAATATTTTAAAATATATCAATATACCAAAATACCAAAAATAGTGGTAAAAAAACTAAAAAACCCAAAAATTCCATGTAACATGATATCCATCAATCTTATACAACCACTGCTAGCACTTGAAAAAAGAATAATTATAGCAATGAGATCTACAATCACAACCCTGGAACATCTTGTATTTAGATGGGTCAAACATAAAATGCTCTATAAACATATGAGTATGTATGTATGGTGTGATCCATAGACTGATAGGATATCATCAAATAATATTTATTCCATTCCAAAACATTATAAATCAAATCAGTAAGCCAAATTTAGGAAAATAAGGGAACCATTTTTTCATTAAAATATTTATGTAAAAAACATTTAAGAATATAATCCTTTAAAATTAAAATGAATGAAAGGTATAAATAAATATCAATAGTAAAAACAGTATATCAAGAAAACAGTAGGTAATACCTAAAGGAACTAAAAATAGTGGGACACTCTGAACCTCATACCTTAGTGAAACAAGGTTTAGAAACTATAATAGAGAACTTCTTCATGAATGAGCCACTAGAGGGGAATGCATCACAAGGACTAGTGGTCTCAAATAATTATCATATTTTTGTTGGAGTTGAGGCATTAATAAATATATAATTAATTGGGACTCATCCCTGTGAAACCGACTGTTGTACTAGTCCTTTTCCACCCACCTTATCACCTTGGATTCATTTTGTGCTCAATTTTACCATACCATATCATATAAACAGCATATTGAAAATGGAAACACATAATAACATGAACACACATTAATAACAAAAATATTTCATTAGAAAAACATCATTGAAATCCATATGCACTTACAATTTTTTTTAACATGCTTCTCACCATATAAACAATTCATATAATTAATTTATAAGAAAAAAATGCACACATGAACCCCAACCAATATGATTTGGAAAATAATATTTCTACCCATGTACACATTATATCACATTTGAATAAAATTTACCACGAATCACACAATAAATCAGTCATATTAAAGAATCATATCAAGAACAAAAAAATTATATTAACATGATAAATGATGGATTTACTATCCTCAGGGTTAGAAAGATCTAGAATAACATCGAAAACTTAATACACAACATAATGGGTCCCAATATAGGAAATATCAGCCATAAAGATAGATATTAAACCTATAAAAACAATTACTAACTCATTTTAGTTCATCCAAACCACTAGAAAAGGAAAACCCCAAGAAGTAGGAATGAAGAACTAATGAATAAGGAATAAATAAAGTTAGAAGGTATTATAAGATGTTTATTTAAAGATCCAATGCCAAATCCACCCAAATGTTGATGTTCAAGGTACCCAAGAGGGAGGGGAGGTAAATAGGTATATGAATCCTATGTCGTTAATAAAGTGGGTGGATTTATGGTAAACTTTGGTGGTGAGTTAAACATAATTTCAACAATTTTATTGACCTTGATAGGTTGCATGATTTCTATTCATTATTTTGAAACCACGGTGAATCCCTGAATCCCTCTCTAGAAAATGATGACTGAATACACAATGTTTATTAAGGGGATGGAACATGATAATGTGGAAGGAATTTTGGCCTAGATATTGCAAAGGTCTAGGGAACACAATCTATCTTGTGCAAGAGTACAGTTTCTACAAATTATGCCCCTTTCTTACGCCACCTATTGTTTGGTATAAAAATTATATTTTTCACCAATAAAACATTTGAATGCTCTAGAACCAAAATAAGGCCATCCTAAATAGTACAATTTCTAAAATAAAATCATTGAAGTTATAGGTTCAACCATAGGAATAGTGTATCTAATATTGGTTTGGGGAATATTGTTATGTCTTTTAGACTTGGAAAACAATATATAGAATCCAGTTCTCCTGTGGAAGTTGATGTATCGACTCACCATGACTCTAAAAACTGCATCATCTTCATGTTACATGAAGAAAATTGTTTATAGAAAATATTGGTATATGAATCTTATATTAATGGGTGGAAATTTCAATTCCCCTATTGAATTATCTCTCCAAGAATACTAGTTGACTAGGTTAATTATTTTCAATATAAAAATTTATACTAAATGTATTCCTTATTGGATTTATAATAACGATCATGGGGATTATCACCTCAGTCATTAGGATTCAATTTAGGGGTCTGTTATGGTGGCTTTACCTCTAGGTGGTTCACCTATCTAACCACCTCCTATTGATCAGGAGATGGTACAAGAAGTACTAGTGGACATGGTGTGCTATCTGAGTTCACTTTAGAAGTATCAATTAATGTGACCCTTAGGATATAATAATATCCCAACCAACATGATGTTTGGGAATTTATTGTGGTAGTGACTTGTTTTTTTATATATTTTCATGACACCTACAGACTAGATGGTGGTCCTGGAAGAAAATATTCTCTATGGATATGCATGATAATTGTGTGGCATAGTGACCCATTTGTATGATAAGGAATCTATAGCATTTTTATAGAACAATATCCATTTCATAATGATGTTTTCTTCAAAAATTCTGGGGGTTTTATCCAAAAAAAATTAGGGCTTTTTTTATCGAATATCTTATACTGCTTTAGTTGGGTTGTATGATTGTGGATGAGTACACATTAAGGTTTACCAACCACTCTAAGTACTTGATAGAGATGGTACATGAATAGTAACCATAGAATCAAACCTTAATGTTGGAATACATAGATAAATTTGAGCAATCATGGTACCTATATTCATTCATACATATATTAGGGTTAGAAAAAAGGAATTTTTGGTTGAGAGTATTATAGATGAGAAGACGCAGATAGTTGATTCTATAAGAGGTTAAAATATTGCTAAAACATGGTAGAATGTAGCCAATGTCAGACAAAACGGCCAAGATGTGTGATATGATTTAGTAGGTGATCCTATTATTGAAGTTATATAGTTCAAGGCTCACTAGATTGGTCTATTAATCCAAGGGAGATTAGGTTATACTCTTGTGATGGTTAGGGACATCGTGCATGGGATTTTCTGACTCGATGTATGACTGATAGTAATATAGTTTATGGGATAAGTAATAATTTTAAACTACAATGGAAGATAGATCAAAATAGTGATAGACATATATGTTGATATCTATGAGAATTTTAATGTCAAAAACATTTTGATATGTTTCAACCTCCACCCAAAACTGATCTGCGCTAGACTCATAGAAACGGGGGATTGGGGAAAGGGTAGTTTTAGGTGGTAGAGGCATGTGACCTAGAGGCTATAGGCATGATACAAGGTATAATATTGGCCTTTTATACATTATATTTTTTAATAATAGACAAATGTGCGAGTCATTCCATTATTTTCACTTACATGGATATAGACATAGATATTCTGTTTGTTCCCTTGGATCTATGGATGCGCTCAGAGACTTCTACATGGAAAAAATTAGTGATAGAAATACTCTCTCTCTCTAGTGTGTAATAGATATTTCAGGAAAGAATATGTTTTGGGACTTATTTATAGTAGTTATGAGGCTTTAAAATATTATCATAGGAATATAATTTATATCATTATTTCATATATTGGATAAATGTTTTTCAGGGAAGATACAATTGATTTGTTGTTATAGGATGAGGTTTTCATTTGTGAGTGAATTGGACATAGAAGAAAAAACATATAGGCTCAGGAATTTGAGGGTGTATATATTTACTCATCAAATAAATATAATGATCCATGCTTCATGGGATTATATGATATTTTAGTTTTCAACACAGGTGGAGTAGTATAAAGATGTCTTTACAATAGAAAATACTTGATTACCTCCCTACCAAGAGATATAATTATATATTGATCTACACATTGGGAAACCCAAATATATCATCCAGTATATTGGAAGTATCACATAGAGATTCATCTGATTTTTTTTAGTTGGAGGACTTACAGATGAAGGGAGTTTTCAAACCCAGTGTTTCACCCTAGATAGCCCTATTATTTTTCTCCTAGAAGACTAAATGGTGCATGATGATTTTTATGGATCACCATCACCTAAACGAAGTTATAGTAATGAACACATATCCAATATTTAGGACTGATGAAATTTTAATTAGTTGATATGGGTATTATGGTTCTAAAAGATTGACCTCAGATCTATAAATTAGCAGTTGTGAGTACACGACCAGAACATACCAACGATGAATTTACCATTTCAATATGGTCACTATGTGTGTTGGTGATTCTTTTTTGCTTGAATAACTCCCCAATAGTGTTCATGGAACCCATGAATAAGATATTTTGTAATTCATATACTAGTTTTCAGTAGACATTATTACTGATATATCAGTGTACTAATTGACTGAGGATGAGAACATTAGGAATTTGTGGATGGTCATATACGTACTCTAAGAGTACCATGTTTATTGGAAGCTCTCAATGTTCTAGTTTTGGATTCAGTAGGTCCACTTTACGGGACATGTAATCTTGATATACAATGTTATTGTGGAGTAGGTAAAGTTGAAGCCTTGTTATATTTGGATCCACCGTTGAGCGTAATGAAATTACAAATATTCTTTGGGTTGAGAGGATATTATTGGATATTTGTACTAGATTTATGTGGGATATCTTATCCCTTTATAAATTTAAACCTAAAAGGTATCCCTTTTATGTTGATTGATAAGTACCACTAGTATTTCATAATGTGGATTATGATATTTTAGAGAACACTAATAATGGTTTTTCTAGATGAGTAGTTGTAGTTTGTAGTGTTCACTAATGAATTATGGTTGGGAATGGTTGTGTTTTAATTAAGAGTTAGGTAGTGCTTGAATAGGGTTCAAATTAACTGAAACCATATGCAATGAATTTCAAGACTTGTGATCTTTAGTTAGCATTGGTATTCTTAACACTAATGTTATAATGACTATACTTGATGGTAGAGTTGATTATCATCTATTTAAGCCACAAGATTATCATGTTTTTGTTCACATAGATGGATTAGAACCTGATATAGATGAGACGAATAGAGTTCATCTAGTATTATGATTTTGAGAATTCCTAAAATATTTATATGGGGAAAATGGTATAAGATTCTCTCTATAGGAGATTTTGTTTGTGATTGTTATGTGATGAATTTGATCCGTTAGCCCCTTTACAGTTATCATTTCTAGATGGTGATAGTTCATATTACTTGAATTAGATGTTTCTTACCCTTAAAATTTTACATTTTGTCTAGGAAGCAACACATGTGGATATTTATTATGATACCTACAAACTCATATATCCCTTATACATTCTCCTGATGGATTTTTTATTGTTGGGGATAATGTTGTTCTTCTTGGAGGATAGATGATTGTACTAGTTGTACTGAGTGTTGAGATTCTGTGGGATTTTAATACTTCACCAATATTAGTACATTAACTTGTATTGATGATATTCCAATACCTTAAGTGGAAACTATTGTGGACTTGGATGAATATTTGTGTTTCATAGTTTCTCTCTTGATTTCTTACTTGGTAACAAGTAAAGGCGGAGCACAAGCTTCCAATTATTTGTTCTCATCCCCTTGAGCTTCTAGAGATTATGTGTAGTGTTATATCTAAGAGCATTGTGAATGGGTAGCAACATCTATCTAGAGGAAACTAATCTATATTAGTTATCATATATTATAAAAACCTTATCATTTGGAACATGTCATTACATGATTTACTGAATAATTAAACACTAAATTACAAGCTAAGGATCCTAAAATATAATGTATTAGGAAGACTAGGTTCATAATTAAACATTATAAGAACAATTTTTATTTAATCTTAATATTGATCTCCTAACATCAATTATGTGCATAAATCTATATAGTATTCCCTTTGAAATACATGAATAAATTTATGATCTAAAAATACCAGTGAGGGAATAAATATAACATTAAATCATAGTGCATGTGTTTGAAGGAATAACATAATGATATAAAAAATCATGGAACATAAAAATTAATAACAAATAAAACATGGTATCATATAATAATGGAATCATAGAAATATTTAATCACCATAAAACAATACATTATCATGATTCAAGGATTGACTCACATGTTTTAGTATGTGTATATAAACATTTCTCATAGAGGATCCTGAGTCAATGCTATCCACCAAGACCATTGCTCAAGGATCATATGTCACGGATAACCACCAAGACCACTTCACATAACATATCATTAGTTTAACCTTTACCCAATAAATTGGAGAACTATCTAGGTCCACCAATGATAACATTATCAGGTATTTTTGGGCCACAAAAATAATAATATGATGAGAATAAAAAATAAACTCAATTTTTACCTACAAAAATAGGTGTGTATCTTAATAATGTCTTAAAGCGTCACAAATGGGAGAGAAAAAAATTTTCCATGAAATTGTATTAAATAACACATGTAAATTCATAAAGGACGATAGGCATGTCTTCTGATAGATGATGTGAAATTAATTTGATAACATGTAAACATTTTATTTAAGAAACATTATAATAATACAATTTTAGTGATGTTAAAGGAAAATATCAAATATCAGTTAAAATAGAAAAGGCATAATCATATATATATAACTAAAAATGAAACAAAAAACTGTCAGAATAAAATTATTGGTTTTCAAAGAATAATTTATTATTAAAAAAATGTTTCAGAGTGAACATAAAAATAGGTATGAATTAAATAAGAACCCCTAAAATAGCTTTTTTCAGGATGTATCAAGAAGAAAGACACCTAAAAAATGTATATCCAAATAAAATGAGGATAAATACATCATGATAAAAAAATTTAACATTAATATTGTATTTATAATGTTTTAAATAATAAAAGATAATTTATTTTTAGTAAAAAGAGAGGAAGAGAAACTAGAAGATATAATGAAGGTTTAGGTAGAATCACATTCCTTATCTTCAAAACGGTTCTGTACTTGAACATAATCTACTGAATAAAAAAATTAGATTCCCGAAAAATAAATTCCATAGGATTTTATACATGTAATTAATTTATTAAAATTTCATTTAGTTCTTTTATTTCCTTTTAATTTTTTATAATGCTTAATTTTATCATTCTTGAGTCCTTGTATTCATAATTTTCATCACGAGCTAGCTCATATAAGAGTATGGAAGTTCATGTAAAATGGAAATTGAATTCCAGAATTCATATTATATGTTATAATTGATCATATATAACATTAATTAGTCATATAAGTTTTTTTTTTATTTTTTTTGAGAATGAATCATTAGATAAATCATTAATGATAGATGTGGGGATTATTTTGAGTAGTTTCGCTCACAACAAACATGCTTTGTTTCATTAATCTACATAACGTGTGTATAATTATTCCTAAAAATTAAATAATATATAATTAAAATATTATCATATAATTAAACTGAAAAACAGTTTCAATACCATACTTGAAAATGGTAATAGAAATTGAAAACACGTCGACCTTGAATGTGATAAATCAACAAATATCGGATAGTGTTTACATTTTTATTTTAAAAGGATGTTAAAAGAGAGATGAATTTTAATTATAAACTTATAATAATAAAATTTATTTACAGGTATGGTACTAGAGATATTATACACTTTGGCTAAGGTTAGGTTAGGAGATAATGATAATAAAGGATCATGAAAAGAATTGTAGAAAAATTAATGAGGGGTTTACCTCTTGATTCGTTCCACTTGAGAACCACATTTGAGAAATGTTTTTAGTAATTTGTGAAGAAAAAAAGATATTGGGCATGGGGAAGTGGATCAGGAGGATATTTTACCAGAATATAGAAAAATATGAAGTCTTTAAAGGTGTTAGTAGAAGAGTTTTTGAGGGATAATATTTATAGTTGAAGAGAGGGGCGTTTTCTAATATTTTTACTCAATATTTTTTATCAAGACATGAAATAGTGATTATTAATGAGGCTAAAAATAGTAATGTCTTCATTTTATTTTTTACCAATTGTATCTTACACCCTCCATGACATAATAATTACTCAAAAATTCATTTATTTACTTATACCGTAAATTATAGTATGCCATTATTCAAAAAAATTCATGTATTTTAGAAAAAATGAAAACTATTCACCCAAAACATTTGTTGAGAACTAGAATTAAAAAATGAACTCCATTTTTTGAAAATAATGTATAATATAAGGGAACATTAATTTGAAAATAAAATCAGAATTTAGTAAAAAATGTTGATTTTAAAATTAAAAGATATTTTGTAAAACTTCCAAAAACTAACTAAGGTGTCATAACATTTTCTTAAAATCAAAAGAAATAAAATATTTAATTTATGAATACGTTTTTTGAAAATATATTTAATTTTAAATTACAAAATAAATCATTAAATTGTAAATTAAATATTTATGGCTTACAAAAATTCCAACACTGGATAAATATTTTTTAAAATATTTATTTATTTATACAATGATATAATTATATCATAAATCCAATTAGAATATAATAAAATTATATTTATACTACATTTGGTGCGGTTACTATTCAATTGTTCAATTTAATATTCATAAGGGTCGCATTACTATTCAAAAGGTCATGTTAAAATTCCTTCGATATATATTCATTAAATTCTAGAAATACCAATTATTTAATTAATTATAAATTTATAAGGTTTGTATTTTGATATTATAGGTGATATTATGTGATTTTACTGTCTTAAATAACAATATGAAGGTAATTTCCGTTGATAAGATATTGGGTTATTACAGTCTTCCCCCCATTATTAAATTTAACCCTTGATATTTCGTTTCAAATTCTATTCCGAAAATTGATATGGGTACTTTTCCTTCATAACATCGTCAATTTAAAATGTTTCCTTTTCCTTCGGATGGTGCATCCATAGTATATTTACTAGGTGAGTAGTCATGTTACATAGAGAATTATTTTTATAACCAAAGATATTTATTGGAAACTCATCGTATGAAAGATCATACAAAAACAATACCTCCTCTCAAGATAGTACATGTGAAGGATCTATTTTGTACTTCTGTAATGGGGATATGTTGAATACATATTGTACTATAGACTTGGTTGGTTTATTTTTGAGTCAAGAGGTCACAACTCTATCATGATCAACATTATTTAAGGGACTGAAGTAACTGGGACTTAGCATTATTTTTTTCAAAATCTCTACACCCTTTTCTGTGATAATATAATGAAGAATAACATTTATCCAACTGAAAACATTATGTCTCATAGATGATTTTATTTATTTGTCTTCTATCGACTTTTGGGAGCATTAATGTGTTGTTGAATGGTTTTCACCTTCTCTACCATTTCCTCAACCATTTTACGTATTATCATCTTACACTCACAATCATTAACCACAAATTCTTGTGTTCTTTAACCTTCTCTATAAAGGGATTCATATCTTCTATTCGGATACTTGAGTGGAAAATATTGTTATAAGATAACATAACCAGGTGAAGATGTTGGTCCCTACCTCATTTAAAGTCCATGGAACACGCTCTCAACATGTCTCTCAATATCTGAATAGGTTGTTCAGATTGGCCCTCATATTGAGGATGATTCATACTAATGTTTATCAAATTGCGAGCTTGTTGTAGACATACACATAACATCACAATGAATCTCACATCTTGATTGGATACAATTGACAGTGGTACTCAAGTAATCATTACCCTCATTATTTTTAAATATTGATCTAATGAGAAGTCCAATCGAATAGTGATAAAGTGAGCAGTCTTTATAAGATGATCCACAATGTCCCATATAACATTGTTTCCTAAGGATATACATGAAAATACAGTGAAACATTCCATGGAGATGTTCTCCCAATTTCATGTTGGTGTGGAAAATGGTTCCATCAAAAATAGAATTTTTTATTTCGGCCTTCACGTGAATGCATACCAGGAACATTGATGTATATTCAGAGATCTCCATCTTCATACTGTCCCAAAAATAGTTCTCTAAAATATCACGATACATCTTTGTGCTCCCTATGTGAATAGATATGGGTGAGCTATGTGTATCATTTATAATATCTTTCATAATCTATGGATTGAATAGTATATATAATCCTGACCCAAATCTTACAAATACATTCTTTTCAATTTTGAACTTAGAGGATTTACCATTTCTAATAGCTTCCACCCATTTCCTAATTTTCATATCATTTATTTTAACATCCTTTATTTTCACCAAGTAGGATAGTTGAGAAGTCATTTGAGAATGGATTGATGATGTTCCTTGATAAATTATTCCCATGTCCATCCTTCTATGTTTTAAAAATATTGGATCCTTCCCAATTATTATCATTGATTTCAAGACATGATAATTTCTATATAGAGCATTCACGACCTTATTTGACATACTGAGATGGTTGTGGATTGTGAAATTTTAATCCTTGATGAGCTCTAAAAATATTAGATAGTTCATATTACTCTCCCTCTATGTAAATATATGGTTTAGACATTTGTGATATTTTTATATATCACACTTCTCCACATAAATATAGTACACTTAGATTTTCAACACAAAGATAGTAACTGTGAACTCCAGATCATGATTAGAATATAATTACTCATGAATATTAAATTTTTTTGAGGAATGTGATATCACTTTATCAATTTTCATTATGACACAACCTAAGACATTTTTTGAAATGTAACTATACACCACATAATGTTATCCACACGTTGGAAGTGTGAGTACTAGCGTAATTATTAGCCTTTTTTATCTCCTTAAATATTTCATCTCATTATTGAGTACATAAAAAATCACTCCCTTTCATGTTATATTAGTTATTTTGTTTGAAAATTAGGATATGTTCTTCACAAAATAATCAATAATAACTAGGTAGACCAATGAAATAATGGGTCTACATTATAAATGTTTTCCTATGACACTCTTCCATTAACATTGTCTTGGAAGAGTCCACAAATATCCCTTTACTAGTGTTAACATCCCCTATAAATTATACTTCATTCATCCATAATTCACATTTACTATACATTTCATAGAGTTTATACATTCACAATGTCTTTACCACCGTATTCAAATTCAGCTCGTGTTCTTCAATTCCCTTGGAGTATACTAGAATGTCATTGATAAAGACTACCCCAAATTTGTTGAGGAAATCTCTAATGACTCTATTCATTAAATCAAGAAAATTATTGCAGTATTACTAAGCCCAAAACGAATCACTATGAACTCATAATATCCATATGTTTTTAAATGGATTTCTTGGGAATATATTCCCCCCTCACCATTAATTGATGACATCTCATCAAAAGGTCCACCATAGAGAAATAAATTCCCCCACATAGCTATTGAATAAATCATCATTTTGAGGCTAGGGATACCAGTTCATTATCGGTATTTTTTAAGTCCATGATAATCAATGAAGAGGCACATTGATCCTTCATTCTTATGGAGGAAGAGGATTGACACACCATATGGTAAATCCTTAGGGAATATAATACACTTTTTTAGATTCTAATATAACTGCTTCTTTAGCTCTTTTTACCCTATATTGGCCATTCTATAAGGATTTGTTTATATAAGTAGATATCTAGGAGAATTTTAAATTGAGAACTAAACCTCTCTATTATAAGGTAGACTAGGAAACTCTTCAGGGAACACATGAGTGTAATCCCATGTGATGGGCATGTCTTCGAGCATGATTATCTATATTTTCTCAGTCATTGGAGCTGGATATTAATTCTAATAAGGTAGTTGTATCAACACATAATAAAATGATTCTAAAAGAGATTAATCCTCCACTATACACTTGTATATATTTGGAGGTCACTTTAGGATGTAAAGAGTGATCTCCCTTTACTGACAACTGATGTAGTATTTGTGTAGAGATAGCCAATTCATGCCCAATATAGCATAAAAATCTACCAAAGGGGTTACGAAAGGATTATCGAGGAGTTTCAGTCAACAAAAATTAATCAGGTAGGATTTATATACTATTGATGATATAATTTCCACATTTACTATTCTCATATGTTACTCAACATTAAAAGTTTGAGTTGGTGGTTTAATAGTTCTACTAAACATGCAATATATTAATTTAGTCATAGAACTATAATCCAATAGTAAGTTATATATTCTTGAATGAATAACTATCATAAATGACCCCACTTCATTTTCAGAATCCACATCAGCAATGGTTATAAAATAGACCATTCCTTATTTCCTTGGGGGTTGTTGTTGATTTCCTCCAATAACCGTGGGCATTGAGAATTGATTTGAAAAATTACTTTGATCCATGTAGTAGAAATAGTTAATTACATGTTGAATGTTTATCTAAAACATTTATTATTTTCCCAAATTAGTTTAATTACTTATATCACTTTGGTAGTTTGTATATATATTTCCCATTTTTTAAAATATGTTAAATTTCCTAGTTCCCTTTAAAGAGATCCTAGGATGCTTCTTCACACAATTTTGACATGTGGGGTGTTTAGTCTTCTTTCCACCATGGAATTTTTTTGTTGGTAAATCCATGTTAGACTCCATAATACTCTTTTTTTAACTGGGATCATGAGACCACTATGAGTCTCTAATATCCCTTTCAACCTTAAGGGTACAATGTGAAATCTTCCTGTAGCTATTAATGTCACAAATCGATAACGATTTTCGTAGACTCTTACTTATTATTCTAGATAAGAAATCCACCTTTATATCATTGTTTATGAAAATGATGGAGGTATACCATGCATGCCTAGAAATGTTATCTTCATACACCCTAATAGACTCATTATTCGTCAACATAAGTCCAATGAACTCTTATTCTATTTAATGATTACGGGTTTGGAAAAAATAGTTATTGAATTTTTGTTTTAAAATTACTACCAATCCATGGAATAATTTATCTCATTGGAAAATTTATTTTTAATCATTTTCCACCACTAAACAACTTACCCATCAAAATGATAGACTACCAACACAATGTTCTCTTCTTTTCAGCATTGGAATACCTTTAATATATTTTCAATAGTGTTAATCCCCTATTCCAAGAAGAGGGAATCTTAATATCCACAAAACATGGGAGGCCTATCCTATATGAAGGATTTGATGAAAATTTTATCTTTTTTGAGAGAGTATGACATTCCACATGATTTGTGTTATTATTCATAACATGAGGAAGCTCAACAAGTACTATCAAAATTTTTTGACCACTCATTCCCGTCATATTTTTCAAATCATTATTGAAATAATATCATTTTTATCACAATGATTATTGGAACATGTACTTCTATTTCCCTCCATTAACTATGAAAATGAAAGTGAAATTTTGGGGATGAAATATATAACTAATAATGAAATATTAAACTTACAACTGAGTAAGTAATGTCATAATTTTTTCACTCCTTCCCATAATATATGTCTTATCATTAGGGAAAGAAATTCTTTTCCTATCACATTGATTATTGGAATATGTTCTTATATTTCTTGCTATTAACTATGAATGAGAAAATTAAATTAGTGGGATTAAATACATATGTAATACTAAAAAAATAAACATAAATTATAAACTCTTAAAGGAAATGTTATCCTTATTTCTATGTCCCTAGTTTTCAATATTGGTTATCCTTGATATGTTTTCGATCATATTTTTTATGGGATATTTTTTATTGTTTTATTAATTATGGTCCATAATGGGAATACAAATTTAATAATGAATATCCCATAGGAGTGTCTAACTAAGTGACCAGTATGGCCCATTTTCATGTACCATATTTCCTCATGTCAATATAAAAATATATTATCATAATTGTTACTCTTATGTGAATCTATGCCAGAACCACATACACCTATAGTATCTTGACATGGATGTATTTTCTCGATAAACCACTTACCATTTACTTAATAAAAATTTATTAATGTTTTCTTATACAAAGTCTTATCAATAAGGTTATTATTAATGTTATCAATTTCCAATCACCAAAAAAAGGACCAACAAAACATACAAACTATAATAACTCTATCCTTCAATACATATCATTATATGATTTTAAGAATAATTAAACATCAAATTAAATTCCAATTATCATAAAGATGTGTGTCTTTGGAATACATGGTACATAATTAAACCTCATAAAAATAACTATTATTTAATCTCTATATTGATCTCCTAACATACACTTTTCTCCAACATATTCATACGACACAATGCGAAAAACATGAAAAAATTTAAGAGAAAAAATAAAATTATGGGAGTATGCATACGAGTAAATCTTATGACATGGGTTAAAAGGAATAATATAATGATATAAAAAGGCACAAAAAATTAGTATTATAAACATATATAACCTGGGATCTTATAACCATGGAATCATAGAAATGTGTAAAATCCTTAAAAATGACCTTATAATGAGTGTCTTCACACATAGAGGATCTTGATTCAAGGATCGTAGAACATATAGGAGCATGAGTGAAGGCTAATCACCAAGACTATTATACATTGAGAAATTGTCCTGGATAACTGCCAGATCAATGCACATTATGTCTCATTGGACTAAAGATTTCCCAATGTAATTCAGTTCCATATAGGATCACCAATCATATATTATTCATGAATATTTTTCCCATATAAATAATAATTTGTATGGAACCAAACATAAAAATCATGTTTTCCCATAGGCAATGGCGGGTATCTTAATCATGTCATAAAGAATAATAAATGGGTGCAGCATAAAAGTATCCTTGAATGAAAGGAATTAAATCCTACAATAAAATTAAATATGGTTAATAGTAATATATAATGATTGGTGATATAAATATAAAGGGATAAAATTTAAAGAGAGTATTTATGAAAAATTACAATTAAAAATTTTTTGTGCAGTATAAGGAAAATGTCAAGGATCATTTAAAACAGGAAAATGAATAATATTTCATATAAAAAAATAAGTTAACTAGGAAGTATATCATAATAACATTTTTTGGTTTATAAAAATAATTGTATCATTAAATAGGTTATGGATTTCACTTCAAAATGGCTAAGTATTTGAGATGTTCCCTTAATACAGCTTTCTTATCATGTAGTATTAAGAAGGGAAAACTTCAAAACATGTATATCCTTGAAGAAGGAGGATGAAAATATCTCGATACATGAGTATAGAAAACTAAAATATTATTTATAAATTTTACATAAAAATAAATGATAATTTAATTTAGGTAAAAAACAAAGGATGGGAGACCTGAAGGAATAATGGCGGTTTTAGTAGATTCCCATACCTTATCTCTAAGATAGTTCTACACATAATCTTAACATCTGGAATAATTAAATTATTCACATTAATAAATAATTCCTGAAAATTTTATACCTTTAATTTATTTATTATAAATTTAATAAGTTATTTTATTACATTTTTATGAGTTATGATGATATATTTTATCATTCGTAAGGGATTTTTTTAAATTATCATAATTAGATCACATATATAAGAGTATGGAAGTTCATGAAATTTTAAAAGAGAAGTTCGTAATTGAATTTATAATTTATTAATGATAGACAAAAAGGATAATTTATATTATTATATATTTTGTTATTTTCTATGAGTATTAATCATTAAATAAATCCTTAATGGTAAATGGAAAGATTATATTGAGCGCTTTCTCTTACAATGAACTTGTTTTAATTTATTATTTTACATCATGTGTGTATAGTGATTATTGAACATTAAATAAAAAATAATATATATAATAGGTTTTTATTAAAGCTTAAAAATGTTTTCATGACCAACCTCAAATATGGTAATATAAATGGAATACCTATCATCCTTAAATGTGATAAATTAATACATCTCAGACAATGTATTCATTTTTAGTATAAATAGAGGGGGAAAAAGAGATGATGATGAAATATTAGATTATAATAATAAAAATAAATAATATAGAAGAAAATGGTGTTATCATACCATTTGGATGTGGTGAGGTGGGAGAGAAATGAAAATAAAGGAACATGAAAAAAATGATTGGAAATGGAAGAGGGGTTTACATCTGGATTCCATCTTATTGAGAACATCCATAGGGAAATGGTTTTGGACTTTTATTAATAGAAAATGCTCTTGAAAGTGAGAAACTGTATAAGGAGGATACTTTTTTGGAATTTAGTCAAGGATAAAGGCTTGATATTTGTGAGGAGAAGTGGTTGTGAGGTGTGGTATTTATTGTGGAGAAGAGGGGTGTTTTCTCATTATTTTACACAATATTTTAAAAATTTTTGCATGAAAAGGAATAGTAATGATTCATGATAATAAATAGAGTAATTTTTTCATATTATTTTGAAGAAATGATAACATACATCATCCATGAATCAATACTGACTCAAAAATTCGTTTAATTACTTATATTGTAAATTACAATATTTTACTATTCAACAAAAATTCATGTATTCCATAAAAATACAAAAAATTAACCCTAAAAATTTATTGACATTTAGTATAAAAAATGAACTCCAAATTTTTAATACAATTATCTAAATAAGGAAAATTTAGTTTTTAAATAAAATTATAATTTACTCATAAAAATACAGATTTTAAAATTATAACCTATTTTATATCACAAGGAAAAATTGACCAAGATCTTATAAAATTACCTTATAATCAGAAGAAATATAAATAATAATTATATAATAAATAAATAAAACTAAATTTTATTTTTAAATTATTATTTATATCATAAAATTTAGAATAAATATTTATGACTAATAAAAATACAAACACTTAATAAATATTATTTAAAATATAAATTTAGTATTATTGTGAAATAATTATATCATATAGGAAATTATAATATGGATACATTTTATTTTTACTAAAATTGGTGAGGTTAATATTCTATTTTTTGGTTTTCTATTTATAACGGTCATATTACTATTCCCCATGAAAACATACTATTCATTCGGTATATATTCCTTAAATTATATAAATACATTTTATTTCAGTCATTAATTATTTTTAAGGTATGTATTGTGTTTTTAAGGTGATGTTGTGCGATTATAATACACAAAATTATTGTATGAAATTAATTTCCAATAATGAAACATTTAGTTGTTACATAGAATGACTCACAATGACCTCATGCATCCAAACTATTCGAGAGTAGTGTTAATTACAGAGCATGTGAATATTTTATGTGAATAACATAGTACAAATATATGTATCTCTCTCAAAAAACCCTATATAAATGTGATGATCGCTTCAACTATCAGTTATAGAATGTATTTTCTGAGTCCCTTGAGAAATGGTTATGTTTGATCATGATACTTCAACCCTAAATTGCGGACAAGGATGAGTGGATTATTGGGTTCATGGAGGAGATAATGTGGGATTTCATTTTAGACATTAGACAAAGTTTTTAAGATAACCTAACATTTTTGGAGTATGTATACGACAAAATATACCAGTCCACTATCTGTATAAAACCATTTGAGGCATTCTACATGCGAACCTACTATTTACAAATATACTGGACTATCCCAGATGTGTTAGCACATATGGGCCTAGAATTGTTAAGATGTACTACATAGATGGTGTGGATCATCTAAGTGAAAATGGAGACTATACAAAGAGATCAAATTTATTATATTGGCTAATGATATAGGCAT
Source organism: Viscum album (assembly GCA_963277665.1). NCBI lineage: Eukaryota > Viridiplantae > Streptophyta > Magnoliopsida > Santalales > Viscaceae > Viscum > Viscum album. Next base: position 1,105,146 of record CAUJRU010000071.1, read on the forward strand.
TTGGAGTTCAATTCATGAGACCATGTGTTCTTAAGTCTATCAGCTATATGTTGATTGTGGAGATTTTATTTAGATGAAATATTTATATAAATTATTTGTTCTTTTTCAAATACTATGTATTCTTAAAGAGGTTTAATGCCACATAGCTCTACTACCATGGTTAGGCAGAGTATATGAAGTCATTTACATGTTAAAATAGATGAGTTACATGAACGATCTTTCATATGTTATCATCTAGGTAATTTTGGAAATTATGGATGGGAAAAACATTATGGTGTATCCAATGGAGATTTAATATTGGTAGTAGATGCTCTTTAATAGGTGATAGATTTACCTGGTGTGTTTCACTAGAAGAATGAGAATCTTCATGATAGTACCTGGGAGAATGTCCCAGATTGATGATAAGTTTCCCAATATCATAGAGTAATATTTGTTTTCATTTTGATACCTAAATATCCAATATTAGGAAAATTTTACAACTCTTATTTTTCTATTTATTTATATTTAATATTACATGGATTTTTTTTGGAGTTAGTCACTTAGGTGGTGTGGGGTTCTATGGCCTGGTGTGTCTAGAATTATTTTTTGTAATATATTATTTATATCAAATATCATGTGTTCTTAATGTTATTAAATATTGTAATAACACTGAAACAGAGTCTCAGATAATAAATTTAAGTCCATTTTTGAGTTCATGGAATGTTTATTTACCCCAGGTGTGTCATAACCATGGTCGGAATTGGGAGTTTCACTAAATTTCACTCACAATATTATTAATAGTGTAAATTATTTAATTTATATAAAATGACACATAGTCTTATACCTCTTTAATTAATCATTCATATGACAAATTCTAATGTTTGGGTGTATAACCCAGATAATTGAGTGAGAGATATTGAGATTGAATTAAAGAGAGACTTATTGAGTGGAATTTATTGATTGATCATCATATATGTCAACCAAATTCATGGATCTCACCAACAGGAATGGTGCATACACATTACATTTCAACGATAAATCCCTCTATTGGTATGGTGTTTTAAATTGTATATACTGTTGTTTGAATACTCTTATGATGAACACAAATAAATTATCTAACAAATTATTTCATTGACCATTCATATAGAGTGTATGTAATATATATAACTAGGGATTTTTTAATTATTTTTTTATTATGTTATCATCTCATCATTCATTATTCAAAAGACAAAAAATAGAGGCCATCCATTGAATTGGATGAGGTACATTCCTATTGTTCTTATTATGTTCATTTCATTCACTATTCTTTAATCATAATGGGAAATTATTCTATCCCATGGTTTTAAAAATATATATATAAAATATAGTTATGAAAACATTTTGTGTGGAAATGGATTGACATCACTAGTCCAAATTATTATTGACACATGGATCGATGTCTGAGGGTGGTTCAGGATGGATTAATGGTTTTTATTCATCAAAATTTTAAAACATAGAAAAGGTTGTCACATGTGGAATAATTTAAATTGACTTGAAGGGAAAAAGATAGTTATTGGTGATGGAAAGTGTTATCCCAACTCAAATTTCTGTTTACTAGATGGATGAATAGTTGAAGCAATATCAGTGGAAACAATTTACCCAAATAGGGTATTTGGAAAATCCCTAGTTATCCATTTTGTAATATAAACTTAGTTGTGTGTGTGGACCATGAAATGGTACTAGAGATTCTATGAAGAATATAAGTACCATTAGGTGTGTGACTTGTGACAAACTATGTGTGAACTTACATGGAAAATCACCATGTCATATAGGTGGTCAATGCTAAAAACATAACCATGCACACAACCCGGTTAGGTGTTCCCAGGTACAACTATGTGTTCTCATACATATTGGAGTAAGTTTCCTTATAGACCCACATTTACATTGACTTGGGCGTGGTCATGGACTTTGATACTCATGTTTCCACTAATTCCAAATGGCTATTACATGCACTTCCAGTACACTTTGGGTACGTTTTAAATTATGTACAGAAGCCGTAGTACATTCCAACATAGACGATATTAATTTTTTTACATTCCACTGATCTATTTCCCAATGTTTTGATATGTATTCACATCATATTATTTGGTTGGTGGTCCCCAATGTCAATTCCATACCCTCTCTTTTTGAAAAATCTTCTTAGCTTTTTCTCTAGTGAATGTGCTCACTCTGAATCCCCATCAGTGCTATATAGGTTGCGGATTGTGTTCTTTTGAATGATAGCTATTTTGAGTCCTTCAATAATTAATTATAGGATGAATATATGTTCTTGAGATTACATTGAGACTATATTTATTCTAAGAGTTTATCTGGATGTTATTTTTATATGTGATACCAATATATATATGTGATGAGACGACTGCTATTTTTATATTTATATGCAAACGATTTTGGAATTTCCTACTAGGTATTTTCATAGTAAAAAATTTATATTATTTTTCATCATGCATCTTGTCCTATGCTAATTATTGACATTTTATTAAGTTTCAGATCGAGTAAGACTATATACATCATAGTGAGTTATACAAAAAAGTTGTGTAACTGTAATTACATCGTTATAATTCCTCACCCACTATAAATGTTTGAAGTGATTCATGTTTCACTATGTTGTGACTTTATTTTGATCATATGCATTCTAGGGTTTTTTTCATTATATTATGTATTTCTTCTATATTTATGCATTTATGGTTCATTGTGGGTATAAATTTTAGCATTTTATTAGTATATAGTTGTGTTCATGTGTATAATTAAATTATTATAAGGCCATCGATCTGTGTCTGATACTCTAATTTGGTGTTGTTTATTATGCCCAAGCCTATTCAGGATGTGTATGGGTAACCATGACAAGATTCCCAATGGTACATGTCTTGACCTCCAATTTCTATAAAATCAATTATAGTACACAGTAATCCAAGGAAACTAATGGTGTCCGTCATTATGCATACTCTAGGACACCATTCAAATTCCTATTTTTTAAAGGATCCATAGGTATCCCTTCAATGGTGATAAAAGTCTTTAAGAATGAAACTTTATCAATTCTGAATGTAAATTTTCTATACCTTGCAAATAAAACTCCCTTTCAAAATAATCTTCATTACACAAGTCAAATTCCCATCATGTTCTTTAGTTTATTAATAGTTGTTAAGAATAATATATACAATTCTTACCCAAAATAGTTATTGGTAATCCCAAAATAATATATTCAACAAGTCAATGGATATTTATAGAGCCTTATTAGGTAAAAATTGAACCACAATGAACTAGGAGTGCTCATACATTATATAGAGAACTATCATGGTTATATCCTCATTCCTCAACATTATATGATAATATGTTGAATGAATATCCAACATGGAGAATTATTGTTCTTGAAATATCTAATAAAACAAGTCATAAAACCGTTGTATTTGATAATTTTCTTTATCAGGATCTTACAGAGAAACAAATAATTAATATAGAAGTCCATTATACAATAAATCGTCTAGAATAAAGTACTGGTTGACACTAAGTAAAGTAGTTTGGTGTATAGATGATTTATATAGGATCTAATGTAGTTTTTTATTCACTCCTTGTGTTCAAAAGTTTCCATTCGAAAAAGATTGTCATATATTAAAAAATCTATGTGTATAATCCCAATTGAGAACTCAACCTCTAGAATTGGAGGAAGAGAAGAAAACTCTCCTAAAAAACCTAATTGTATTCCCTCATAATCGGGAGGTCATCCAAGATGATACTTTCCATAACCTCAATCATTTTAGAGATATCTATTTTATGAAACAAAAACAATACCAACACTTGAGATGATGGTATCAAAGTAGATCTATCATCCTCCTTGAATTTATATATAATTGGGGTTATGATTCATGATATTTAGGGTGATTTGATTTTATCAACTACTAATGTTGGATCAACAAATGGAATGGGAATCCACAACTAGAATTCAATAATATTCAGATAAAGGGAGTATGAGAAAGCTTATTGTGAATTTCATCCAAAAAAATGTTGACCAAGGATGTGTTATATTCCTCATATAAGACAACTGAACCATTTTAATTCATAAATGATAACAGAACTCTTATGTTTCTATGTGGTGTTTGATTAGTTCTATTATATTTTTTTGATGTGAAATAACTGTTAGAATCATATTCATGTTGGATTCTAATCTTCATGAAAAGAATATAACCCAGATCTCACTACATGATTCTATTTATAATAATTTTATTTTTAAATTAATTACACATGCCTGAGAATTTTAAAACTATACAACACAATAATGTTCTACTATTATCCATAAATGGATAAATAAAAAATGAAATATATTCCTTTAAAATTTAAATTCAAAGCCCCAATCAATTTTATCCATGGTTTATATCATTAAAACCCCATATTGTCCTTTTTATACAATTATATTTTTTATTAAAGATGTTATGAATTTACCAATGCATATACCTTGGGATTTTCAACATCGACGTGCAGAATGAACGATTTTCAGGCACTAGGTGATGATAGATTCTCTCTCAGTACAGCCTTTTCAGGGCTATTACCCATATTTACAACTGTTCCAGATCCATATCAAATTGTTACATCCATACATGGATAAATATTCTTTAACACCACTTAATATGTACTTCACCCAAATATAGGTATGTTTTCATATGTTTAGATATATCCATAGAGATTTCACAACATCTTTTTCATCATAATACCAATAAAACATCATATTTATTTGATAAAAATATTGAAAACCCTTATTTAATTATACATTATTTCAGGCTATATTACATAAATGAAAAAAATATATACAAGAAAACAAGATTTTGAGTCCTAGTGTAATTTAAGAATTGGGTAGATGAGATGATAAAATAATAAAACATCAGTACACCAAACATATGTTAAAAAACATGATCCATGCCCTTATATTCATTGGTTATTTTAAAAATTAAATGTATAACTAAGGGAAATATATTAAGAAGGGGTGATTTGAAAATCCTAATAAGGTAACAATAAAGAAATAACATAATGGCTGAAATAAGTTAGACTAAATTGTAAAATCAAGGTAACATAAGTGGGTTTTGATTGGTAAAAAATACATTGTATATTTATATCTGATGAAAACATCAAGGAAACATTTTAATCTAGAAATAACATAAAACATGAAATCCTGAATACAAGACATCAATAAATACTATTAAATAATAACATAATGTGATTTAGATAACCACACAATCACCATAAATTGATTCTCTTCTAATAAAAACATTACCTAATGCATTGGATGGAAATATAATTTTGGTAAGACTCATTTTTTTATATCACAATCATTTATAATTGTGCCACATAGAACATAAAAAATAAGGATATCAATAATTATATTAAATACAAAGATTATGTATCTTGGGTTTAATTCATGTATCTCCCCAATAAATGATTTATAGGTTCCTATTTTTTAATACTAATAATTGTAAATGAGGATTGGTATTCCCTACAAAAATGTTTAGCATGAAAAATCGAGGGCTAATTTTAGCTGCATAAGTGAGGTACGTAGAGATTCATGGATTTTTTTATTGATTGTGAAATCGGTGTCTCATTAATTTAATATCATATGTAATATAATAAGTATTTTTATCAACAATTTAAACATTTTTAATTGGAAAATAAAATTTATAGTATAGATAAACTTATAGAATAATGTGGATATGAAGAGGATACCTTATAATGAGGGGGTTCTTCTAAAAACTGTCGATCATTTTATTATGTAATTTAAAACCCATTATATGGAACCAGGGAGGTATTATAAGAGTATAATCATGCTCCAAGGGGTTTGGGTGAAGAAAAATAAGTGGTTAATATTTACATAATACAATAATATATTTGTATTATTTATTAATTTTGAAACATAGGTTCTAGACACTAAATGATAAATTAATCCAAATAACAAACCATACCATGTTTTTAATGGATTTAAAAAAAGCGGTGCATTTTATTAATTGATAAGTCCAAAAATTAAACCCATTAAAATTATACACTTATTGATGTGGATAATGGTTATGTTTATAAATAATAAATTTCAAAAGAATAAAATATAATATACCTTTTGGGGGATTAAATAAAGTCTTATATGTCCAAAATGAGTCCCAATATCAAAACTAGGATGATGAATAATTCCGGGTACTATAGTATTAGTATGTGGTACTGCAATAGTACTATGCGGGTACGGTAGCAGGTACTGTAGTTGTAACCATATACGGTACTGTTTAAAATCATAGCTGCCGGAACTATTCCCCTTGGACCACAGATTTGGGCTTAGAGTCCATAAGTCATTTGGGCCACCCAGGCCTTTGGTTATGTAAGGATTTCAAGACACCCTTATGGTCTTCGGGACACCTCATGTCTTTCAAGCCACATGATCACTATAGTTTCCCCAGAAAAACTCTATAAAAATGGAGCAACCCCAGAGGAGGATTCAGGGTAGGTTCACTCACTAGTGATAAACCAATAGATTTGGAAGAATGAGTGGGTATGGCTATGCCATAGGGATAAGCTTGTGCATACATTGGAATCATAGCTCGACGACCATGCAATGGTGGAGAGTTACCATCACGATATAGATGATGGGGAGGGGTAGTTATTTGTAGATATAGTAAGGTTGAATTCCCTATGTGCTTCAGGTCATGTAATGTCTCTTAAGCCTATGGGCCATGTAATCTCTAACCATGTGGGCCTCATAAGGGTTCTCCCCCATCCCATGAATGATGAGTTATTAAAAATCAATAAAAATGAAGGCCTTTGGGCCATTCAATTACAATATTTAATATTATAAAAATCATATTATTTGAAAGGGGTAACATAATTTTAGGTTTAGATACTCTTTATAGTATTTATTATATCAATTTTATTATTTTATGTTGTCATCATAAATATCATATAATGATAGGATAATACATTTTTACCTAAAAAATCTATTATCTATGGAATTTATAAAATATTTTTCAGTCTATAATTTTGAAGATATTATTTCCAAAAATATCCATTTATGAAAACAACTGAAAAAATATGAAAACTGACATATTTAAATTGAAAAACCCAATTTGTTGGAATATAATTTTTTTTGAAAATAATATTTGTATAACCATTAAAAAAATTAAATTTGACATAATTAAATTATATTTTCATTTATATTTAAAAAATATTATTGAATAATAATATTCAATTAATTTATAATTTATTTCAAAATTTCTATTAATAATTAAAAATAGTGACTTGAGTGAAACTCTATATTTTTTTTGAAAATAGTTTTTTGGACATGTGAAAATATAATTTTTATTGATATTATTATTAATATTTATAATTTAATAATAAATTGCTTAAATATAATAATTATCTTAAAAATAAAAAAATATAAAAATCCATACTTTTTGAATCTATATATATAACCACTTATTACACAATATTATTTCATAACATAATGTTTTGTGTTTTTTATATTTTTATAATGTGGTTTAGAGAATGTGGTTTGGTTAATGATCATTAAGAGAATAATCTTCACCCATAAATGGTTTCAATTGTGACATAGAATTTGAATCTTATACTATGATAGTTCATGGGAAAAAATAGTGAGTATACCTCCCTGGGAAGCTCCAATAAATGGTATTCATAGTGAATGATCCTTATAGTGAAGGCCACATATCCTACCATCTGGGTCAATTGGGATATATATTAACCCTAAATATACTAATCATAATGTTTTATTGATTATTTTGATATTATTAATAATTTAGAATATTAACATTCTTTCAAATCCAACAGGCTATAAATATATTAATTAATTAAATTAGTTCATGTGATTTATTAACTATATTCTTTGATATAGAATTTATTCATTGAAAAAAGGAATAATATTTTGTGTTATTTCACCCTATCTCTAGGAACGACATTCTCCACCCTAATATAAATAGTCATTACAACTCCCTCTCGAAGTCTATAATATAATACATAATCTAATATGGGAATATTTTTTTATAGGTACCATGACATAATATTATTACTGAGAAAACATTAAATATCAAAAAAAATTACTTGTCCTCCCTCCCCATCATCATAGAACTAGAAAATAGTTTAATGAAGAACATAATTGAATTGATCTGTTAAATTAATTACAATCCACTGAACCAACACGTTGATGAGTAATAGACAATCCCTTACTCTATCATATCTATACACCACCACCCAAGTGTGAACCATCATGATGGTGCATCTTACTAGTTATGGATCAATGAATCATCGCTTTAGGATGTGACAACATAATATAAACTCTATTAACATTTTTGCTCCTCTTTAAAATTTGGACTAATCCAATTCCTCTAAGAAACATGAAATGTGAAAACTATACACCTAGACCCAGATACATTATCATATACCATACCAATTATTTTTTATCATTCTAAATTATCCATAAAGACATTATGGAAAATATATTTAACTTAGTAAATAATTAATCACAGTATCTGACATACATCTCTCTTCAAGAAATGATACATAAACACTTAGCCATTGTCAACCCCAAGGTCCCTCTAAAGAAATAATGATAAAAATTGTCTAAAATAGTTTTATTATGACCCAATATGTTGGTATAAAAGTCAATACATTCCTATAATAACCTACTTATCCCTCATTGTATAATAATTACTAACATAACCCTCCACAAATATGGGGTGTCAATGTAGTCAAATACCACTTCAATCAACTCTAACTAGTGCTCAACTGTTTTGGGGACTATTTTATAACTGAAAAAATGTTGGTGATGAATCATGAACACCCATTAATGATAAAAAATAAATTATATAACTCATGTGGTGTAACTCCCAATGAAATTATAATCTTTTTGTATTAGAGTAAATTTAATCTTCTTGATATATTGTGATTCATAATATGTCTAATAAAAACACTAGTAATTCCTGGTTTCCAAGCATAATATAAAACTAAAATATAACACATTTTAAGGAATTATTTGAATAAATAAATATCATTTTTGAAATCATAATGTTAAAACTAACTCAGGGTTTTTTATTATTCTATGATGTATTATTTTTTGACTAATAGTGAAATATACTTAATCTTATTTAAAGAATGTGATTTATATAAAATAATTTATAAATATGAGTTTTATATTTATATATTTAAGTAAAATTAGTAAAAATTTTATCCCTAAATATAATTAGGATATTTTTAATCCTTTTGTAATTATATATATATATATATATATCTATGTAAAACTTTTGACCATTTTCACATTAAAACCTGTTTTCCCATAATATTTTACCGATTAATTTTGAATTAAAATTTTCTAATTTTCTGGAATGTATTATCAAAACTGGGTACTATATTCGGAATGAGAATAATTTATAAAATATAATATATTCAACACAATTTTTTACAAAATTGTAAATTGAAATCAGTGAATATTAATTACTACTATTAAGTTAAAAATGAGATTACTCGGTGGGTCTAAATAATCATAAATTGGTAAAAATAGAATATAAAAATTTCAAAATGAACTATTTTATAAGAATATTTATAATTTTACACCACTAAGGTTCTATAATTGGACATTTCAGGTCCTCTTTAATTAGTATAAACAAGGGGTCCCTCAATTCTATTTAAAATTACCTGGTTTTTCAAATACGCCACTAATAAAAGGATACCCCACATGGTATCTTCTTAAAACCATAAAACAAAATTAGATAAAAATCTCCCAACCCATATAACATCCTATATTTGATACCTTCATCCTAGAAGCGATATATTTTGAAAAAAATCATCCTAGTAAGGTATTTATGCTACGATAAACGAGGTGCCTGAAAAAGAAGGTTCTTCAATGAGAAACATTATTTTAACTCTTTCTCCAAATCCGTAAAATGTTTTTATATAACATTTATATAATAAAACTAGTTTTTTAATATAATTGGATTTTTTCATATATTATCATGACCCCAAATTATATCTACTTCAATCAAACGGGTTACAAAATTGGTGTTCATGTTCACAACAAACTACCAACCGGGAAATTAATGTCATTCGTTTTCCATTTAAACTTATCGTGGTTGAGTATAATGATGGATATTAAGTATTTATATATTATTTATAAAATATTTATACCTCTATAGTAACAATATAACATAAATAATTTTAAAATCCATTTCATTGTATATACAATAACATCACTTGTGTTTTCAACAGACTATCACCTCAAGAAGAAAATGTACTCGTCTTTCACTAACAATTGACATAGATAGCGATAAAGAAAATTTTAATGAATATATGTGATATAAATGAAGAAATTGTGACATTAATTTCATATATATATTTTATCACTTTCATTAATTCATTTTCACAAATGTAAAGATGATAATATCATCTATGTACATTTAGACAAACACGTCTATTAAGGGAATTGACACTCTTGTCATCACCACAACACATGGATAATATATATAAGTACATAAAATTTTTCTAATGATATTAGGATAATTATTAAATTTTATAATATTTCTTTCATTCTTACCATAAATATCAAAAAAATGGAGACATTACTCTTGCGTATGTTTGACCTACCATCTCCCATATTATAAAATTATTTTTGTTTCATACCATCATTAGAAATTTATCATAAAATTAAAATTTATTATTTAAATATGATAATTATGTTTGTAATTTTATCAATTATATGATGGTAATATATAATATGTACATGTACCATATCATTTATAATGAAAAACACATAATAAAACAAAGAAAATTAACACCCAAAACAATGAAAATAATGAGTGATTATTAATGAATGGGTATTAAGATGTTATAAATGAATCATATATGATATAATAAATATTAACATGGTTATAGTATAAGATAATAACATGATTAAAACTTCTATAATTTATGCCATAGAATTTATTATTAAAGGGAATTGTGTAGAAATAGATTTCATCTTGATTAATAATACATTGAGAAATATTTTTCATTATGCCCCAATTCACATTTATGACATGAATTCAGTACCAAAATGACATGAAATGTCATTTTTGATTTATAATTAATTTTTTAAACTCATCATTGAATTATTTCATCCATTGAGATTGCAATTAAACAATAAAAAGTGGTAAATGTTATTGTAAAGTCCAACATTATTATGTGTTTAGTAGCTTTTTATTCGAAGAATCATTTTATTATAATAATTTCCATTTTGAAATTAATTTTATCATAAATATAATTATGAAGTGTAATTGATATTAATATAACATAATCCACATTCCATTTTTACTGGTTGTTCCTACATTGAAATTTATTTGATTAACTAGTGAAATATTTATAAATATATATTTTTTACTCAATACTAATATTTCATGATTAAATACATTAATCAATGTATTTATTGGATTATTCAATATATGAGGAATTATTTAGACTTGTTTTGATGTTTGGGTCCTGATACTATAAATCCCCTCGATGCATCTATAGTTCTCATGAGAAAATTTAATTGGACAAACTAAATAAGGTTTTACCTACTGTATAATCTTCTAGACAAATAATATTGAATATATAGGTAACATATTCTAGAGGAATGATTTCAAATAGTGGGGATAACTAAAATTTTCATTACAAACAATTATTAATGAATTTAAAGTAACCATATCTCCAAAGACATCAATGTTTATGATTCTGATATTAATAATACATAAACATTAATTTATGATAAGTGTTATATAATATTAATCCTTTTAAATTTTCATTTATAATGCATTATTTTATGAGTTAATAAAATACATGATTTAATATAGAAATGGTTCATAGAATGTATATTTTTATCAATATTCACGGAAATGGATAATATTCCATATTGAACAAGGTAATATCTTTGGTATTGGAACTGAGGAATATATGGCTATTGTAGGGAATCAAAATATGGTTATGAAAAATAACTGTTCTTGAATGGGGAAACCTATTACACTATGAGTTTATTATTTATTTTATCACATTATTTTCTAGAATCTGGTGTCATTTTCTTGTAGAACTAATCTGATTATAACTGAGAAATTGAATATGTATCTGGAAAATATATTTAAGTTATTATTATGTGGTGTAAATAAAAAGTTTACACTTTTAGTGTATTGTCTTAGAAGTAATTATGATCTATTATGGTCATTGATCTAGAATAATTGGAATGAATAGGGAATTGAACTCATATAATGGATTGATTTTTTGGATATATAATTTTACCAATAATTACATAAGGAGGATAAAATTTTAATGAAGATAATTTTACCTAAATTAATGTAAAGGTAGTAATAATATGTTTTTGAGAATGATTATTCCTTTATAGTTTTTTTATATATTCCATTGATTATATACACATCATGGATTTCATTATGGTACACATCCTTAATGGTCCAAATTCATGTCTCCAAGAAGTGATGATTACCCGGACATTATCATCAATGATGGATTATATTTATGTTCCAAAAAAAGGGAGATGGAATTATCAATATCATATATATTAAGTTGATGATTACAAAATAATATGTCATATAAACATACCAAAAAATTAACATGTTAAATAATGAGAAAAATATAATAAAATTTAAATCATGTAAAAACTATAGAAAGAATATAATTGTGAAATTCGTGAAGTGAATGGAAGTATTTTATAAGAGTGAAAATAAGAGGAATATATCTCATGACTAGAAAGATATTAATCAAATCAATGATGTCCATTTCGTTATCTATAATGAAATAGGGAATTGTTCACAACAATTCCCATGCATCATTTAAATCTACCACAATTAAGGATAATGGTATAATGAAAATATTTTCTGATCACTAGATATGGGGTGGAAGTTCCTAATGATCTAGTTAAAGTTATATTAACCCTATATTCAAATATATCTAATTTTGTATTCTATTCTAGATCTAGAAACACTTTTATATACACCCACTTTTCCATGAAAATAAATCAACTCCCATTTAACATAATGAGGGAGTTTTAATCCAAATATTTAGAGGGATGTCTTAAGTAATATGAATATATTGGAATGTCCCAAATATGACACAAAATGTTTTTTATTCACTTACCTTATTTCCATTCCCATACTTGGAATAGATATAATCCTATGTATTAAGTGTCTTTCAAAATATGATGTAAACATTTATTGCATGAATGTGGTAATAGTTATTTCTTAGGGTGATGTAGAATTACCTGTCATTAGATAAGTTTCATCATCATCTTATTCATATCAGGATCCACCTATAGTATCTCTAATAAATTATATTTTTGTAGAGAAATAGGAAACATCATCTATGGACGAAGAAGGTGATATTCAAATCAAGTATTTACCTTCTCTATATAAACACATTAATGTATTTATTAATAAATTAAATGGAAAACCCCTAGAGGTTGATGTTGCATTTTCTAGTAATTTAATCCCTTATTCAAGACCAATATCAATGTCTCACTATATAATATCCAATGTGTAATTAGTATAGTTGAATTAAAAACATTTTTATTTAGGTGATAATATATTTATTTGATAAAATCCTCTGATCCATAAATCACTCATGTGGGTGAAAATGGTTGGTTATGTTACCCCAAGAATTCCTTCACATATTATAGAAGAAAATGACAAGTAGTGTAGGTCTAATACACCTATTAAAGGTACTATAACCCCTAGTTACAAAGTTACAACATAGTAGAACAATCCAATACCAATATTAATAATAAATAAATATAATAGAGATGTAATAGTGAAAACAATTCAGTACAACAGAATACCAACAATCAAATCTAACTAATTAGTCTGATAGATAATAATAGAATTTTGAAATAAATTACTAGAATTTAACTATTTGTCCTTTATACCTAATAAAATCTAAATTACTAGAAGACCCAACAAAATACTTGTATGTCCTGTGTTTTAGACCCCATTTTGTTCCAATCTCCACACTCCATCCCATTAATTATGAAAACACTCAACATTAAGGCCCCTTTCCATTGTGCTATTCTGCTTCCATGTAATCTTGTTGGGTACAAAATTTTTGGTCCTAATAGTGTGTGAGTATAACATTGTAGCTCAATAGAACCACCTATAAACACAACCAATCTGATAATAAGTTTATGTAATAATAAAATAGATATGTTCATTAATTAATTAACAAATTAAATTAAATCGAAAAACAACATCTTTGGGATTATGTTATAATGCATGGGATGATATTTAACAGCCACACCATCCATAATGATATATCCATGGTAAAAAATAAAATTCACTGGTAAAATGTTATAATGTCTCTAAAAATGTCCCTTAACCATGCCAAACGTAACCTGATTACCATTGTATAAATTCAAATAATATGGGATAAAACCCAATATAAAACAACTCATCAATTAATCAGGGTCGATCCACATATAAAAGATGCTCAGCATTTATTAGGTCCCTTATCGGTATATAAGAATTCCAGCTTGTGGATTTATGTATAGTCATCAATATAATCAATTGATTTTGTCTCCTAGAATATCCCAGTGTATATGAATTTTATAATGTGTTAATGGGAATAACACAATGTAAAAGAATTTAATTATTTATCAATTTAGATAATTCACCACATAACCAGTATAATATATATCACAACACTTTTCATAATGATACAGATATCACAATATCCCAACAACAAGCTCAATGGTTAATTATGAAAATTAATATTTATCATACAATTTCACATTGTATATATCAATTGGTCATAAAGTATAACATTCTAGATAACTAAATAAAAAAATCCAAGATAAGGGGAGTGTATATTAAGAAAAAACAAAAATACATGTCAGTGTAAATACACATTAAACCATTAGACAATTCATTTATAATCGTGGGTTCACAATATCAAATAGTATCAAAAATATAGGTAAATACCCAATTGTAAAAAATTAAATCCAAAAAATAATTTAATTAAATGATTAATCAATTGAGGCCCATGAAAGATGGAAAAATGATATTATTATATATACTCACTAATGATCAAACAATATTTTTATTGTTTAGGTGACCTAAAATAAACTGTTGATCAACCAAAACTCCCAAAAGGATTCAAAAATTGAATTAAGGTGTATATGATCACATGGAGGTTCTTTGATCATAATTGATCATGATCAAAACAAAAATTTCACATGGTCAAATTATTACCCCACAACGGCTAGATAGAAAATGTATATAATAGGAAAACTGAAGAAAAATAACATACAATTGATTAGATGTGGAACTGAAGAATCCAAAAAAAGTGAGGAACTACAAATTGCCTAGAAACAACCCATGGGTTGAGAGGAGGAACATGAAATTGATTTCAAAATTTCATTAATTGTGAAATACTGTATAAAAACACGATTATTAAATTACAGGGTATGTAATGTAGCTACACATCTTGAATTTTATTTTTGTGGATATTAAATAAACCAATCTCTATGACATAATGTATAGACCCAGAAATCCCATGAGAATGTTTTTTAATACATGGAATTTTTACGAGCCTCCAAAAGTTTACGGCGGTTGATTTACTGGCCCGGTGTGCCCAGAATCATTTTTTGATGTTTTTTCGGGTACTTTCAGTAAATGTACAACCAGGTTCTTATAACTTTTGAAAGGATGCTCGGAATAAAAATCTGAGAGTACCATTGAACTCATAGCACTGATATTCTTTTAAAAAGACTTTCATTTTGGCAGTAGTGAGTCGAGGATAAAAGTAAGTTTTTGGGTTTTCGTGTGAAGCACTAATATAAAGTAAGCTCACATAATTTAATTTTTAACATCCATTTGGAGGTTGCGTAGTTAAAACCACCTCATGGGAGTTGGAGTTGGGACCACTACACATTAACCTCCATTAAGAGGTTATGGTGGGGGGGGTCCACTCGAGCGTAACCTCCCATGATAGGTTATGAGGTGGGGACCTCATGGGGATTAAACCCCCTATTATTGGGAGGAGTGGAAAACCTCCCAACTCCCCTCATTAATGACGTGGGGAAGCCTCTTGACATACCCATTAATAAATTGAACCAATGTGTGTGATTTAATTAAGGGGAGACACTGTACCTCCCCATTAATCAATTGCGCCAACACATGTGAATTAATTAAAGGGAGCCTGTTAATTTATTTCTCTAATTGGAAATTGTTGTGCTAACAAAATAATAGACAACCCATATTATTTTTTGGGCTTGGAAATTCTCATTTGGTGGGAGATTTGATAAGAGATCTTGGGAGAATAGAATCTCTCCCAATAAAGAACGTAGAACGAAGAATGTCAGCAATGTTATTCCACACACCTTCTCATTGGAAATCTTCCACAGATACCTACTGATGTAGAGCCACTACCACAACTATCGTGTGAACTCAGAAGTGGGAGTGTGCGGTGGACGCGACAAACGACGACTATTTCTTCTTCCCACGACTTCACCGTCGATGCCCAACAATCCATGTAGGGGTTCAAGTTTTCTAATTGTTGTGTGTTCTTCATCTTCCACTGTGATTTAGAATTCAAAGCCACTTGTTATCACCCTAATGCGGAGGGCATGAGACGAACAGACACGACATGAACCCTCCGAATTAATTGTGGATTTTTAAACTCAATGTGGCATGAGTCTGGGTTGATCTTTAATCATCAACAATGGGTGTGGATCGAAGGATATGACCTAAGGAATGTGTGACTTATTTCGGAATGAGAACTGGGCCAACGAAACTCATTCGGTGACCCGCAAAATACTCGCTGACAGATGGAACAAAAATGTCATTGTGGGGCGATGGTGGCGCAACCGCACCACTGGAGATCTGACCTATGACCGATGGACTGCGGTGGTGCAGCGGCGGCCTGCGCAAGGCTGGCCATGAAAGAAGACAGCGGACCGAGCTGCCGGGACACCTGAGAAGGCGCGACACAATCAACGTCGTGCGGTGGACCGAAAAAGGGCTGCAGAACCTGGCCGTGGTGGTGATGTAGCTGCTGGATGAAGCCTGGTCGTGATAAAGACCGGAAGCCTGAGCTGTTAGGTCACCCGAGGGGGTGCGACGCAACTGGCACCACGCAGGAGGAGGCAGTTGGCCGCTCGGCCAGCCAGGAGGTGTAGGACCAGCGGGTCCTGGGTGACACACTGATGTCGTGCTGTAACCAGTTCCACATTCCTGAATGGCTAAGCCATTCGGGAACCAGGGGGCGCAGCCTCCCCCTCTGGACACAGCTAGGGCGGACCCCTACGGGCCGCTGGGTCGCCGGTCCGAACCTAGCATGGGCGGACCCATCACGGGTCGGGCCGCCCCCATGATATGGGTTAAACCTGCGGACTGGGTCTAACCTGCAGAACGGTTCGGGCCGGGTCAGTATGACTGGGCTAGACCGGACCTGAACCCTTTTGGCCTATTTCCACCATTTCTCCCATAACATCATCTATGGGTGTCCGATTGAAAAACTGTCTATGGTGATAGAAATCTTGGAGCAAGGTGATTATTTTGGAATAACCCACTTGAGGATTGGACGTAGTTGCGGTACAGTTTGGTTGGATTGAACCTAAATCCAACTGGGCCCTCAGAACAGAAATGCCAACAACTCCCAGACTGGGCGTCTGATTGACACACCTTCTGTTGCGTTTTGTTCATTTTGACTAGATGGATCTTTGGGATACATCAACATGGGACTTTGTGGAATTTGATGTATTGACACTTGGCTTGAGGAGTATACCCTCCCTGAATCAATCGTGCTTTGTGGAAACCCTATGGCTAGCTGTGCACTGTTGACTGTTCTTGGATCAAGTGTTGGTCTGACAGTTTTGACATCTCTTCATGGATAATGTGTTGGTCAGATAGATCTAACGACTGTTCCTGGATCATGTGTTGGTCCGACAGTTTTAACTTCTGTTCCTAGATCATGTGTTGGTCCAACAGCTCTGATGACTATTCTTGGATCATGTGTTGGTCTGACAGTTTTGACTTTTGTTCCTGGGTCATGTGTTGGTCCAACAGAATAGCTGGTCCGAGATCATGTGTTGTTCCAATAGCTCTAATGACTGTTCCTGGATCATGTGTTGGTCCGACAGTTTTGACCTCTGTTCCTAGATGATGTGTTGGTCCGACAGAATAGATGATTTAGTGGCTACATCTGATCATCTCTATCTTTCTATAAAAGTTTTATACCTATGTTATCTGAGTCAGTGTCTTCTGTTTTTTCTTCTTGATTGATATGGGTTACCTGATAACTTAGGAATATGTATGGGAATATACCTATGTAATGTCTATCCATTGATTTCATACTCTGTGGTATATCCATGGTAGAGTTTGAGAGACCTTGAGGGTCTCGGGGTCCATGCAGAGTATCATTATACTCATCCCTGCATGGGCTATGCCCACACCTCCTTATGTTGGATGCAGACAACAAACAATGTTGATGGAGGATCAGAGTAGAAGGACCGGATGGTACCAGGAGGTGGAAATTACGACGATTCGGAATCCAGAGGAGACAGACGGACGTGGATTGCAGTGGAGGCTATCTGTACCTACCATTTAGGTAGGATCCATGGTGGATGATCTAGGAGCTTCTCATCACCTTTCACCTGTTTTTCCCTTTTTAGTTGTACTTGTAAATTACAGTTGGGATTGTATTTCTGACCCCCTATACTTATCATCACTCATTTTATATACAGTTTTACTTAGTGTTTTTCCTCTTGCTTACTCTGTTGTGTGTGTTTCTAGTTTATAAAGGCAATGAATTCCCAGTTTTAGGGATTTACGCCATTGGTGAAATTCGTCATCCCGTGGCCTATGGAAGGCAACCTTAGGGTAGTAACATAACGGACCCTGGTGTATGGTTCATGACAAATTTTTATCAGAGGAGTCGGTTCTACTGCAGAAAATAGGACTCTGATCTTACTTTTTCTTTGAAGAAATGGTGTTAAGAGTACTGAGTGTGGTTTTCAGTCTTGTGAGTCTAGTGTTGGTGCAACAACTTACGTATGCATACACCAGTACCTTGACTTATGATTTCTGACTCAGCGCAAGAAAACACTTATCATTAGTGTGTTTTCAAGAGTCTTCATTATGAACTCTTTGAGTCAGATCACCGGGTATAAGTTATTGATCTTGGAACACCAATTCCTTATCAGGATGCCACTGCATAGATAGCTAGCTAGGGTTCCCGAGAGAGTACATGATGTTGGGCCACCGAGCAACAAGGCTTCAGTGCAGAGCCCTCTTACTATGTTGGCCGCATCTGGTGGTGTACCAATAACACCACCACCCGTAGGGTAGTAGATACCACCAGCTGCACTGGCGTATGATTCATGCCGACAGAGCATGATCGTATGAGTTCTAGTAGTAGAGGCCTCTAAGGATTCAATGCGAGACAGATTCCAATGCAGATGAGGGCTGGTTGGAGGTGATTGATAGAATTTTACACTTAATTGAGACATTAGTAGAGGAGATAGTGATCTTGGCTACTAGACTTTTTCAGTGAGTGACCATCAGGATGGTCTTCATAGTTATGAGGCCTTGGTAAATGGACCATTACCTGAGATATTACCTCGAGGTACTGTGCCAGCTATATCATTGCATGTTGGTTAGCAGCTGCAACTGGTGGTACTGGTAGAGGTCACATATAGTCTTAGTGCCTTACATGTGTTTCAGTATTAGATACCCCTCAGGTTATGAGACTAGCCTAACTCACAGGTGGCTAAGGAATTTCTTGAGGAGGTGGTTGAGAGTTCCCTCGAACTTCTACAGTTTCGACAGGATGACGTATATGTAGCTGAGTATTCAACGAGGAATTCCGATAATTACTAGTACTCGATGAATATGGTACAATTAGTGCTTCAGGGATCAAACTTATAGAACGAGGTGTTTTTAAAATACATCTGAGCCAGCACATTTCCTATACGCATTCCTACTAATGTTAGAATGCTAGAGAGAACCTTTGTGGTTTAATGTTCTTTGACTGAGCAGATATAGCTAGTGAATGTTAGCTGTGGGAATGCAAGAAACTTGGGCCAGGCTCCGAGGCTTGCCCATGTAAAAATGTTTCGGGAAGAGTAATTGATAAGGACAAATGAATCTACAGGTCCGAAGACGTGGTAGGAGAGTTAGGAGAGAAAAATGAAGTGTAGTACATTTCGACATGTTACAACCACCCCTTTTGTGGAACCCTCCAGGATTAGGGAGCTAGAGGATAGGGAAATAGAGTAGCTTCATGCGGTCAAAGAGTGCGGCCCAAAGGCTGTGGAAATGATTTATGGTATCGTATGTGTCTACTACTAGCTACAATAACAATAGACATAGGTTCCAATCATTCCATCCTTCCAGGAATCTAATTGAAGAACTAGAGTTTCCTATTAAACCGTTGTACGTGACCCCCACATCTGGAGATACCATTGGGTGGAGACTCGATAATCACACATTCACCGACTGTGTGATTTGACCCTTGAGGTGAGAGATTTTGTTGGAACCTCTTGGTGGCAGTGTCGAGGTCTTATGTTGTTAGTTTGGGTTTGGACTTGACATCCACAGTTAACACTCAGATTGACTATATTAGGCAAAAAATTTGTGGTTTATCTACAATGTGGGGATGGGGGTTTCCTTGTTCGGTGAAATAGAAAACCCAGAAAGCATAGGATGGACTTATGCATTAGAGGATGCAGAAGATCAATCATGGGTAAGAATGAATTACCATTGTGCCATAATTCTTCAGAGTTACAACACCACTATCCTCTTCGGTGAAGAAGGGGTAACCCTTCGTGTGGTTCGAGAGATACCGCCGGAGCTTATAGGTGCTGAGGCAGAGGCTGACAAGTTCCCCAATCTTGAGGTTTCCAGAGGAAGGCATCGGGTACGTAGTTTTTTGTGACGCATTAGGTTGCAGAATTGGATGTGTCCTGATATAGGAGAGAGTATTGATTGCATATGTTTCTCAGCAGTTGATACGACATGAGCAGAACTACGCTACACATGACCTATAGTTATCAACAATGTTCTTTTACATGAATATGTGGAGGCACTATATTATGGGAAATGTTTTACTGTATACTCAGATCATAAGAGTCTCAGGTATATCTTTTCTCAGAAGGACCTGAACCTGAGACAACGACGTTGGCTTGAGTTCCTCATGACTATGACATTGATATAATATATACTCATGGTAAGGGGAACGTTTTGTCAGATGCACTCAGTATGAGATTTTGTATATAGCTTCCAGGCGAGGCGACATAGGATCCCGATTATTTATAGATATACCTTATGGATAGAGATAGAGCAGCCTTTCGACAATCACATACAGTCACTCCCCCACTTCTTCAGTGAGTCAGGGAGGCACAACATGGGGATGCTGACTGCGAGAAACGATGTGCTCAGATATCCACATGGATGGAACCTGATGGATATTCTAAAGGTGGGGAGGACATCATCCTCTTCAGAGGACATACCTGGTTACCAGTAGCACTTCAAGAGGAAATGTTGAGGGAGTTCTAAAAACCCACTTCAGCGTTACATCCAGGAGTGGTGAAGATGTACCAGGACCTTTGGTGACAACACCGTTGTCCAGGTATGAAGTATGCGGTAGCAAATTTTGTCTTGTGATGCCTCACTTGTCAACAACATAAGGCAGAGCACCAGGTTGAAGTGGGTTTGGTTCAACCTTTAGAGGTCCTAGTGTGGAAGTGGTATGAGATATCCAAGGAATTTATGATGGGTCTTTAATGTACATCTGAGGGCCGTGACTGGATTTGGGTGATCGTTGAACGACTCACCACGTCATCCCACATCCTACATATCAGAGAACAAGGTTCAGTAGAGAGCATGGGACACCTTTACGAGCAAGATATTGTGTGGCCACATGGAGTAGCTACTTCTATTGTCTCTAATCCTAACACATGGTTTACTTCTCGGTAATGGAAGGGGTGGTCGGAGGATTTTGGGACACAACTAAGTCAAAGAACCTCCTTCCATCCTCAGACGAATATCTAGACTGAGAGGACCATTCAGACCCTCGAGGACATGCTACGTGATTCTGTCCTCAACATCGGTTGCAGCTAGGAGGATCACTTGACATTGGTGAAGTTTTCACACAAAAAAACTATCACACTACCATAGGGATGGAACCTTTTGAGGCCTTGTATAGGCGACATTGCAGATCACCCTTGTATGAGACTAACCCTATCGAGTTAGGACTAGTGGGACCAGAGAGAGTATGGGCTGCCACTGAGATGGTGAAGATCATCTAGGAGTATATGAAGACTGCACAGAGCAGGCAAAAGTCATATGCTAACAGGAGACAGAGGCCTCTAAAGTTTGAGGATGACGACCACATCTTTATACAGGTCTCACCTCGAAGAGTCCTATGGAGATTTGGACGAGGCCGAAAGTTATCTCTGAGTTTCATCAGACCTTTTCAGGTCCTCCGCAGAGTTAGCAAGGTGGCTTACCGCTTTTCTCCTCCACCTCAGTTTCACCGGGTGCAAAATGTGTTCCACGTATCTCAGCTGAGGAGATACGTGCATGACCCTACTCACATCATCAACAATGGGGAGATGGACATCGATGATGGGGAAAATTTCACAGAGGTTCCAGTAATGATTTAGGATAGACAGGATCGGGTCCTACATGGACGTTTGATACCTTTGGTGCATGTTGGCTGGTAGGACGGGGGCCTCCAGTAGAGCACATGGGTGAGGGAGGCTTAGATGTGTTCTCAGTACCCCCATTTGGTCCCTAATATCGAGTTATACCTTACAGAGATGTAAATACATTAGGTGGGGAGAATGTAAAGACCCCGAAATCCCATGGATTTTTTTTAATACGTGGGATTTTAAGGAGTTTGTGAACGTTTACGGTTCTTGATTTTGAGGCCCGGTGTGACTAGAATCAAGTTATGATGTTTTGTTCAGGTAAGCTCACTAAACATATTAAAGGGTTTTTATAAATTTTTAATCGGTGCTTAGAATAGAAATCTGAGAGCACCTTTGACCACACTGAGACAATATTCTCTTAAGAAGACTTTCACTTCGACGGTAGTGAGTCAAGGATAAAATCTAGTTATTAGGTTTTCATGTGAAGTAATAAAATAATGTAAGCTCACTTTATTTTATTTTTAATCTCCATGTGGAGGATGGGTGATTAAAACCACCACATTGTAGTTTGAGGTGGGATCACCACACCTTAACATTCCTTGGGAGGTTATGTTAGTGGGGCCCACCCGCCCATAACCTCCTGTGAGAGGTGATGAGGTGGGGACCTCATGGGGCTTAAAACCCCTATTAATGGGAGGATGGGAAAACCTCCAAACTCCCCTCATTATTGTAGGGGGAATCCTCTTGACCTCCCCTTAATAAATTTTTCCAATGCATGTAAATTAATTAAGGGGACCCTCTTGACCCCCAAATTAATCACTTGCGCCAACTAGTGTGAATTAATTAAGGGGAGACTCTTAAATTATTTCTCCAATTTGAAATTGTTGTGAAAAAAAATAATGGAAAACGTATATTATTTTAGGGTCTTGGAAATTATCATTTGGTGGGTGCTGTGAGGGAGAGATTTGGAAAAAGAAGTTCTCCCAATGAAGAATGAAGAGTGAAGAATTCCGGCAATGGTCTTCCATGGAATTATTCCTCGGACTTCTTCTTAGGATACCTATTGGTGTGGAGCCATATCCATAACCATTGTGCGAACTCGAAAGTGGAAGCATGTGGCGGACGCGATGAATGACGAATGCGTCTTCTTCTCATGACTTCACCGTTGACACCTAAAAATCCATCTAGGGGTTCAAGCATGAAAATTGTTGCATGGTATTCATCTTCCATCATGGTTTAGAATTAAAATATTTTTTCTATCACCCTAGCGTGGAGGGAGAGGGTTGAAAAAACTCAGCCTGAACCCTCATATTTCTTTTTTTATTTTCACGCTCAATGCAGTATGAGTCCGGTTGAGCATTACTCTCAACAATGGTTGCGGATCGAAGGAGATGACCTGAGGAATGTGAGACTTCTTTCAGAATGAGAATCAGGTCAACGAAACTCGCCCGGTTAATCATAGAAAACCTGTCGACAGATGGAGCAAAAAACGTCACCGTGGGGCAGTGGGGTTGCAACCACGCTGCTAGAGGAGTGACCTATGACCGATGGATAGTGGTTGTGCAGTGGTATCCGGAGTAAGGTCGGCTGCAAAAGAAGCCGACAGCCCAAGCCGTCAGGACGATGGAGATGAAATGACAAAACAGGACCGCACGGTGGACCGAAAGAGGGTCGCGACCCCTGTGCACGCTGGTGGAGTAGCAGCCGGCTCGAGCCCGGTCTCGATGATGACCAGCGGCCCAAACTGTTGGGTCTCCAGAGGGGACACGGTGCAACCGGCACTACGCGAGAGGAGGAAGCTGGCCAATCATCTAGTTGGGAGGTGTGGGACCAGCGGGTCCCACATGAGACACCGGTGATAGCCTGGTGCCAGTTCCAATGGCCTGAATGGCTAAGTCGTTTGGGAAATAGGGGCACAACCTCCCCCTGGACACGGTGAGGGCGGACCCCCGTGGTCTGTCGGGCCAGACCCAGCACAGGTCAAGCCACCCTTGTGGTCTGGTCCGCCTTCGTAAGTCGAGCTTCCCCCACCGACCAAGATTCCCCAATGGGTCGGGCCAACCACAAGGGTAGGGCCGCCCCCACGGGCCGGGATGGATCCACTGGTCGGGCTGCCCCCATAGACCGGACTCGGACCCGTTTTGGCCTATTTCCACATTTTCGCCCATAACATGGGCTATGGGTGTCTGATTGATGTACCATCTGCAGAGATAGAAAGCTTGGAGTGAGATGATTATTTTGGATTAAGAAAATTCCGGTTTGAACGTATTTGAGGTATGGTCAGGTTATATTGAACTTAAATCCAATTGGGCCCTTGGAATAGAACTGCCAGTAACTCTCAGACCGGAAGTCTAATTGACGCACCATCTATCGCGTTGTGATCCTTTTTACAAGACGGAAATGTGGGATACATCAATGTGGGACTTTTTGGCAGTTGATGTATGGAAAAATTGCTTGAGGAGAAGACCCTCCTGAAATCAATCATGTTTTGTGGAAACCTTGTGGCTAGCTGTGCACTATTTACTGTTCCTAGATCATGTGTTGGTTTGACATTTTTGACTTTTTATCCCATATCATGTGTTGGTCTAACAGAATAGAAATTCCTTGATAATATGTTGGTATGACAGCCTTAAAGACTGTTCCAGGATCATGTGTTGGTCCGAAAGTTTTTTCTTCTATTCCAGGATCATGTGTTGGTCCGATAGAATATCCGGTCCTGGATCATGTGTTGGTTTGATAGCTTTGACGACTATTCCTGGATCATGTGTTGGTCTGATAGTTTTGAATTTTGTTCTTGGATCATGTGTTGGTCCGATAGAATAGCTTCTCTTGGATCATGTCTTGGTCCAACGGCTCTAACAACTGTTCTTGGATCATGTGTTGGTCTGACAATTTTGACTTCGGTTCCCGGATCATGAGTTGGTCTGACAGAATAGATGATTCAGTGGCTACATCTGATCATATCTATCTCTCTATTAAATTTTTATGCATATGTGATCTGAGTTAGTGTCTCATGTGTTTTCCACATGATTGATATCAGTTACTTGATAACTTGGGTATATGTATTGGCATATACCTAAGTAATGGCAATCCGTTTGTTTCATACTATGTGGTTTATCCTTGGTGGATTTTGAGAGACCTTGAGGGTCTCGGGGGCCCAACTGAGTATCATCATACTCACCCATGCACGGGATATGCCTGTACCTCCTTGTGTTGGATGCAGATGACAGACAACGTTGAAGAAGTATCAGAGTAGCAGGACTATACGGTACCCATAGGTGGACCTTACAACGAGTCGGTACCCGGAGGAGACGGACAGACGTGGAGTGCTATGGAGGATATTTTTTCCTACCCTTCATGAAGGATATGTGGGGTATTATTGAGAAGCTGTTCATCATCTTTCAGTTGTTTTACCCCTTTTTATTTTTACTTGTACTTATTTTTGGGCTTATATTTCTGGCCCCCTTTACTTTTCTACACTCGTTTTGTATACAGTTCTACTTAGTTTTTTTATTCCAACATACTCTTTTGTGTGTGTTCTAGGTTATAAAGGCAATGTATTCCTAGTTTTAGGTATTTACGCCTTTGGGGGTAGTCTCCATCCCCCGGCCAATGGAAGGCGTGCTTGGGGTAGTCACAGAACAGACCCCGGGGGATGATTCGTGACAAAAAATAATTTTCTAGACCAAACAAAAAATAATTTGTATTAATTATAAAATCTATAAAATATTCAATATTTAAATATGTTTCCTCATATGTGTCTGGAAGAGTTTACGTGGCTCGTAATTATCCTATAGAAAACTTGCATCTTCCTTTTCCCTTATTATGGATCTGAACTGTTCCAAATCCTTCCAAGCATAGAAAACCCTCATATTACCATTTTAATAATTTATACAAAAACACCATTAATTAAAATTGAATTAACGAACTACTACCCCCATTGATTCTCACTAGAATTTTCAATTATACTTGCATCCCATTTATATGTTTATTTTAAAAAAATAACATCAAAACAATTTAATTCATTTCCCCCAAAAAAATATCTTATTATATGAATTCAACAAAGGTGCCAAGTCCAAAATGGAAAATGTTTTAGAGGTTTGTTCATAGAAAATGAATCGATCATGATTACTCCAAAAAACATAGCATCTCATCCCTATGATAATGTTAGGATCAATTTAGGGTCTTGGTAAAATGGTTTATCCATTGTGATCACATATCAAACTCCCTCTCCCAATACTCATCCTGAATTCATCCATTACACCACTTCACTCAAACTAATGGAATCACCATACCCCACAAATACATCACACTAATGTCCAAAATCCATATCAAGTACTCCTAAAAGGATGCATCTACACTAACCTCAGAGACTTATATGTATAAAAAATTGCTAGGAACTAGCTTTCAAGGATTACTCATACTACATTTCCCCAACCTAGGAGAAACCTAATGTAAAACATGGTGACCATCCATGAACACCAGATAAATTCATTGGTGGACTACATTATATAACTTCTGACAATGCATGGTTTCCAAACCATTTTATATTCAACATAATATGTTTAGATGTCTCCAACATAATATTAGTACCAATATGTGCTTACTCGCCTTCCTCTAATGAAAAAGGATTCAAACACCATGGGAATCCATAAAAATAAAAAAAAGGTTCCTTCTGGATTGACACTTAAAAG
Source organism: Viscum album (assembly GCA_963277665.1). Lineage (NCBI taxonomy): Eukaryota > Viridiplantae > Streptophyta > Magnoliopsida > Santalales > Viscaceae > Viscum > Viscum album. The sequence goes on from CAUJRU010000071.1 coordinate 1,132,488, forward strand.
AGTTTATTTTATTAAAAAAATCAAAAGTGCCATATGATTCTGCCATGAAACAACAATAACTAGAACACATGATCTCAACACTTCCTACAGAACCTAAATAGTCCCCCCAAATTGACCGCCAATATATGGATGTTTGTAAATAATATAAAGAACATATGAACATAGACACTTCTAAAAACCATTCCAAAAAACAATTTGACACTATGATATATGTATGAAATGATACTCATAGAAACATCATGCAACTGAAATAATCCACACACATAAATACTACCTAGATCATCAATCAAGATGGCCTCCTTAACAATAATGATGTGGTATATCTTCTTCAATCGATCTAAAATACGCCATATAGAATCATTCTTACGGGCTTACATGGGTAACCTTGTCCCAAATTAATAGTGACCTAATTCCATTTCCATTCAGAAATGGTAAAATCATCTAAAAGACCATCCATGCATTGTTGATAATAATTCCCATGTTGACATGTGAGAAATATTTCATATTTCATGATTCCTAACCAATAGTAATGTCTACGGTGATCACGATACATCTTTTTTAAACCTGGATGTACCACCAATATTGAAACATGATACTCAATCATCATCTATCCATGAAAGTTTACATGAACCCATACTCATCCAAGGAATAGAAAACAATTAACACTTTTAGAAGATCACCCTGATGATGTCTCCCCACCATATCTCATGTATCTTATAACAACACCCAATATTTATGATAATTTTAAAAATCTTGATCCAATCCAAATGAAAGGATATAACAGATGATAAATTTAGAACTACTCATCCCTAAGACTAATAAACATTTCTATGTAAGTCTTGAATGAGTGCCATCAAACACAGCTCATCACAAGACTCCTATACTACATATTTAAAAATATTTTAATGGTATATAAAAATAATTAATATAAAATGGATTACTTTAAAACCTTACATATTTTTTCAAAAATTTGTTTCAGTTTAACATAACAACTTGGTAGATTTGATATCTAATATCACAAAATAATATAAGATGTGATGAGGGATTAAAACAGTTAATGTCGTAGTTATTGTAACATATAATGGGTTTCATAAGTGTGATGAGGGGAGGAGAGTGGGGGACCTTTAATAAGTGATGTGAGTGGGATAAAGATAATTGCAGAAATAAAAATTTTCCATATACTATAAAAATGAAAAGAATGATAAAAAATGGGTCAATAATGATTCAAAATGGTTATATAGACTTAAAATGGTCACAAAAGTTTGATTTCTAATATTTCTAGTTCATTTTATAACTTTATCAATTAGTTTAACCCCCAATAAACCCATTTTTACATAAAGTATGGTAATGAATTTTTATTTATTTTACTATTCATTATGGTATGAAATAAAATTTATAATATAATAATGAAATAAATTATTATGATTATTAATATTTAATACATATTTAAAAATTTCATTCACATAATTTTCACAATTTGATTTTAAATTAATCTCGTAGACATGACGAAAAAACTATTTTCTGATGAGTAATTTTTCAAATGTTACATATTTTATTATACATAAATATGAAATTGATTCCAATGATCTAAATCATATTAATATATGATTATATTTTATCAAATTTTACTTTTTAATAGACTTTAAAATATTATTTAGGTTATTAAATTATTTATCTAAAATGACATATTATAATAAAAAGTCGTATCTTTCAATATTCATCAAGAAACATTGTCCTTAAAAAATTCTCCAAAATTCACCCTAAGATAAATATTAAATGATGATTTAGAAAATTATATTAAATTGTATACAAAAATTTATATAATTATGGAAATTAATTTAAAAATAATTTCATAAAATGAGACAAAACATATTTTTAAGAAAACACATTTTTATGGATAAAATTTGATTTATTATTATTTATTCTATAGAAAATGAATAATAATAATGATAAAAAATTTAATTGAATATATAATATTTAAAATTCAATAATATAATTCACCTAAATGTATTTATTTAATATATTAAGTTAAAGTATGTTGGTGTGCATAATTGTTTTTTAAGGAAATTATTTAGTTTATTTTCAAAAGGTTTTTATTTTCATATATAATTAATTAGAACCCAAATTATTAATTTTATTAATAAATATTATAATAATTTATTAAATATTATTCATACCCACAATTAAAAATGATTTTTGATAACTATTATATTAAATTATTTTATTTTAATATGAGGTTTCATTTAATTTAAACATGGATTATCCTATAAAGAAATCTATAATGGGTGTATCATGTTAAGAAAGATATTGAAAAAATACTATTAATTTTGGAAAAATATTTTTACAAATATCAATATGATAAAAATTTGTTTTTTTCTCCAAATATTCACCCTTATACATTCCCAATAATAAAATTTTATAGTGGAGAGGATACAGTAAGGCTTAATAATGATCCACACTTCTTGACACAATGTTAATTTGGGTAAAATAAATTATTCCTTATTGATAAAACGTTATAGAATAATGACCATTACATCAACCTAAGTCTCTACATAAAATCAAATAATGTAACTATAAATATGATGATTCCACTAATCTATATTTTCATATCATTAAATCAAGACCATCCCTATATTATAATTTAAATTTCCAATTTTCCCTAAAAAATATCTAATCATCATTAGATAACCAGAATCTCAATGAACATTAATTTTTTTTAATAATTATGTTTACATAGTAAAATCATCTATAAAAGGGCATCAAATTTCATTTTAACATAACTTAGAAAAAAATAACATCAATGGATTTCATCACATAATAAGACCAACTAAAAAAATTCATTCCATTAATTTAATATTGGCTATTAAGATATGATAACCATTTATATCCACAATTTACTACACTATATAATTTAATATTAATGTAATTATGTGTGTAAATTCTACGTTGATTTTAAGTAATTAATTCCCTCAAACTAAACTAATTTTTGGTGTCCCCATTCATGATCAATTCCAGATATAGAATTTCCATTTCATTATATATCCTCAGTTCCCCATCTATATACAATCCAAACCCATTAGATCCACATTATAGACGATTAGTGTTAATAGAATTTGGTATTTCACAATTTGATTTATTGCAGTCAATTAATATTCATTACCTATAAATACAAATATGATCTTAGAATATATTAGCATCATTTTTTCCCAAATCAGATAATTGCCTATCAAGGATTCCACATAGAATTAATTTATAAAATATGAATGGATTATGGGAACAAATAATAAAATGATTATAAAATATAATATTTGGTATTTTCGCATTTTAGATGATTGAACCCAAACCCACATCCATAATTCCTTTATAAAATTCCTTAAAAAATCCAGTATTCCATTTTTCACCTAAGTTAAAACCAGTCATCCATTTTACATATACATTAAAATATATATCCATATTATATCTATATTATTCTTCATCTTGATAAACCATTACACCACACAAGATTAGATATTTAAACATACTTTCATTACTTGGACGATCTAATTTCCATTTTATATTCCCTTAATTTGTATTCCCATATACAAAACAACACAAAAATTATCTAATCACCCCCTATTAAAATATATATTCATATATTCTTTTTTTTATCCATTACCCCATTAACCTCCATGATATATTCAAGAAGATTATTTCTATTGATTAAAGTTGGTTATGCAGCACACATACATTTATCCTTATTCACTCTTCTTTTTCATTATTTATCGTTTAATTTTTATGTGGTATTCTGAATAAATAAAAAGGATATGAATTTTTATAATATTGTCTAAATTTTAGAATATATATTTTTTATTAATCAGGATATATTCGTATGATTTTAATTGATTCACCATTAAATAAATGATTATCGGTGGAGGGTGTGGGGATTTGAATTAATTCCAAATCCATGCACAATTATAATCTTCATGAAATTTGAATGGATGAGATAATCATAGATGTTCTAGAAATATAATATCTTTATTAATATTATAATCATTGCTGACAAAGAATAGGGAAAAAATCATGATGTATATTGATATGTTTTGTTCATACATGGACATCAAGAGAGGAATGTATTTTTTTATTTTGGTGTTTCAAATTCACATCATATTGATTATTCACATTATATGATTTTTAAAATCAATTAACAACCTAATTTAAAGCACATCACTCGTTGGAACATGTAATTCTCTTTTCAATTGTATCATGCCACTTCTATGTCCATACACAAATATACAAATAAAAGTAAACATAAGGAAATTAATTTTATTATTTCAAGTTAACACACAGAAAATAACCATACACATTTTTATTTTGTATTGTTTCAATAGAATCCTAATTAGCCATTCAACCATCCTATACTGATAATCATGCAATGTAGTCACCTATTTAAATATTATTAATAATCATTTTTTTAATAAACATGACATGAAAATTTTCAAGGCTAATAACTATTAGATATTGTCAAAGATAAACAAGAGTAAGATACTACCATTAAATATTCAATATGTTATATTTATTAAATGTACTAGAAATTCATCATGGTTCATCCATATTTTAGTCATAAAACTAACCGTTTAAATAAAAAGGGATCCATGGGGGACCCTATTATCAAGAATAAAATGCTATAAATTAGTCAATATAATGGATACCATTATTAGAGTAGTAGTAGTAGATACAATTTATGACATAAATAAAAATATATTCAATAAATATGTTAGAATAAATAATATATTTTTAGTATAATAATACCGAAACATATTGATAATGGCCATTTTAATGCCTAACATTAACAACCCAGCTAATTCCTCACCCTCCAACACCTAGATTTACCAAAACGAAGATTCCCGTTCTATAACAAACATGTACCGAAAATGAAAAATTATCATATAGAAACAAACATGAAAAAACATTTCTTATAAATGTATAATTGGTTTTTATAACAAACAAATAAAAGTAAAAATATTTATTTATCTCACATACTACTAATATTATTATTTGGATAAGAATTTAATTAATGAGACCGAGACAATTTTCATGTATGTTCTTAGAGAAACTACCTTATCAATAATCATTACATTAAATATATAAGCTAATAAATACTATTACAAGATATATATAAGACACTAAACACATAATAACTGACACAATTTCGAAGAAATATAGGGCATTACCCATTTTTTTGATAACTTACATAGCCATATGACAAAATATTTTATTCTAAACCACTCTCAAATCATTAATCAAAAACACAATAATGGTCCATGATTATCAAAAATATCACCAATTGCAGTACCTACTATCCCATTATTCATCTCACTAACCATTAATAAAAATTACATTCAAGTATAATGGGAAATTATAGTAATAATGGAATGAAAAATGTGGGAAACTAAATAATGTAAAATAATTAAATAGTATTCAATTAATAATAACATGAAATATAAAATAAAATATCACCAAAAGAATTAAATAAAATTATACCATAGTATTGTGATAAAATTAATATGTTAACCAAAAATGGTGCATGATCATATGAATCAATAATACAACAACAACAAAATTTATCTATCTCCCATGAAGTTGCATCCTCAAATTTATCTTCCAGACAACACAAAATGCATTTCATGCTCAATAATGTGTTGTTTATTTAAATAGAAGAGATAAATAATATTTAAAATTGGAAAAAATCACTATATGAACCATAATCAATTGTTTTATACATCCAAAACATTATTAAAAAACCAAAATTTCCATAAAAGAGGACATTATATTTTCAATATAGATTATTATGGTGACCTATGTTGAAATTATATTATATAAACAATCACCAACTCCAATGATCAAGAATCCATACCCTCCAGAGCGTCACCAATCATCTCCCCTTTTCCAAATTCTAATGGTTAAGATCAATATGGATATTTTTACATATAGTAACATGTAAAAAACATATACACCCACATATCCTATGAAAATACACTCTTTTATCAAATCATTAATCTTATATGAAATTATTTAGGTCACCACCCATAGGTAATGACACAAAAAACTGGGCATGTTCATGAAATAATGTTGCATATATGTTTAGGTGACTATGTCACTCCATATTGAATGTTTCATAAGATATCTCAACATATAGGGAAACTCACCATTTTCCTCTCAACTATATGAAGGAATATTGAATAACCATTATCCCAACTACTGGTCGATAAAAATAATCATTATACCATGAGGATTAAATATCAAACTATGTCTAAAGAATAGAAATTAATAATAATGTGACTATCTCCCAGCTCAACCACTATGTCCAATCACAAAGCTCTCCTTTATCAATGTATATATGCTACACATGAATCAACAAATATCAAGGGTTCACAACAACATTCCTGTTATCTCTTCACTCATATAGATCGTTTTTAAATGAAATAATAAAAGTGTTTCATTTTGGACTAAACATCCCATCACCCATGGGAATGTTTTTTCTATTAATATAATTCAATAATACCCTTAAATGTACTATTATATTACATATCAGTAAATAATGATCATGAAACATATAATTAAAAATAAAAACAATGGAAAATTGTTATGATCCAACATTTGGTCAATCAAATTAAAAAATATATATACAAACAAGTCTGTTTGTATTTTTAGTTCAATATATATAAAAAAATCATTTAAAATCATTTCAAAAGGAAATTCATGTTTCTATTTCCAATGATAGGCTCAAGACCATGGAACAACATAAAATTATTCTTATAAAACCCTTAATTTTTCTTTAAAAAAGTTTAAACATACAATTTTAAATTCTAATTTTTTTCCATTATAGACATGTTTTAAAAATATTTATCAATAAAAAATTGCATCCTATGAAACCCAAGAAAAATAATATAAAGAATTAAATCCTAAATGTTGGGTTAGAATAGTCAAATAAATAAGGCACCACCATTGAATATTTAGAATTCTATATTATATTAAGGATTATTAATCCATCTATGCATCTTATTTCTAAGGGGGTTGATCTCATAATTACTATGTTATTCAAAAACCCATCCTAACAATAATTGGAACATATATAACATTAATGAAAATAGTTGAATTTTTTATTTTAACCTCATATACATAATCAATAATATATCATAATAATTATGTAACATATATTTTTCCATCAGGAAATTAAAACACGCATTATGAATAAATAATCCCACAAAAATCATAAATACATTTTAAAATGAAATTCAAACATTGAATAATTAGTGCCAAACAGACTAGGTGGCACAATGATTCAAAAATCTAGAAAAAAGATTGTGTTAAATCCTCATATATCCCTAAATGTAAGGAATGAAAATTATAAGACAATACATCCTAAATTGATGTATAATTTCAAAAACAATCTCTAAAACCCCTAATACATCCTTAGATGTATATATATAACAATTAACAGAGGCACTACTATCGCCCTGTAAGACAATCCCTATGAACCACACATGAAATCACAAACATAATGATGTGATTAAAAGTCTATCTGTTAATGTTATACATAAAACCACATAGAGAACACAAGACCATTTGATGAAACATGATAATTAAATCAATAAAGGGGGTCATATTTTCTCATATATCAAATCACAAATTAAAACATACATAATCACACTAGTATAAAGGATTACATAATATTTACACATTAGGGAAACTAATAGGGATGATTGGTTCCGTAGGTAAAATAATTTCCTACATTTACCCCTTTCACTTCAAAATAAAAAAATAACTATTCATTAAATTAACAACATTCTCCTATAAAAAATAACAAATTATTCACTTGAATAACAATATTCAATGATATAATATATAGCCAATGAAACTGATACATAACATTGGAGAATAACTACCTGGAATCCTAAACTAATTAGAAACACAAATAGTTTATTTAATATATATATTGTGTCCATACACTATGTACCTTCTCAAATTCTACATAAAACCCATTTCTTTTTCCATCCACTGATAATAGATTATTACAATTGGGGGTTTTCAACAAAACCACCACACCAAATATAACGCTTGAATAATATTACATATTATCAAAAAATCATTTCCATAATCCAAATAAAAAAATTAAATTTGATCCATCCAATGAGATGATAATGGTTGGTACCCAACATATTTTGTTAACACTAAAATCAATGTAATATGATTAATTCCACACTAAAATGTTTCTCATCACTAAGAATCCTCATTTTTACCACATCCATAATTCATGAACAATATTGATTGTAGATTATTAATGAACTCATAATATTATACCTCCAAATCAATTCAATAACCTTCCTGCATGAATATATCTATTAATGTAACCATTGGAATAATGTTATATCACATTATTAAAATAACTTAAAATCAATTTTTCACAGTATTCTTAATCACATTGTAATAAATTGAAACTGATATATCCAAATTTTTTATTAATATTAAATTATTATTCTCTACAAACCCTAGTATTACGCATCACATAACTTAAAAATGGTTCAAAATTCTATTACTGGTTATAAAAAACTAATAAATTATTAATAAACCCATCTATATTAATATGAACCTCATACCTATAAGTAATAACTACTAGTGGATGATTCAAAATAATGGTTCTACCCATAATACAAATCATTTACAATGCCTTAACAAACTATAACAAACATTGAAAACCAGAACCCCTAATCTAGAAATACGATCTATTTTAATGTCCCATCGCGTCAGAAAAATGAGTAGTTTCTTGACTAATAGAATACTACAATACATCAAGACGATAAATGAATACACATGAGTTTTCCTACTAGTAATTATGTTTTATAGTGGTATAATGGGGAGACAATACATTATTATGAATTTAATAACAATGTTGGAAATAAAATCAAATGGATTCATCATCTTGATAGGACATTTAAAAAATTATGTCAAATTACGACAATAATTCAAAAATAAATCATGAAATAAAGAGTGGGAAATATATAGTAAGATATATGAAGTTATACATTAAAAAACTCAACAACCTAATAAAAAACCACAATACACTAAAAATTATTCTTTACTAATAGAACATTCATGATACATCATTCTCCATCCAAGTAGTATAATAAATAACCATGGACAAGGCTCATACCCCTAATTTAATCAAAAAATATTGTATTAACTACTAGGGTATAGAATTATATTGTGACCAGAGGAGGGTTTGAATAAAATTAAGAAGGCCATTAGAAATGATGTCCCTAACATAACCATTGTGAAATATTTCATTCCTATGAACTCAAGAAAAAAATTTATAATTACAATAATTGATAAAATGTAACAAAAATAATCAAAAAACACCAAATATATTGGGTGGGTAAAATTTTAGAATTAGAGATACATACTTCAACCAGTGTTAGGTTTCCATTGAACTCTCCTAGATGATTGTTACAAACCATTTTCCATCCAAAATATATATATATGAATATGAGGTCCAAAAATCATTCTTCCTTTGGTAATATAGCCACATATATATATATATATATTTATCTCTCTATAGGGGTCATTTTCCCCTTGAGATTAAGCATAAGTCCAATCCTTTTTCGGGGACGTTTTCACCAAAAGTTCACAACAAATCCTACATACGTTGGGCGATATAGTAATACTAACAAAAATATAAATACATTTCTCCCATATGGGCCATGATAAACCAAGATTAACCATAAATCATGATTCCCTCAGTAGTCATGTTCACCCAAGGATAACCATCAATCTCAGAAAAACCACTAAATTACTTTTTAAACCAAAACCACCCCGTCTTTATTTTTCCACATAACAAAAAATTAATTTTAAAAAAACCATTTCCATCAAAATCCATTTAAATTTACTATTCCAAAATAAATATAAAAACACATATATTATATAAATAATACCATTTCTCATTCACATATAAAAAAACTATACTTACTATTTCAAATAACATTAATTTTAAGCAACCATTTATAAAATACCAATACCAATTCTTATTAAATAAGAAATTTTTTAACATTTCATAATTCACATTTTGAAAATTATTTTATATTTTTCACAAAGTATCCATAGTTGGGGTTACAATATTTTTGGTATAATGAATACATGTTTTTTTTAATTACTAATAATCTAACATAAAAACAGTTAATTTAGGCTAGGGTGATGCATAACCATGTCGCATGAACAGAAACCATATCATATTTAAAATAAGATGATAATTTGTGTCATTAATAGAGAATAGTTATGTAATACATTGAAATTATTTTATATATTTATTTCTAAATAATTTTTGTTTCATTGATAGCTTTCGTTTCATGGAATAGTGTGTTTAAAATAACTGTAATCTATTACTAAAATTTTATTTGATGAATATAACATATATGTTACATTTTTTTGGTTGTGAATAGTTCTAAATAAATTATGAAGATAGAGTAGTTTTAATTTAATAACTAAATTAATTGGTTTTAAATTGACTACAAATGTAAATTAAAAGTCATTTTATTGTAAATTAAATGTTTCTCTAAAAAATTATTTGCATGTTTGTAATGTGTTCTTATATTAATAAATTTAATTATTACCTAATGGTGATTTAATTTCAGTAATTATATATATTCTACATTTTATATTTTTTATCATTCGTAAAATTGTTTTACATACATTGGATACGAATAAGTCCAAATTTGTTCTAAAAACTACATTTTTCTAAAAATAGGATACATCGTGATTTGTGAGCAGATTATACAATTAAATTAACGAACATATAAAAATATAATATTGAAATATTAATATCATAATTTTAATTAGTATGCTAATTTTTTTTAGATATGTACCATTTCTTTTTAAGCACTATAAATTGTAACCATGGTAAAATTAATCACCTCAATAAAGAATAAATTTTGATAATAATGGATTAAAATAAGTGATATGGGTAGAAAATTTAATCAAAATTATTATCATATGAATGTAATTTGATCCTTATAACACTAGGATCTAGTGTTAGTTTTTTCTATGACACATATAAATTAATATTACTAATAGTATATTTAATGAAAAGAAAATACAAAAGGTCATCCAATTATTATTAAAAATCACTTATCATATTATATATGGAAAATGATGGTTTGAATGATAATTAATGATTATTTTGGGAATAATGAAGTTAATTTCATGATAGTAATTTATTTATAATTTTTTAAAATATATAATAATATTAAATTCCCATATAGCACATACGTAGTATTTCATCAATGGATAGAAATATAAAATAATCTATTTTAAATATAATAGATTTAATTTTATTAGATTGTGTTATATAATTACATAAAAAATTATATATTAACAAAAATATAATTTATGTGATAATTTATATCATTAATATTATATAATTCAATTGATGTTACAAAAGTAAAATTAATTTAATTGTATCAATAATGAATCTAAGGATATATTATTGGAATAATATTCTTTTAAATTATTCAAACATTATAAAATCATAGAAATATGAAAATGGGACAATATATGATTGAAAATTTCATCCATTTTCCTTTTAGGAGCTCATTTTCAACATTTTGGTAAAATAATAATCCATTAAGAGTGAATTTTTTAATTTGGTTATTGTTCAAATTGGTAAATTAAATTGTCAATCTAAAAAATAAGGCTTAAAATATAATTGAAACTTGTAAAAAAATTTCAATATAGATATTTCAATAATATAATACCAATTCATTGAATATCTTCTCATTTAGAAATATTTTTCATAATAGTGTGTTTGTAAAATTTTAATATGTTTTGTAATTCTAGGTGTGTCATTTCTCCCCCTCATAAGAGTAAGGCTCTTACCTCTCTCAATTATCCCAGATTGAGTAATATATGTTTATTTATCGATGAAAATTACTCTTATAAACATACCTATAAAATTAATAATGTTTTTTGTTTTTTGAAAAATATAAATCCTAAAGGTCTATAAGATGAGACATATAGTTTTTCTATCAATGATGTGGAAATCACCAAAACTAATCAATTTCATTAAACTCTATATTTTATATCTAAGAAATAGTAAGTTTTTAAAATAAAATAATCACTATTGTATCATTAGTATAATTTAATAATAATATGAATACTGAATGATTATTATCCACCACCTTTCCTTCATTTAAATAATGATAACATTTCTCGGGCATATTTGCACATTATGAAATTCACGAAGTAATAAGATTCATATAAATTTAAAGTGTTCAGGGATGTAATTAATAATTAATTTAATAAACATATATGCTACAAAGGATATAATAATGATTATATAATGGTGAATTAGTTTGTACCTATCCTTTATTCAATCTAATGGAAATATAAAATAGCGTTTGTACATATATACAACATACTAACTCTATGAATGGTGTAATTTATTAATATATATCATAATTTTGATGATTAATTTATTTAAAAACTCAGTGACTCTTTATGATATTTAGTTAATTATTGTAATCTAATAGATGATTAAACTCATGAAAATTTCAAGGAAAAATACTACAGAACCAAAACAAACAAAAATAACAAAATTATTACTCCGAACATAGAGTTTAATCCCAAATTATTAATAAATGGGTGACATATAATTATACATAATCCAAAATATTGTGATACATTTTTGTATGTATATATAATATATTTATATTTAGTATAAATGAGGTTTGAACATATACTAAGAAAATCATACCCGAGGTAAGGTTTTATATCACAACCCCTAATATTCTATATTGTTAATGTTTATGAATTCAGTGAGGGAATTATTTTATTATTATATCTTAAAACAATTATATTTTATTCTCAAATATTTATTTTTAAAAAGAAACTAATTTTATTTTGTATTCTACTATTTATATACTCAAGATACAATAAAAAATTTTAGGATAATAGACCTTGTTAGTCTACCTTGACAAGAAACATTTTACACCATGTAAATATTTTTCATAAAATTTAAAAATATTTTATAAAATTATTTTGGGATTATATATTTAATGAAATTAATATAAAATTTATTTTTTAAAAAATGGTCTAAATAGATTCAATTTTTTATTTTCAGAATGTTGTATTGTTTGAGATTCTTACAAATGTGTGAAATCATTATTTTTATCTTATATATCCCGAATGGAGACACACATCATCCTGAATAATTATTTATATAAAAAATATTTTAAATTTTAATAATATTACTTTCAATGACAATTTTTCTCTTCGTATATTTGAAATTTTTTTATCTTAAATAATTCATTTCAATATAAAATGTGTATTCTGTTCTTCAAATTTTCCAGTGATATTTGGAAAGTATTCTAATCTCTGTGAAAATTATCTTTTTCAATTTAATGATTTTATAATGATATAATCTAATTATAACTTAGAAAAATTCAATTTATATTGTTTATAAATATCCTTACTAGGGAATATATTTATATTATGTATACTAGTACATCCAATACAAATTGTTATTATTTTTTTAAGTCAGGTTTATTGTCTTATGATATTTATTAGTCAGATAAATTAATTTAAAATATTTTATGATGGGTTGGGCATATTGTTACATTGACCCTTGATTCATTAGTAAGTCCCATAAAATAACTTTTTTTGGAATTTTGCCATGGAATTTCCCATTTATTTAAGATGTCTTTTCAAGAGGCCTTGAAGACAAGTTTAAGACTTATATAATTATAAATTACATGATTATGAAATTAGTTAAAATTTTGTATGTAATAACATTAATAGTTATAATATACACATATATGATTCTATGTCATGTTATTTTATATATGGAAATTTTTTGATGACCATTTATTCTTTCCATAATATTCATTTCCTAATAGCTTCTTTGTATGTATACTCTTAATGAGCATTTGAGCTCACCCATTTCTTATCATTCATTTTCAAATAAATCAATGGTGTGTATTACAATTTATATGAAGTAATATGATAAAGGGGGTGATTTTGTTCTTGAAGAACATATTATGTTGTATATTATTTGTGTGAAATTTAACTGAAATTAAATTATGTATCTATTTTTCCAAGACTAAAAAAACATTTTCCATTGTGATTTGGTCACTTGTATCTTGTACCAATTTAATAATGTAAAAAAATACTAAAGGCTAATAATGTTTTGGTATTTTTAGTTGGTACCATAAGATGGTTAGTATAATTATTTGGAACTAGGTTTAGGAAAAAATAGATTATAGAACACAAACATTTAATAATCGTTACGGATATGAATATGTTTTGGATAACATGCTAGTGTTTTTTTTAAGAATATGATTATTATTTTTTACTATTAATATATACTTGTCTTGATAATACACGTGGAAAAGGTTCAAACATAGATGAATGTAATGTTAATAACCCTAAAAAAATTGATCCAAGATAATATTTCACCTTATTACAGTGCATGTAAAGAATGTTCAAACTCTTAATTACATCCTTATGAAAGAGAAGGAGTTGGATGATGCATTGAATTTAAAAAATTGTACTAGATTATCTATTATGAGAATAAAAAACCTAATATTTATAATTTTCAAAGATTGGGTGTGGAAGTCATAAAGGAATGGGAGAAATCATATCTTTCTCTAATGAATGTGCAATCATATATACATGTCAATTAAAGATTAACATAAATAATATATTATACTAAAAAATAATTTGATAACTATTCCTTGGTTTTACCATGAATATGATGGAATGATAAAATTATTGAACGATGTATTTGTTTTTTCCATACCATATTTCAAAAAGGGGCGATTAGATAAGCATGATATTTCATCATTCTATGTTCAACCTAGAAGTATGATCATGTATGGATATCTAAATGTGTACTTTAGGTGGGATGACATAATGATAAATATAACTAAATATGTATCTCGACACCTGATATTTGAGTAGTAAGTAATGGTAAAGAGACTAAAAATTGTGTTGATTTTATAACTATTACCAATACTGTAGTTGAAATGGGAAAACATATTTAATGATTTTTCCTTTGGGATCCCTAAAATATTAATAGAAAATAAATATATATGGATTTTCCTCAATCAAACTTTGAATTTAGCACAATTCAATACTGTCAAAAATAATTTATTACATGATCATATTTCCTGATGATACATCAAGGAATGGTAATGTTTAATGATGTACCAAATTATATGTGTTAGGATTGAGAGATTAAATTTATGTCAATTTTATTGAGAGGCCTTCAATAGGAAAATGATATAGAGATATGTTTTAGTATTTCTTACTATCCCTAGATAGATGTTTTATCTCTTAGGATCATTTAGACATGATAGGATATTCTAAGATCGTTTTCTTTGTATTTGAAATGTTTACTTGAACAACACCATCCTCTAGTTGATTTTTCTAACATTATCTTTCACTCACGTATTCAAATGACTTCTTATGAACCCCTATATGAAAATATGTTTAGAACTCCAATGTTCTAGTTTGTATCTAGTGAAATAATTCTATTCAGAAAAAGGATATAATAGAAAAATTCATTGAATGTCATATTCATTCAAAAACATATCAATTCTATACGTAGACCATAGAAAATTTATATTATTATTGGTGATATTTATGGTTTGATGATGGTGAGAATATATTTTGGTGGAATTAATTATGTAATATGTTTTCAATATTTATATATTTTTGGGAAAATATCAATGTAGTTTATACCCTTATAGATTTTTGGTTGAGTATATAGTTATCTTATCACTTGACACATTTTGTGAACCTATCTATTGTTCAAGATCAAGACCTTGTATCTCTCAGGAGGATGTAAATAACATATCCATCATAGGTAATAAAAGTAGAGGTCATACTGCATGGATATGATTTATCCTATGAATAGTTAATAATATAAATCTTGGATCATAGAGATAAAGTTCTATAGAATAAGGCTAATAATTTGTTTAATGTTCCCTAGAGGACGAATAACTTCAAAGAAGCCATATTGGATCCCAAGGATGTGATGAAACAATGATACAATTAATTTTTTATATTATTGTGATATAATTTTATGTTTTAATTCAATTTATGTGGGGATTAATGTAACGCCATAAAAATATATGACATATTAATTTTTTATGAAAAATATATTATTTGATAGCTTTCATTAAACACAATATAACAATTTCCAAAACCCCAATATGATACAAACATTTTTTGTGAATATTATAAAAAATAAATTATAATTATTTGAAATTAACAGAAGTTAATAAATTATAAAAAAATTGTTTACATGTATAAAATAATTTCATTGGTTTTGAATTTATTAAAAATTAAATTGACAAATTTATACTAATATAATTTATTTTGAAAAACATTTTGAGTTTGTGAATAGAGTTTTTATCTTAATAATTAAATGTAATTATTTTTTGTTGAATAATTTTAATATAATGATTATATGATGTATTTATATAAATATTGTATCATTAATCTAATATTTTTATAATAATAGGATAAGGATAAATTATATTTTTTCCCAAAAAATAGATTTTTAAAAAAAATTAAATTTCATTAGATTTTGGGAATGAAATTTCCAACTATTATCAAACACTTATAGTAATTGAAACAAAAAATTGGATTTCATATTTGGAATTTGAATATTCAAATTTATTAAAAATTTTCTATCTAATTATCATTCATTATGAACTGTAACCATTATAATGTTGACAACCTGGGAAATGGATAAATCCTCATAACCTACTTGGAAAAAATGTGTAACAGCTCTAGTATTTTTTAGAAATATTTTTATTTCATTAAATAATGTAAAAAATTATAATATTTGGTTAAAAAAAGTTATTTAGATGAAACATTTTCTTAAAATGATATTTATAATATTTATTACAACGGAACATGAAAAATGTCACTATCAATTTTTAAATATATCCAAGTGTTCACAATGGGGAAAACATGTTTGGAAAAAAATAATGGATACCTTGATATTAATTATTTGTTTATATCATATTATTTTATTTCTATGTATTGGTATGTATATAATTAACATAAATTCTTACCCAGTACCAACATAATATTTCCTCAATTAATATAAAAACTACATAAATGATTCTAAAAATATTAAATGTAAAAAAATTGATTTAATAATTGTTTTAGAGGAATTTTGTACATTAATATGACATATTAGATATATGTTAATGGATTATATTTTAATTATATATTTTTCTTTATGTTTTAAATGTCAAATTAATTGAAAAATGTATAAAATGAAATTAATGATATTAATGGAAATACTATTCAAATTATTTTTTGAAAAATATATAAAATCATGGGTGAGGACAAGGGTGATATGATATTGTTTAATATGTTATCCCTGTTCAATTAATGATTAAATTATCATTATATAATTTAAATTATATCCCATTAAAATAGATAAATATGTTCCTACAGTTAAGGTAAAAAATGATGATTATGGGGTTAAACCGAAAAATGGGGAATAAAATACTACGTAGGACTATCCAAATTTTATTATAAGATGTAATTTCAACTATATGAGAATTTAATTTTATTAATATTTCCATTTAGAATATAATGTATATATATTGAGTTAGATATATTCTTATATTTTTTGTAATTTCATGTGTGTCTTTTATCTCCCTTATAATTAGACACCCTTTTACTCTCTTATTTATAGGAATTTTATAATGATATATTATCCATGAATTTTCCATTTCACTTCTAAAAATCATTAGACAAAATAAGGATGCACTTTTGTTAATAAATTCAAATATAGGGTTCTATTAGAGTAGATCGGAAAAAGTTCTTTCAATGTTGAGGCAATTGCCTTTACTGAATATTGTATTTCTTAACATCATAATTTTCCTCCTATAAATATATGGTATCAATAAAATTATAATAAATTTATACTCATCAATATAAAAAATCATCATCATTATTATTAAACAACTATTATCCACCCTCATTCCATTAAATTAAATTTTTTAACATTGCTCATGCACATGTGTGGACTTCCACACATAAGAAGAAATCTGATTCATTATCATTTATGATTTAAATAAATGATAATATAGGTAGATAAAATAAATATTTATTAAATTGATTATATATTAATTAATATTTAAAAGTGAATTATCATTTACCTTTCTTTTTTTCTATATTTCAAATAGTGAAAATAGCATTCATGTGTTTATAATACATATCATCTCAATGAATGGTATAATTCATTTTTCTTGGTATGACTATGAGGGATTACTCAAAATAAGTATACAATGAATATAAATTTTATTTATATAATTAATAATGTTATGGAGTTGATAAAAAGATGATTAAATAAAAATCAACAAAACTGTCAAACCAAAACATACATGAAAAATAAAGTAGTTATTACCCGTTACATTTATTTTAACAATGAATTATTAATAAAGTGGGGTTGAATTACTATATATAAATTTTATATGGTATTATATAAATGAATATAAATTTTTAATAAATTTATAATAACAATATATTTATTATGATGGAGGTTTTGAAACATATAAATGAAGTCAAATATGTGGTATGAGTTTATTTCTCAATCCCATAATTATTCAAGATAATTTGTGTTTAAGTGCTCACAAGAGGAATTATTTGATCTTTAAATATTATGAAAAATATATTTTTTATAGTCTATGGTTATTTAAATAAATTAAAAAACTCTATTAATTTACTTTTATTCATGTTCTCATGTTATAAAAATAATACTTGTAAGGGAAACTACACTAACATTTCTACTTGACCAGAAATATTTCTCTTCCATACCCATGATTCCCTTAAAATGTATAAAATTGGGTATTTAATGTTATCAAATAATTTATTTAAAAAATTACATTATAATGAATATTAAAAAAAATATAAAGGTAATATTCTTTTTCATTTTTTAAATTACATATTTGTAGACCATTTTAAAAAGGTATGAAAGGGGTGATTTTAAAACTTATACAACATGAATATAATATTATGGAATCATGATCAGTCTTTTCTTCGAAATTTATTTTAATATTATAAAAAATTATATTCAGAGTAAATTTTTTCTTATTTATTTTGAAATATTTAGATTTCAAATAGTTTATTTCAATGTGAAAATGTTTATTTTCCACATGAAATTTTACAGTGAATTCTTTAAATTATTTTCACCTATGTCAATATAATTTGTTTAATATTGTGATTAAATATGGATATACAAAAATCATACCATGCGTTATATTTATATGAATTGTTTATGATCTATTTGACTATATAAATTATTGATAATTTATATACTAGTTTTACTAATATAGATAGTTATTTATTTTTATGGAATGTTTGTCAAGTTATTTTGTATATTCATATGATGAATATATTAGAATTATTATGTGATGGGTGGGGAATATAACTATATATCCCAA
Source organism: Viscum album (assembly GCA_963277665.1). Lineage (NCBI taxonomy): Eukaryota > Viridiplantae > Streptophyta > Magnoliopsida > Santalales > Viscaceae > Viscum > Viscum album. Next base: position 1,151,984 of record CAUJRU010000071.1, read on the forward strand.
CGAAACATCATAGGTAACATGATAAGTTATATATTTGGTATTTTTAAGATGCCTTATCTAACTACGTAAGAGGTAATTCAATGAAACCTCGACGATAAGTCTCATATGTTCATCATTATGAATACCATAATTTTGAAATTGGTTATTTATGTCTGATTAATTATTTTAATACTTATGATATCATGGGATATGTTGGTAACTTATGATATTTATTATATGTAATTATTTATTATTAATTAATTAATTCCATATTATAAATTCCTTATTATTTATTTTTTATACGCATTCCATCACTGAGAATTTAACCACTCTACATTATTGTGTGTACTTTAACCAAGATTCTAGGATGGGTATTATGAATTATATATATGGACACTAAAAAGTAATGAATGGTGTTCTGAGTTAAAATTCAAGGTTATATTTTATTTTTTCAAATATATTGTGAAATTCAAGTATGTATTTATTTTTCAATGACTACTAAACTATTCAGTCCTTTGAGATGTGATTACATATATATAGTAGAAATTTAATAATGAAAATCTAAAGTCTTTGTTACTAGGGTGGTGGTACATATATCCTTCCTCATCTGAATTAGCATACACATTAATACTTAGCATAATAACCTATCACTTGAGATCATCCAAGACCAATGACTGGTGATAAATCCACTTGCGATCCAAACTCAAATAAAATAAGTAAAAATTAATAAATTATAATAAAATTATAAGAAAATTATAAGTAATTAAATACTTTATAAATTGAACAAAAATAAACTAATTATTCATAAAATAAATGTTTTATGAATCAGCTCTGAAACCTAGTACATCAATACCTGATATTTTTCTAACATAGCTTGAAGGGCAATCCTGGTCCCCACGGGTTCATCACTACACCATGACATCAAAAAGAGTTCAAATGGATTTTTTTTACATAATAAAAATAAATTAAAACATATAAAATGGACTATAAATAGAAGATAGTTTGTTAGAAAAACTAGCCCCATGAATAATTGAGTATCACAAGCTAAATGGTAGTGATATAAGTGACACGTCATCTTGAATAAAACAACATCCTATAAGAAGAAAAATAATCTACATTTAATGAGTGTATTATATATCCACTAATCAAAAATATTATACGTTATACCATGAATCATGAAAACCCAACACCTCAAAGTGAATCATTCCCCTTTACTGGACATAGAATAAAAAATCTAAATAATCCTGATGGTAATGATAGGGTGTGAGGAAAAATAGATGATAAATATTTCACAATTTTTTTTATAATATGTTCCAATTAAAATAAACTGTTTATGCTTCAATTTAATAAAAACAATCATGGAATATTATTTCCATATTTTTGGAAAGAAATTTATTAAAATTAGTATAATGGATTCATTTAAAATATAGGTTGTGATGAAAAAATATATAAAATGATATGGATATGAATAAAATATTTCAATAAAACACTAGCATGTATAATAAATTCCAAATAAGAAACAATGGCCGTATAACATTAGGTTAGTTTGTAAATAGATATATTATAATCAAACTACTAACTCAATCATCATATATCAATGTGTTTTCACGTCCCTGGACCTCAATCCATCAAGGAATATTTATTCAACTCTCCATATGGGAAAACCATAGTTAAATGGGATTAGTTTTAGATATAATCCCCAGTCCCATGATAGGTAGTTAGAGTAATTGTGTGCATGTCCTAATAACCCACTAACTATTTTAGTTCACATGACCTTTCAATCAATGAAAAAACCAATAATGGAAATATAATTTAATTTTCTTTCATCATTCAAAGATAACATTTCAAATGTCATGTTTCAATATCCCATGAAAATTTGAAGACAAAATAATAGATATTTTCTAAAAATATTTCTTTCTAAATCATCTTTTATTTAAGGAAATTATTCCTAGAATAAATGTCAACTCATATCAACAAATATTTATCTATTTCATTACATCCTCTCTCAAAATAAGATAAAATAATATATTGTTAATGTAGTTATTATTTCACAAATCCATTCATTTTAATTCAAAAGTCAATTATAATCAGTTAAATTATAATCCTTTCAAAAAAATCTACAAATAAGAAAATAAATCCATTTGTTCATGTGTATAGAAAATACTTAGAGAGGCTCCTACCTTTAGTCACACAGTCATGAAAATAGATGATAGTGGAATCTCAAATGGAGAGTCAATGAATTAAATGAACATGTTCGATTATGAAGAATCAAAATCCATCATGAACAAAGATCTAACACATATACCACATGCTGACTCCCCACTCTGAAACTGAAGAATAAAATAGTGGATAATTTCTATAATTGTGATATTTCACTTATAGGGAAGATATTAGTCACATAAAGTGGAACTCCAATCTAAGAGAAATGGGATTGGATAATTCCAAAATCCATATAAAGAACCTCCCAACAGAAATGAAACTAACATGGTTCTATTTGGGAGTTGTTAAGAAATAAAATAAGTGATCATTATTTTAAACTCTTAATACCTAAATCCTCAAATTACCAGTCAACACTAAAGAGTTGAAATGATGAAAATTCACCAAATTATTAAAATAGTGTAAAATAAAATAGAAATGCATGCTTGGTTCAAAACATGACGGATAAAAGCATCAAAATCCACACTATATGTCTATAAAAACATGAAAGTACAATATTTTAGGATAAAACATTGTGTCGTAGGACCTATCCTCCATTAAGTGTATATAATACATCCTCCAATAAATTCCAAAATAATGGAAAATATATAATGGATAAAATACCACACCACAGTCCTCCAAAATACAACCATAAACTCAACATGTTTTCTATGATAAAAATGGATGGTGATCAAAAAATAGTTATTTTGAAACCCAATCATCCCTGCCATAGTTATAACTAAAATAGAAGAACCACCCCATGGTTTCATGAGACAACTACATCTTCAATGTTGTAGAAATTATATATATGTTTCATACTCTCTAACCAACATCATAAAAATATTTAAAACACTAAAAATAAAAAAAAATCACAAAATTGAACCAAAATTAAATAGTTATCGACGAATGTTGATTAATGTTCTAGAAATCTAATAATTGGTTGATATTATTACCATCATAAATCATATCCCCCCAGAATGAATTTCGAAAAAATCAATGAGGAGGAAAAAACACCATTCATCTATCATCAGTGCCACATTGTCTAATGTCTCATGTTCATTAGAACCATACTTTTACAAAAATTGAATATAGGTTTTGAGATACCATAAAGAACCATGATCTTAAAAAAAATTTATTCTAGGTCATAGATAAATCTAGTTCAACATCATGGAATTTATAGATTAAAATAGAAGATGCATCATTGAGAAAATTTATACGATATGACTCAAAAAACATGTTATGTATCAATATCAAATTTTCTAAAATGGAAAAAATCTCAGCCCCCATTCATATTTTTTCAATAATAAAATATTTTACCATGCATATTGGTGATAATTTTTTCTCTTCAGCAATCCTACAGTGTCCCGACTATGGTGGAATATTCCAAATCCAGCGGTTCACTAACTAAATACTCCATATTCCATAAAAACATAACATAATATTTTTAATTGAACTATGAACCTAAAATCCACTAAAAAATATTTAAATAGTTTTTCACCATTTATTAGACCAAAATGTTCCAACTAGGGAAGCTTCACCAATATCAAACAAATATAAATATTATTTTTAGGATGAACACATAAGGCCTTAATGTTTTACATTTTCAGGAATGATTGGTAACTGTTATAATAGAAAAAATATACCAGTCCCATTTTTCCATCCATTGACCCCTTAATGCTGAGAACACAAGTTTAAATAATATAATATAATGTTTTTATAGCCCATATTTCCTTTCTATCTATCTAAAAATGATAATTCATACTTATGTTATCATGGAATCTCATTATAGCATTGATGTAACACCCCACAGTTTTCTAAAAATAAATTTAATTGCATGAAATGTTGTTTTAGGTAGATATTTATAAGTTGCCTTTAAACACAATTTTTCCACTTCTATGATTTGATTTTTGTAAAATAGTCATCTACTCTTCTATTCGGTAAGTTATTTGGAGTCTAATGGAACAAACATGATTTTTTATGTGAATAATAACCTACTATTAGGAATATTTAATATGTAATTAATGTATATTAAATTTTATTATTTTTTTAATTTCTTAATGCTTTATGATAAAAACATCATAGTTATTTTTTCATTGTGATATGAAATTGCATATATATTTAAAATTTATTATTTTTGAATTAAGTATGATTTTATTTAAAAATTAAATTAATAATATTTATAATATTATTTTTAAAAAATGATGTTCATATTTAAATTCTACACATTGAAATATGTTTTGGTTGAATTTTTGGTATTTATCTGAAAAAGTGGAATTATTGGTGAATAGTAAACGTATTGTTTCTGTTTCAGTGTGCTTAATGAAAACATTAATAATATAATAATTATGTAATAATTATAGAAGAATTTTTTCTATAATATATGTTATTAGGTGTCCCATGTGGAAAATAACATGGTCAAATACCGTGTGCATGCTTATAGTTTTGTGAAACCTGTAATGAGGTGTCCCTTGGGAATTAATAAAATATTACCTCAATTTTTCTATATATACCCACCCATTCATTAATTCCAATCATTCCAAATACCTCATAAACATTTATATTTCATTATTACCTCCATATTAATCATCCAAATTTATCCTCATGTCCCCAAGGTCCCGAAATTCATTTCTTAGGTGTTACTCTTCAATGTAAGAGAATTTTCAACTATTTTTTCAAATTCATGTTCTATTTTATGTGGGATAACATTAATGTTTACATTCCATCGTCTTAATAAGATTTTATTCCATCTATATAAATTATTATTATTCATTTATGGATGGTTTAACAGTGTCCCATCCCTTTTAATGTTTTATAAAACATTTTTCCTAACCATTATGCTGTAGAATTTCCATAAGGGATTTGTCAAATTTTCTTCAATTTCGAGTTACTTTATTTTATATTTATTTCATAGTCTACCCTTATCCAGAAGAAATGAATTATCTATTATCATAAATATTCATTATTTCATCATTTTTATGGAAGATTCACCATTATACTTATTCTCATCTCCCAATAATTCAAGAAAATAAAACATCGTCTGTGATGTGTCGATTTACCAACATCGTGGATGTTGATATTTCAATTTATTTTACTTATTTCAAGGATGGTTATGAAATGATTCATATAGTTGAACCAGATTATAATCTATGTATTTATCTTATATAATATTCTGGAATTCTTTTTTTACACATCTGATTAATTTATAATACTAAATGAGTTTATTGTGATCAGAGAATTGCCAAAATGTCCTAAACAAATTTCAAAAATTTTGTACCTTTTGAATCATTCTCATTTAAGAATTCAGTATTATAAAAGGTGTAATTTATGGTATTAGAAATATGTAAATAAAATTCAATTCCAACTATGGATTTTCACTTCTAATCGAAATTAATACCCCTCATGAACTGATCATGGAAACCATGTAAAGAACACACCTGACACAATGTTAATAACAAAATATTACTAATAAATGTGTCAAATGATGTTGTTAAATTATATTATAAGGTGTTATATAAATTAATATGTTTATTTAAGATATTAATAACAATATTTTAACCATTATACAAAATTTTTAAACATGTTTTACTTAATACATCCCATAGGTATGTGATTTTTTAACCCAATTTCGGTTATTTGGGTTAACCTTCTACATAATACATTTTGTGGAATTAATATTTTTGATGTGATAATTTTTTGTTTAAATAGTGTTTCATAATGTGTATTTATATTTAATATGCATATCCATTTAATTATTTTAATTCTCGCTCTAATTATATTTTAAGGGGCATAATTTTTTAAATCATTTTAAAATTCACTATAGTAAATTTCCAAAGTGCTTTTTTTATATGTATATGGCATGAGTAGTTTCCTATTATTATAAAGATACTTTATTACATTGATATGTTTCTTAATGATAATATATGTTGGTTTGAGCCCATTATAGCTCAATATATGTTTGGTTGATCCCATTATAGCACAAGATATGTTGGGTTGAGCTTATTATATCTCAAGATATGATCAGTGAGCCCCATTATAGCTCTCCAATTCATTGGGTACATCAGAGATGGAAGTTGGGAAATAGGTTATTCTATCTATAACGGTGAATGTAAGAGTGATATTGAAAATATTTACCACGTAAACAACATGATTTTTCTATGCATATGAGTTTTTATGATTATGGGTTTTTTTGGTTCTTATGTTATCACTTGACTAATGATTTCTTTCTTTATATAACTTAATAAGTTTTACACTCACCCATTGTTTTTAATTTTTTTTAATATCATATAAGGATGGGTAAGATAAATAAGGGATTCGTTAATTTTTATATGAATTATTGTTTGACAAATCATATTTTATGTTCAAATGTTTTACTTTTTGAATAAAATAATTGATACTATTTTTAAAGTATCCTTTTGTATGAATGTTGTATATAATGTGTGTAAGATATACTAATTCAGAAAAACTGTAAACCTTAAAATATCCTTAAGGGTTAATAAAGTGTGTTCTTCTGTAAAATTCTATATTAAGTAACGTTTTAAGGTCAGGTTATTGTAGTTGGTAACATGGGATGGTTTAGATAACATTAGGGGTTAGGATAGTATTTAAAGAATACCATAACTGGTTTTCACTCTATGGAAATTTAAAATGACAAATAATTTATTTATTACCAAGTTGAATCATCTACATTATGTTTTTATAGAATGGGTTTTCACATAAGAAACAAGGAACCTAAAGTTGGAAGGCACCAAAAAGATGATGTGTGTTTGAATTTGTAGCCAAAAATGCTGGGAATCAGAACTGAGGAGTATGTGACATCAATGAATTAGTTGAATCAGGAAATGAATAGTGTGGTAAACATGATAGAGAGTAACATCATATAACCTGAAAAACATGTCTTTGGGGGATCATGTTTTGGGCCCATATCTACCAGCATGTAGTGGAACAACATATACAATGATATATGAATGATGGATCAATGATCTAGAAAAGATATTTGATGTCATGGGATGTTTGTAACATTAAAAGGTAATACTTTCCATTTATCATTTAGAAGGTGTAAAAGATAAATGGTATTCTCTAGTTAAGAATAATAGAGAAGTAGATATTCGTGACAAATTGGAATTTGTTGATTTTAAGTCTTTTTCAAGAAAAATTGTTTCCCAAAATTGTTTGACACAGAATGGATATGAAATTATTGGAATTTATATAGAAATATGATGATTCTATGGAAAATTATGAAGCCAATTTTACAAGACTATCAATGTACATACTATATTTTACTTAGGATTTTCAATGTTAATTTATTAAAATTTACTCCTATTTGTATGTGTTTTTGAGATAAACATTGGCTTTATGAGATTTTAAAAGAAATGAAACGCTTTTTCGAAGTGCTAAAAACATGGTGATGGAGTTTTTTGACACATATGTGCTTCTGGATGATAATATTATGATTCTATCTGGTTGGAAAAAATGGGTAAGAAGTTGTCAAGGAAGTTTGGAGGTATGAAAATGAATTTCTCTTCGTGGAAAAAGTCTTGTAAAAAGCATCCTGGTGAATGTCATGTAAATTCTGGGAAACGCTATAAATGTGGAATGTTTGGAAACATATATCATGAGTGTAAGGAAAATGATATGAAAATTATTGATATGTTAATGGTGAGATGCATTAACTATATGGAATTTGGTCATTTTTATAATTTGTGTCTAAACCAAGTCACTCAAACAGGTAATCAGCATGATTGAAAGGAGAAGGGTTAAGTAAAATCATTTGCAATAACATCAGAAGTTATTGACTAATAAAATGAGGAGGTGTCATCTCTAGGGAGCATAGTATTTTTCAATGGTAAAATGAGATTGAGGGACTATCAGTTGAATATAAATGGTGAAGAAAACCTGAATACAGCATTCTATACTAGGTATAGTCATTAAAAAATTGTTGTTATGTTGTATGGGTTAAATAACACACTTGTTGTATTAATTTATCATTTGAATTAAGTATTTTATGAGTTCTAGGATAAATTTGTGGTTATGTTTATTGATTAAATTATGGAATTCTCTAAGAATAAATTGGATCACAAAAATTATTGAAGGGATGTATTGATAACCGTAAAAGAAAATAATGTGAATTGAAAATTCAGCAATGGTGATTTTTGTTTTCACCTGATTTATTTTCGTGGGAAAATTGTAAATAAGGATGGAATAATAGTTTTTCCTTCCCAAAAAAGTGGTTGATGAATTTCATAGACCTACATATGTTACAAAAATTCATAGTTATCTTGGATTAGAAGGTTATTACCAATAGTTGGTTATAAAAATTCACACTTATCTAGCCCTCTAACTATGTTAACATGAAAAAGGAGTTAAATTTTTTTGGATATAAGAATATTATTTTTGATTTCAAGAACATAAGTAGATATTGGTGAATACTCTAATTTTTTTCTTTCTTTCACAAAATGGTGAGTTTGTAATCTATAGTGATGCTTTATTGAAGGTTCTTTGTTTTGTTCTGATGTAGAATGATTTGATAATTTCTTATGTTTCAAGTGAACTAAAATCTCTTGTGTTAAATTACCCCCCAAATTTATGGATTCCTTGAATCAAAATCATCATGCATCATTATCCATGTTACCTTTGGAACATTTTCCCTTGATTAATGATTTGTCAAATTTTGGAATAGAAGTTGTTGGTGCTAGGAATATATATATTCTATTTCATGATTTAGTGTAGTCATCATTATTTGACAGAATAATGTAATCGCAGAAGGAAGATGGTGAGAAACATAAAAATATATAATTGGTTAGAATGGGTATGTTTCCAGAATTTAACATTGATAAATATTATGTTTTATGATTTAGAAAAAGGTTATGTGTGACTTTTGATTCCCGGTTGATGTGATATTTTTTTATGAAGCTCATACTTCATTATTTTCAGTTCATCACGGATGTACTATGATGTAATGAGACATTCCTGAGTATTATTGGTGAGATGGAATGAAAATGGATATTGTATAATTTAATGTGAAATGTTTTTCATATAAACAGGTTAAATCGGAGTAGAATTTATCGAAAGGTATGATTCATACTTTTCTAGTGCTAGTGTGGAAATAGGAGAATATATCAATGGGCATCTTGGTGAGACTGCCTAAGACTTCATGATATAATAATGCGATTTGGATTATTGTTGATTGGCAGAAAAAATCTTCATTTTTCCATTCTATTTGAGATAAAATGTCATTGGATGAGATGTCTTGATTGTACGTCATAGATATTGTCAAGTTACATTGTGTTCCTCTTTCCATTGTATCTGATCAAGATCCCAAGTTTACTTCTAACTTTTGGAACAAGATTCAGAAGTCATTAGGCATAGAATTAAATTTTATTACAAATTTTCATCCCTAATCGGAATGGCAGTAAGAATGCTCAATTTAGACTTAGGAGGATTTTGTTTGAGATTTTTAAATAGACTACCATGGATGTTTGGATCAACATATTTCATTAGATGAGATTTATTATAATAAAAGATTTCATTCTTGTAACACCCTAGGTAAATAAAGAATAAGACATCTTTATATTTATCCATATTTTTGAATAAAATATTAATATTACTTTAAAGGGTATGCTATGCTCGATGGCGTACCCAATACGCAACCACGAGTTTCTTTGGAATCTTACGTTGTACTCTAATAATAAAATAATATTATTTTAAATGGTAGTTAAAGCCTATCCATTGTAATGGTGGGAATGAACAGAACTAACTACAAAATGATTATATATGTCTGTCAAATATTTTTACTCTTTACAATAAATGTTAGAGGATAAAAATTGCAAATGAATCCAGTTTTTAAGCGTAAACATTCTAATATTCTTTAAAAGGTCGATTAACCGCCTTTTGATGGTGAACCCCTTTTAAATCCACTTTTTGACAATTTTATAAGCTCTATTTTTCAAAATAAACATATTATTTATGATTGGGACAATTAAATTTACCTTGGGTTAATTTTTGGTATTTTTCTAACAGTGTTCATTTTTCAATGAATGGTGAAAAATACTGCATTTTACATCAAAACTGCTTTTTCATATAATTTAATTATATGGTTATATTATCTTTTTAATTTTTTTAAAGTGTAATTAAAATATATTTTTACCATGTAATTCAATTATGGTCATTGGGATTAATTTCACTTTGGAATTGGGCATAAACAGGTGCTAAACTTTTCATAAATATTGTTTCTAAAAAACCCGCTATTTATTTTGACAACGAAAAGTTTTTTTTAAATTAATTATTGCAATTTATGTGTTTGGAATTTGGTAAAATGTATTACATATTTGGAATCAGGAGGTCCAAACTATGTAATTGTGACTCTTGTTTTTGGACATTATGAATAGTAACGACGGTAATTATCTTTAATTATCTTGATTAATGGGTAATCAGGTAGTTTAAGATAATAAGACAATATCATAATAATAAAAAATGACAACAACATGTGTCCTAAGGCTACTAGTTGTCTCATTTCTGACCATGGGATGCCTTGTGCCAAACTTGGGGGCCCCATGGAATCACTTTTGTGAGAAAGTGACTTTTTATCTTTCTATTTTTAAAGAATGTTAAATGTAATAATGAATGTATCACCTAAGTAAAATATTTTTAATTTTGTCTACATAAATGATATGTTAGACTATAAATATTTATTATAATGATTAAAAGATTTCCGACATCATGATATTTTTTTTATAATTTTTAGACACTAAATAAAATAAATTATTTATGACATCATGATGATGCAGCAATGACCTCATTATTTAACGATTTAAATAAAATGAAAAGATAATGTAAAATTAAGACCTACACATGTCCAAAACCTATTGGATGGGTGGTATTCGAACCCTTATCACCTTATCCTCGAAACAAATCAATGTGGGACCATTAAAATCTGAAACTCATTTTAAAATAAAGTTACATTTTATACCTTTCCAAGAGTGCCCCTCCTCTCCTCTTATAAAAGGCCCCCACCTATACCTCCTTACCCACACTTCCAAAGCCTTTTTCTCGGCCAACCCCTGCCCATTTCGTCTCTCCACATCCCTCTCTAACTCCTTGAAGCCTCACTTTGGGAATAAGTCTTCCCAAGGAAGCCTTTGAGCTCAAACCAAAGGGAGTTACCCGATTTTAAGGTAATGTCTTCACTTGTGTTCTTTTGTTTTATTTTGCTTCTCTAGCCCCCTAAACAATTTTTATTCATTTATTTTGTAACAACTATAGTATCAAAAATATACTAGGATGTTGTTATAAGAATAATTCTAGCTACACTTACACACACCTACATCAAATGGTTAATCAAGATACTGTTTCTGTGGATGACGAATTTCTGCCTCACGAAATGATGATTGTTCAACACTCATATAACACCTTAAAAGGTGGCCATTAAGATGTCACTATATTTATATATGATATATAATATGCTTATTTTTATGTATTTTTCTTTTATGGCATACCTTTATGGTTTCCATTGTTGGTAAACACGGTAATTTCATTTTAGGAAGTGCGGACTACCGCCCCCTCAAAGTGATTTGATTCGTTAATGCCATATGTGGGATGTATAAAGGATTGATTTAAAGTTATTATATATGATGTATTTTACATATAAATGATGAATGTAATTCTGGAATTAAAATATACATACCTCTCATTTTTTTTAATTCCATTAATATGACATAGAAATGAAAGTAGCGTTCATGCGTAAGTACGGCTTACCGTCCCCATGAACGGTTCATTTCATTTATTACCTCTAAATGATTATGTAATATTATATATACATGTATATTTTGGATATATATGATATATATGATATCCAAATCATTAATATAATTCTGTATATAATGAACATTTGACCACACGAACAACATGTAATTGTAAGAAGTCCACTTTCGACTTAAGCACTAAATATCGACAAAACAAACATTATTAACTTAAATGATTACATAATGTTTATAACATGGAAATAAGTGATATAAAAGGAATAATGAACTAGAAAAAGTTTCTTAATAAAGTTTAAATTATCTCAAGTTTATTATTCAGGATGTTAAAGAATGATCGAGTCAAGTCGGACCCGAGGTAAGGGATCCTACTCCACTCTTTCTTTTTAAGTACATTCTATTATGTCATTCCTTTTAAAGCTCATCTTTCTTGTTATTGGGATGTTCTTTTATATTAATCTTACTGTAATTTTTATGTTCATGTGATGAGAGACCCTATTCTCTCCCATCAATCCATTTTGGAAGTTTTGAGTGGCGCCGTTAGACTTCCGAATTTTCGTAAGAGATCTAGCCCCTCTCTTTCTTTTTAAGTACTCTCCATTATTTCACTTCTTTTAAGCTCCTATCTATTATGTTGGGGGTTGTTATTTTATATTCCTCTTTCTGTAAAATTTACGTTCATATGATGATAGACCTTATTTCCTCTCATCAATCCATTTTAGAAGTCTTAAGTAGCGTCGTTAGGCTGTTGAGTTTTCGTAAGGGATTTTTCATCTCACTTTTATTCCCATGAGATTTATGCTACATTTGCCACAATTACCATTGAGTGGTGTATGTACTGCCCATTTTTTACTCATTGTGTAATATACTTTCATTTATGAGTATTTATATCAATGTTGTATTGTTCTTCTTTCACGGGGTGCATGTCTCGAAAGATACCCAAGTCGGTAAGGGAACCTTTCACCCTCCTCTTTTTAAAAGACTTATTTTATTATGTCTTTTAATTAAAATACTATTACGTTGGGATATGTTCTTCTATATCCTTATTGATTTAAATTTTATTTCCATGTGATGAGATACCCTTTTTATCTCTCTTCCACTCATTTTCTGAATTTTGTAGTGATGCCGTTAGGTTGTCAAATTTTTGCAAGGAAACTTCTTAACCCAAATTTGATTCTTTGGGATAAACTTGTACTCCTTGAATATGTCATTCTATGAATATGTGTGAATAACCTCTGATTGTTCTACACTTAATATCCACTTATATTTTTTGTATTCGTTTTCACACATAATTATGTAATTGATTTATCCTTAAACCAAGGATACCGTCTTTGTGTGGGACTTCGTCTCAATCTCCATTCATTGAGGCATATTTTATTTTATACACAAACTTCTTTTATAAGGTGTATAAAACCCTTTTACTTTTACGTTTATCCAAAGGGAAGCTTTTTTATACGAAGCGGTTTACAATATGACCACAGGGAATGTTTTTTTTCATATGTATGCGGCAACAATGACTTCTCCGCCCTCGTGACCATTATTTGAGTGTCAGCTTCCTCTACAAGCCATACCTTATTTTTCAAAGAAAAATAAATACCATGTTTTACTTTTCATTTAGTTTGGTGTTTAAAATGGGTTTCATAATGTTTTTATATCAATGTGTTGTATTGATATCTTGTGATTGAAAAGTGGAAATGTTATGTTTCCTTTATGCATGTTTTATGTGATACGATTATGTTATGGTTCTTGGGCATTGTTATGGAGACTGGTGGTTCCGTGATAAACTAAGTGCGGGTGAGCCCGATATAGCTCTCCAATGCATTGGGTAACGCGAAGGAGTGAAACGTTAAGGTTTCTCCGAAGAGATTTAGGGAATATACTGTGGTGTGTATTCCAAACGTAACCAAGAGGGTTACTCCCTACGTAAGAATGTTATGAATGCCTAAAGTTACCTTTTATGTCTTATGATTTCTATGATTTATTTATGATTTGATGAGGTATGTTAAAGTGCCTATGTTTTATGGGTAAAGTATGATTTCATTCTTATGTATATATGAACACATGTTTCCTTTCGATATTTTTATAATCCTTACTGAGCTTTTTATGCTCATCCCATGTTTTTGAAATGTTTTTCACAGGTCAAGGGAACGGTACATGATGTGATGATAGTGTCAAGGATGTGTCAAGAAAGAATACATGCTTTATTTTTAAATATGTTTCCGTTTATGGGAAGAAAATGAATACTATATTTTATGTAACCACTTTGTTTAAATGTGGAATGTAATGCAAGTTTTATGATCTAATTCTCTAAAACTCTAAACCTGAAAAGATCCTCAATTTGTAATATTTTAATAACTCAAGATTAAGTAAGGTTTGATGTCGGGGCCTTATAATTCTAGTATGAAGATGTCACATATTGAGGAATTATATGGGAATCGCTGTCAGACTCTAGATTTTTGTCATGAAGTTGGGGAAAGAAAGTTAATGGGGCCCAAATTAGTCGAGGAAGTGGCTGAGAAAGTGAATATGATCTAGTCTCACAAGGGGGAATCTTAGAGTAGGCATAAAAGATTTGTATATAATATAAATAAAGAAATCTCTTTCGAGGTAGGTGAACAAGTCTTCTTTAAAATATCTCTTTGGAAAAATGTTATTCGATTTTGTAATAAATGAAATTTAATTCCACAATTCATTAGTCCTTCTGAAATATTAGTGAAATTTGGATAAGTTGCATACCAATTAGCTTTGACTCTGAGTTTATCTCAGGTAAATAATGTTTTTCTTCTTTTGATGATGTAAATGTATGTTCTAGATTTATCCCAAGTCTTGATCCTAGAAGCAGTTCAGTTGGAAATGAATCTTTTTTAGGAAGAGAAACCATTTCAAATTCTTATTTTAAGGTGATATGTAATGAAAAATATGGGAATACACTAGGTAATGGTTTTGTGGAGAAACAAAATGTTTGAAGTAGAAACACGGGTGTCTGAAAATTATATATGGAAAAGGTATCGTAACTTGTTCAATAACTAAATAAAATTGTGAGGATGCAATTTCTAGAAGGTGAGAATAATGTAACACCCCAAGGCCTTCAAAAAATAAATTTAAGTGAATAAGACAGTTTTTTAATTATATATTTATAACTATCCCTTAAACACAATTTTTCCACTTCTATGTTTTGTATTTTAAAAAATGGCCATCTACAATTCTGTTCGGTATGTTATTTGTAGTCTAATTGAATCATCATGATTTTTTATGTGAATAATAACATACCCTTATGAATAGTAATACGATCATAATGAATGGTAAAATTTATTATTATTTTATTTTGATATGGTTTTAAGATAATGACATCTTGGTTAATTTTTCAATGTTATATGAAATAAGTTATACATTTAATATTGTTAATTTCAGAATTAACTGTGATTTTATTCGAAAATTAAGTTAATAATATTTAGAAAATTACTTTAAAAAATGGAGTTTATTTTTAAATTCTACACGTCGAAAATTGGTTAATGTGATTTATTGGGATTTTATAGCAAGAGTTGAATTTTCAATGAATAGTAAAAATACTCTTTCTGTTTTGGTGTGTTTAATGAGATCATCAATGATGCTATAATGATGTAATGATTCTATTCAGCTAGTGTACAGTAATATATGATTTGAGGTGTCTTATGAGGAAAATACCATGGGAAAAAACCGTGGTAAATCCAATGATTTTTCAAAAACCACTAATGAAGTGACCCTTGAAAAATTAATAAAATATTCCCTTAATTTTGCTATAAATAAAAACCCATTCTGTCACTACCTTCATTAAAAACTCCTCTTAAACCAAGATTTGGACTTCATACCCCTAGTAATTCTCCCCAGGATTCCTCAAGACCCCATGGTCCCAACCTTCATGTCTGAGGATTAACACTTCAAGGTAAGAGAATTTTCAACTTCTTTCTTTCTTTCACATTCATGTTCTCTTTTATGTGTTAAAACATTGATGTTTCTATACCATATTATTAATTATATTTTATTATAACTATATATTATATTATTATTCATTTATGTATGGGTGACACATGTCCCCTCTCTTTTTAATTTTTTCTAAAACCATTTGTATAGATGTTATGCTGCTGAATTTTTGTAAGGGATTAGTCAAATTTTCATTTATTTCATGTTCCATTCATTTCTTACTATTTCCCAATCTCCAATTATCCAATAGCAATGAATTATATAGTATCATAAATATTATTTATTTTATCATGTATATGGAATATTCCCCATCATACTTCTTCTTCTCTCCCACTAATTCAAGAAATTAAAACAATGTCCATGATTTGTCGATATACCGACATTGTGGATGATGTGATTTCAATTTATATTACTTCATTCATGGCTAGTAATGAAACCATTTTTATGGTGGAAATAGATCCTAATTTATTTATTATATCTTTTATATGGTTTTGGAATCAATTTTTACACATTTGTTTGGTTTATAATATAAAACAAATTCATTACGATCAAAGAATCACAAAAATGAACAAAACAAATATGAATAATGTTTTAACGTATGACTAATATTTATTTCAGAATTCAAAATGATAAATGGTATAATTTATGGTTCTATAAATATCTAAATACCATTATATTCTATTTATGGGGTTTCACTTCCAATCTATAAGAATATCCATAATGAAATAATCATGGAAACCATGTGAAGAACACACCCGACACAATGTAAATAAAAAAATATTACTAATAAATGTGTTGAATGGTGTTGTAAAATGAGCATATAAGGTTTCATAAACATTAATATATTTCATTAAGATAATAATAACAATATCTTAACCATTATATAGGATTTATAAATGATTTTGAATTTAGACAAACCCATGGTAAGGGATTTCTTAACCCAATTTCAATTTGTTGGGTTAACCATCTACTTAATCCATTATGTGGTATTATGATTTTGGGGGTGATTCATTTTTGATTATATTATGTTTTTATTGTGTGAATTTATAGTGTATACACTTATCCATTTAATTATACTAGTTCCCACTCCAATCATTTTTTAGGTACATTATTTTTAAAATCCATTTAAAACCCTCTTTAATGATTTCAGAAGGATTGTTCTTTTATAGGTATAAGGCATTGTTGGTTTCTGATAGTTTTCAAGATAATTTATTAAAATTAATTATCACTTGGAAATTATTTAAATTGGTTTGATCCCATTATATCTCAATATATGTTTCGTTGATCCCATTATAGCTCAAGATATATTGGGTTGAGCCAATTATATCTCAAGATATAGCGGGTGAGCCCCACTGTAGCTCTCCAATGCACTGGGTACTCCAAGTATGAAAGTTGGAAAAAAAGGTTATCCCATTTTTAAGGGTGAATATATGATTGATATGGTAAATATGTACCAATGTAACTACATGATTTTTCTATGAATAAGAGTTATTATGGTTATGGGCTTTTCTGGTTTTTATGTTATCACTTGACTAATTCTTTCTTTCTTTATATACCTAACTAAGTTTTATGCTCATCACAAGTGTTTTAAAAAAAATTCACATGATATAAAGATAGTAATGAGAAATAAGTGAGTCACAATGTTTGACATGGAGTGTTTTTAGAGAAATCATGTTTTACATTAAAATTTTTTATATTTTGAAAAAATAGATACTGTTTTTGTAGTATCCTCTTGTATGAATGTGGTATGTCATGTATGTAAGATATCCTAATTCATTAAAACTATAATCATGAAATGATAATAAATTTATAATATTGTATAGTCTTGGGTAAAATTCAATATTAAGTAACATTTTGTGGTAAGTTACTTATAGTTGGTATCAGAGGAGGGTTTATATGACTTTAGGGGTTGGGATGGTATTTAAAGAAAAACATAACTGATTTTTACTATATTGTAATTTGAGATGTTATAAAATTTAAGGATTACCATGTTACTTCATATATCATTGGTTTGTTTAGAATGGTTTTTTATAGATGAAAATATGAAGAAGAAGTAGGAAGGAACCAAGAGGCTCATGTCTGTCTGAATCTGCAGCCTGAAATGGTGGGAATCAGAACTGAGCAGTTTGTGATGGTAATTTCTCATTTAACTCCAGAATTTAAGGGAGTGGTATTCATTCTATATAATAACATGATATTCTATGAAGAAACATGTATTTTTTGGATCATTTTATGAGGCAACATCCTCCAGCATTCAGTGGAACCATAGATCAAGTGATAGTCGAAGGATGAATGAATTATCTAGAAAAGATATATGATGTCATGAGATGTTCAGAATGTCAAAATGTAATACTAGAAATTTATTTTTTAAAATGTGAATATGATCAATGGTGTTCTATAGTTACTAAAATGAGAGAAATTGATAACCATGATAGCTTGCAATGGGATGAATTTAAGAATATTTTTCTAGATAAATATTTTCCCAAAACTTTTCAACTTCGATTGGATAAGAAATTATTGTAACTGAAGTAGAAAGATGATGATTCTGTGGAAACATCTAAATACGATTTTACAAGACTTCCCATTTACATATCAGATTTTACTCATTATTTTAAAAGTAAAATTAATTGATTTTAATCTAGTTTCTATCTATTTTTGAGAAGAGCCTTGAATTCATTAGAGTTTCAAAGAAATGAGAAGCCTTATTCTTTTAGTGAAAAATTTGAGATAGATTTAATGAAACATTTGTTCCTCATGATGACATGTTTAATTAGTGGTCAGATTTGTATGAAATGGGGAATAACTCATCAAAGAAGTTTTAAGGAAAGAAAATGAATTTTTATTCAAGTGAAAATTGTGGTAAAAGGAATACAAGTGAATGCCATGTATATTTTGAGAAATTCTATCAATGAGGAAAGTTTGGATTCATATCTTATGAGTTCATGAAAAATGATATGAAAATTACAGAAAATCCATTGGTGAGATTATTTAACTATAAGGATTTGATTAATTTTTCTAATCTTTGTCTGAAGCTAGTCACTAAAGTAGGGAACCATCAAGATTAGAAGCACAAAGGTTTGGTTAAATCATTTGAAAACATTTCAACAGATGATGAGCCAATAAATTTTGTGGTATCATCTCTAGGGATCTCAATAATTTACGATGTTTGACCTGAGGTCAGGTAACCATTTGTTGAATGTAAAGGATAAAGACATCATGAAGATTCTATTCTGTAAAAGATACGATCATTAGGATTTTTTATGCCATTTGGGTTAAAAAATGCACCTATTGTATTCTTGAATCTTAAGAATAGAATATTTCATGAGATCTTGGATAAATTTTAATTTTTTATTTATTATATTATAGTATATTCTAAAATTAAAAAGAAGCATGAAAAACATCTAGGTGTTATTTTTTCAATGTTAATGTAAATGAAACATTATGAAAAATTCATCATGTGTGATTTTTGGCTGTAATGGTTTTCTTTTCTGAGAACATTGTAAATAAGTAAGTAATAACAGTTGATCTTGTCAAAGAAATTGTGGTTGATGAATGGACAAGTCATTCAAATGATACCGATATTAGATGTTTTTTTGGATTAAAAGAATATTACCGAGAGTTTGTTAAAAACTATTCATGGTTATCTAACCCACTAAATATTTAAAAATAAAAAGGGGATAAATTTTATTGTATAAAACAATGTGATGTTTTATCATTAACTGAAGAAGAGATTGGTGAATACTCTAGTTTTGTCCTCGCTTTCCCAAAATTGCGAGTTTTTCATCAATAGTGATGCTTCATTGGATCAACATCATTGTGTTCTAATGTAGAATGATCAGTTAATTTATTATACTTCATGAAAACTAAATCCTCATGAGTTAAATTATCCCAAAAATGATTCGGAATGGGAATATGTTGTTTTCTTCTTTGATATTTTGAAGACACCATTTATACTGATCCAAATGATAAATATATACTGACCATACAAGTCTAAAGTATATATTCTCTTAGATGGAGTTAAACATGATGAAGAGAATATTGATTGAACTGACAAAGGAATATGATTTCATGATCAATTACCATCCATGGAAAGTAAATAGTGTGACTAATGCCTTGAATCGAAAATATCATGCATCATTAACCATGTTACATTGGGAACATGATCCCTTTATTAATGATTTGATGAATTTTTTCTTAAAAGTTTTTGGCGTAGGGAATACATCTGTTTTGATTTATGTTTTAGTGTTGTCATCTTTATCAGAAAAAATTAAGCAATCGTTGAAGGAAGACTGTGAGCTACAGAAAAAGGTTGAATTTTTTAAATTTGGTATGTTCCCAGAATTTATCCTCAATAATGATTGTGTTTTATTATTTTTTAATGGTTTTGTGGGTCTTATGATTCCCGGTTAAAAATTATTTGTTGAAGTGAAGCTCATTGTTCTCCATTTTCAATTCATCATAGAAGTAATATGATTTACAAATATCTTTGGTAGTATTATTGGTTGGATGGAATGAAAAAGGATATTGTGGAATTTACTGTGAAATATTTGACATTTCAACATGTAAAATTAGATGGTCAGTTACCAAAGGGGATGCTTCAGCCTTATCCAGTGTTTGAGTAGAAATGGGAGAATATATCAATGGATTTAATGGAGGGACAACATAAATATTCTTGAGTTAACAATGTGATTTAGATAATTGTTTATTTGGTGAAAAATATGCACATTTCGTTACTATTCGTGATACAATGTCATTGGATAATATTTCATGACTATACATCAAATTGATTGTCAGGTTATATGGAGTTCATATTTCCATTATATCTGACCGGGAGCCCAGGTTCACTTCTATCATTTGGAAGGGGATTCAAAAGTAACTAGGCATAAAATTATATTTTAGTACGCCTTTTCATCCTCAATTAGATGTGTAGCCAGAAAAAATGATTCAGACATTAGAGGATATGCTTCATGTGTTTTCAATGGACTATCAGGGTAGTTGGGATCAACATATTTTTTAGGTGAGATATTTTATAATAATAGTATTCATTCCTGTATATGGATGGCAGCTTTTGAGAAATTATTTGCAAAGCGATGTCAGAATCCATCATTTTGACATGATGTCAGGGAATGAATGTTGATGGGGAAAAACTTAGTAGAAAAAGTGTATGAGAAAGTGAAGATGATCCAGCAGCACATGAGGGTATCTTAAATTAGGTTGAAAAGTTATAAAAATAACAAAAGGAATGACTTATCTTTTGAAGTAGGTGATCAATTTTTCTTGAAAATATCTCTTTGGAAATGTGTGATTTGTTTTTGTAAGAAATAAAATCTATGTTCATGATTCATTGGTCCTTTTGATATCTGGGAGAAAGTTGGACATGTTTCATATCGAGTAGTTTTGCCTCTATGTTTATGTCAAGTACATAATGTTTTCATGTTTCAATTTTGAGAATGTATATGCCAGATTCATCACATTTCTTTAGACCAAAAGTAGTTCAGAAGGAAGTGAACCTTTATAATGAAGAGATAAAAGTTCAGATTCGTTCTTTAAAGGAACAAATATTACAGAATAAGGTAATAAACTAGGTAAATGTTTTTGGGAGAAACCACATGGTTGAAGAAGCAACATGGAAGACTAAAATTGTTATGAGGGTAAGGTACCCTCATTTGTTTAATAAGTAAATAAAATTATGAGGATGAAATTTTAAGAAGGTTGGAATAATTTAATGCCCCATGGATTTCTAAAAATAAATTGAAATGCATGAAACAATGTTTTATGTAGATATTTATATCTAGCGTTTAAACATAATTTTTCCAGAACTATATTTTAAATTTCAAAAAATAGTCATCTATAGTTTTGTTTTGTTTGTTATTTGGGGTCGAATGGAACCAGAATAATTTAAATGTGAATAATATACTACCCTTATGAATTATAACACCCCGAGATTACACATTACATTTACCTTTGAATAATTTAATAGCTTTCATTATACGCATCTTCAAGATTCTAACACTATGTGACCAATCAAACTAGCTAGTGTGATTATTAATACCCACAATTGAAATTTTATAAATTTTACTTTTCAAAATGGAACTCATTTTTTAATTTATAATATAAAAATTATCTTAGGGTGATTTTTTTTAATTCTCTGAAAACATACAATTTCTGATGAATAGTACTAAATATTAATTAAAAACAACTTTTTTAATGGAATTAATTTACAGTGTTAAATTATAAATTTCAGTGGATTTAAAGTATCATTAGATTATATTTTAATCATTTGATTTATTTTAGTTCATTGTGTGGTATTTCACATTTAAAAGGAACATAAACAAATATTGATCTTTTAACAGTTATTATTTCATAAAAATAGACTTCTGTTTTGACAAAAAGAAGTATTTTTAAATTTATTTCTGCCACTTATATATATTAAATTTAAAAAATGGATTCTATATATGGAACTTGGTGGTTAAAATTCTGTAAATAGAAATATTTTATTTTTATACATTATGAATAATTATTTCGGTAAATATTTTATGTACCATGGTTAGTGGGTATATCCGATAAATAAGGGTAAAAAATAATATTATAATATTGTTAAATTACCTTAACATGTGTCCCATTCCTATTATTTGATACATGTATGACCATGGTCATTGTTGGGTTGATTTTGGGACCACATGGAGCCACATGAGAGTGATAATGACAATTTACATTAATTAATCTAATGTAAAGACAGAAATAACAAAAGCATGTACCTTTTAGTAAATCATTTTTATATTGGGTTATATAATTGATATATTAAAATATAAATATTAGTTAGGAAGATAATTATATTTCCTAAATAATGGTATTTTATTTTTAAGTTTTTTTTACATTAAATAATTTAATTTATTTATGACATAATGGTGATTATGTAATTACCTTAATAAAGAAATTTTAATATAATTGATATTATAAATATCCAAATAAATTTAAATTGACACTTCTGATAAATTAAACTAATTTTATATGTTAATATTACATTTTTGTTGGGTTGAATAAATTTTATTCTAAGTAATAATGTATTAATGGATTTTAAAAAAATACTAAATAGTGTCAAAATTGACGTAATTGAGATCATAAAACAAATTCATTAGTATTAATTGATATAATATTCTTAAAAATATAAGGTTCTTCTAAATGAAATAGATAATGTTATAAATATTAATAATTAACCACATGGGGTTCGCTTGTTTTGACATAGTATGTTTATTAACCATATAATATAAAAATACAAAGAGACAAGGTAAATGTCAAACTATTTAATAAAGAGTTTAATCAAAATGATAAGGGTAATATAATGAAATAAACCATTACAAATCCAATTTTTTGATAGGGTTTAGACCCGTCTCCACATTAACCTCTATATTATTCATTTTTTTCGATTAGAAACAGATAATGATTTTACTATAAAATAATATTTCAATCTTTTCCTAAAGTGACCCTCACCTCTCTTATAAAAGGGTACTTCCCCTTCTCTTAATTTCACTCTACAAAGCTATTTTTCTTGACCACACTTGTCCCAATATTATACAAACTTTACTCCCTTCATCATAGAGGCCTTCCTTTGGTCATAAATCCAGCATAAGATTCCCTTTTGATCCAATAAAAAGGAAGAAGCCAAAAAAGAGGTAAATATTTCACCACCTCTTTCAAGTTATTTTTTTCTTCCGCTTCCGCATTCATTATTTTTTCCAACATAAAATAATAACTGTTGTATCATATATATACTATGATATTATTATAAAAAATTTACAAGCATATTCATTATTATATCCATCCTATAAATGACAATGTCACCATACATGCGTACGCATATCTTACTGTCTCCACGTCGTGGTGTAGTTTGTTATTCAAACACTTCATTATTTGGATGGGTATAATATAGTGTATGACTAATGTAAATTATAAATATGACATTTTAGTGATTCTTTATAAATGATATACCATACAATTACTTATTATTTCTCCATCAATGATATTGTTGCTTGTGCGTACGTATGGATTACAGTCTCCATGAACGTGATGAGATTAATTTCCCAATCACATCCATTAAAGAATAATATTCATCTGATGATTAATAATAATGTGTAATAACTTAATATAATTTTTTATATGAATCAAATAAATCATATCCATAAAAAACCTGGCTTACTTAACCAAGCATATAAAGGAAAACGAGTGTGTTAATACTCAAAATGATGATACTACTAAAATATTATTAACAATGAAATATTTAAAGATCATATATGATATCATATTTATGTATATAGTTCTTGTATAATTTAAAAACAGTGTTTTAACTATTATGAAAATGGTTAACATACCATCTACTAAGGAAAAGTACATGGTAAGGGTTTTTTTCACAATCTCATTATTATTCGAGGTTGTTTTTACATTAGTATCTACTAGGACCTCTTTATCAACCACATAAATGTTTCCTTAAAAATGTATTTCAAAAAAAAAATTATTATTTACTTGACAATGGTTTAATGTCACTTATACCCTTATTTTACCTTTTATGTATGGAAAGGAATGTCTCTATATTTTTCCAAAAAATGTAATTTATGTCCTTTTCAACAAATTTATGGTAAGAATGTTTTTCAACTTATACGATGGGTGCATCTATTTTCTGCCGTTATAACATCTTCGAAGATTCCCTTAAAAGCATATAAAAATATTTTCAAAATAAATGTTTTATTTTATAATTATGTTACTCTTAAATGTTTTCAAAATAGAAAGATATATTTCCCTCATAGGGTTTTGATTTCATCTATGTCAACATCCTTTGATAAATATTACACTTTTTTGAAGTAGATTCATTATGATATAAATATTCCATATTTTATTTAATGTTTTTCGATATGTTTGATTTTGGTTGATTTATTTTTATATCATTCATGGTTTATGGTTAAAGTATTGGCATTTTTTATGATAGTTTTAACAAGAACATTTATTTAATGTTTCAACCATTTTATATAAGGAATGTATTTGACTTTGTATGTGATGGATGGAGCCTTCTATAGCTCCCTGAGGCATCAGTAGGTCTCATGAGACAAATAGATATGGAATTTTTTGAGGACTTTTCCAATTTTATATATGGTTTTGGCTGAGTCCTAAATTATTTTTAGACATCTTGGTCGAGGCCTCGACAAGATGTTTCAGAATATTAGGCATTATACACTCCATTATGAAAATAATATTGTTGGTTCATGTGGCTATTCGACTAGTAAAATACCACTAACTATGTTTTACTATGGATTTATTTACTCAGATAATATTCCCATTATAAAGGGTTCATGTTTATTATTTGTAAGGAGTGAGTTTATAATTATTTATCATTCCTAATGTTTATGTTGTCTTCCACTGTATTACATACCCTGAATGATCATTTGAGATCATCCCTTTCTTATGTTTAGTTTTCCTAAGATATGAAGAAGTTAGTTATGAGTGACTTTAATGCATAATCTTGGAGACTTGGATGTTTCTAATGGAAAAATTAGTGTTGTATTTATTTTCAATGTGTAATTTTGACCTTATGTTTGTATCTTATTTCCAACACTACTAAACTTACCGGACTTTCAAGAAATGATTCCTTGTATCATGACAATTATATGCAATAAATCACTGACTTTGGGTAACTGGGGCCAGAGAATTACAATTAGTATCAGAGGATGTTTAGCACAAACCTTCGATACTAGATTTAGAGAAACTTTGATTAGAGCACATTACTCTAATATAGAATTTGAGAATTAGTTTACAAGAACTTCCTAGACTTTTTATACTATAGAGATTTTGTGAGTATTCCTAGAAATACATCCCTATCTGTATATGAGCAGGTAGAGGCAGCTCTAGCATAGATGTACCAAAGGGTAAAACCAGAAAATAGTACTTTGAGCTAGACTCGAATAGGAACTGGTGCACGATAATGGGCCTTGATACACTCATGGTTATGAAACATCTCAGGGATAAGCTTAGGATAATTATCATTTTCTTTAAAAAATATTATGAAGGGTTTATGAGTATATAGTTCCTCAATGAATTTTTTATTATTAATATGGTTTATATCCATAAACTGTTCTATTTGTGTTAAGTGTTTTAAAAGTTCAGAATTATGAATTGTGGTTCATAAACTAAGCTACTTTATACCAATGTTTAGAAATGGTTCCTAGTGGGGGGAATGGAAACCATATCAACACACTTAATCCATGTAGGTATTTCCATATTACTCAAGATAATTATAGTAGAGTGGGTAATGCAACTAGTTTTTATCAACTTATAACCATACTAGGACAACTCATAAAGGTTATTAATAATAAACTTATCATAGAGAGCACGCTGATCCACAACATGGAGGATCAATGTTAGATCGCTTAATGTGAAAAAAACCACCAACATTAAATGGGTATACAAATCCATTTTTATATGAACGATGGATAAATTCCTTAGAGAAAATATTTCATACTTTGGGGAGTGGCGAAAGGGAAAAATTTGTCATGGCAGTTTATCACCTCACCCAAGATGCAGATCAATGGCGGTAATTAATTCAAAACACAAAGTATGATGAAGAAGTATCAAGTATATAATGGAGGGAGTTTAATGTTATTTTCATAGAAAATAACTTTACTCGTGACCATTGAGTGGATATGGAAAGGAAATTTCTGAGTCTCAGACAAAAGGAGGATAATAATATTTCAATATTTGAAACAAACATTACAAGGTTAGTAAGGCATGCTGTAGATTATATACATAACCCATCAAGTATGATTGATCATTTCGTTGAGGGTTTAAATAAATTTCCCCATAGAGAATTAGCCTCTAAATCCTTATCATTGTATGGAGAAATTATCTCATGTGCTATCAAAATAGAAATGGAATTCTATATTTCTTAAAACTTTAAAGAAAATGAAGAGAAGAAGAGACATGATAAAAACTCCAGGAATGAAAATAAGAAAACATGGATGATGTGAAGAGTTGAATTTCCACCCTTCAATAATTGTTGAAGGAAGAACCATGGTGGCTATCTAAAAGGAAAAAATGTATGCTAAAAATGTTGATAGAAATGCCATCTTTCTAGTGATTGTATGGGGAAGAAAGAATATACCAATGTTCAATGAAAAAATTGCAGGGAGATGGGACATTATGCAAATGAATTTCCTAAGCTTCAGGGAAACATACCACATAAAAGGCCAAGGGATCAAGGACATGATTTTGTGATCCCTACTACTAACTTTGAAGCTTAAAAAGATGTGGTGTCTGGTAATTTGATGGTTTCTTCATGTTTATCCAATGATTTATTTGATTCTTGGATCATCACATTGTTTTATATCTTCCCCATTTTCTATGAAAATTTTTTATTTCCAACTTTATTAAACAAGGAAGTTGTCTGTCAGAACTCCTATGGGAAGTATCATTGCTACAATGTTATGTGAATCATTCCCCATTAAGGCATATAAATGATATTTATCTATGGATAATATCATAATACCCCTGATTCAATTTGATATAATCCTTGGTGTATATTGGATTTCAGACTATGATGCAAAAATTTATTGTAAGAATAAAGAGGTTACAATTCTTGATGATGATAAAGAGTACCTTGTCTTTAGAGCAGAAACACCACCACCTGATTCTTATCTAGATCCTCCCCCAGTTGCTCTACTAAATTCAATTATTAGAGAGGATGAGAATGAAGTTATTGTTGGTGAGTAATATAATGTTCACATAGAGGACATAACTATTGATCAATATATGTTGATGTGTTTCCAAAAGATTTACCTAGACATCCTCCTGAAAGAAAATTTGAGTTTTCAATTGATTTAATTCATGGTTCAAGGCCTATATAGAAGACCCCTTAAAGAATAGACACTTTGGAATTAGTGGAACTAAAGAAACAACTAGATGAATTGAGTAATAATGGATTCATTCTTCCATTTGTTTCTCCATGGGGAGCACATATCCTTTCTGTTAAGAAGGAAGATAGATATATGAGGCTGTGCAATGACTACATGGAGATCAATACTATAATAGTAAAGAACATGTATCCCCAACCTCTTATTGATGATTTATTTGACCAACATAAGGGAGATCAATATTTGCTATAGATTTACCTTCGATCTGGATATCATCAGTTGTGTGTTATGAAGGAAGACATTATGAATAAAACATTTTGAACCAGGTACGGGCATTACGAGATTATAGTAATGCCTTTTGGATTGGCTAATCCAACCTATGTAATCTTGGATTTAATTAACAGATTTAGCAAGTAATTTCTTGATTAATTTTTAGTGGTATTTATTGACGATATCTTGGTATACTCTAAAATCTATGAATAACATGAAAATCACTTGTGCATTTTTCTAAGGACTGTTGGAAGAAATGAGTTATATGGGATGTTTATGAAGTGTGAATTTTGGATTCAAGATATGTTTTCATGGCTATATTGTATTAAAGGATGGAATATCTATTAATCCTTCAATGACCAAGGCTATCCATGAATGGTCAGTACTGACAGTATAATTGAGGTACACTATTTTATTTGTTTGGATGGTTATTATCAACGTTTCATCTAGAATTTCACCTGGTTGGACAACCCATTAACCAAGATCACACTTAACAGGGTTAAAATTGTTTGGAAAAAGAGTGTGAAGAATGTTTTGAAGAAGTGAAGTGAATATTAGTCAGTGATCTTATCTTGAATCCACTATCAGGTAATGAAGGGTTTGTTATTTATAGTGATGCTTCATAGAAAGGATGTGGTGGTGTCCTTATGAAAAATGATAGAGTTATTGCCTATGCATCATGGAAGCTAAAAAATAATGAGCAAAACTATCCCACTGATGATCTTTAGTTAGCAGTTGTAATCTTCAATATGAAGATATGGAGAAACTATCTGTATGAAAAAAAAAGGTAAGATTTATACTGATCAAAATAGGTTGAAGTATATTTTCTCACAAAAAGAACTCAACATGAGGAAAAGATGATGGCTTTAAATAATCAAGGATTATGATTGTACCATACAATTCACCTTGGGAAGGAAAATATGGTGGAAAATGATTTGATTAGAAAGGATTATAGAGTTTTAAACAAGATAAGAGTTAAAAGTGATCCTATTTTTATGGAAATCATAAAGAAGGATATGGGAATCACCATGCAAGGTGAAACATAAATACTTTTTCAAATGGTTGTCAACCCATATTTACTAGAAAGGATAAATATTTCTCAGAATGATGATGAGGAGTTTTGAAAGAATATTGAAGCTATGAATGATGGGATACTGAGTGACTTGATATATAGAGAATTATTTTGAAATTTTGGAAGAGGCCATGGGTTCCTAACATACATGAACAAAAAATAATGTTGTTGGATGATTCTCATAGCTCCAATTTCTCTATTCTCCATAGGATAACCAAGATGTAAGAGATTTGAAGGAAACTTTTTTATGGGACAACACAAATAAATAGATGATTGATTTTGTGTCCATATGTATCGTTTGTCAATAAGTGAAACATGGAAGGAAACAGACTGGAGGAGTGATGAAACCTCTTACCATACCTGAGTGTAAATGGGATAATATTATGATGCACTTTGTCATGGGGATACCAAAGACTCTCAGATGGAATGATGAAATATGGGTCATTGTTGATCGTCTTACCAGGTCAGCACATTTTCATTCTATAAGAGAAGATATACGACTTGAACTTTTAAAAAGACTGTATTTTAATGAATTTGTAAGACTAAATGGAGTACCCATATCTATTGTTTTTTATTAGGATCCCCATTTTACATCATGATTCTGAATACGTTTTCAGAAATCCCCCGATATTGAACTTCATTTGAGCTTTTCCTACAACCCTAAAACAGATGGATAATCATAATGGACTATTTAAACCATAGAAGACATGTAGAGATCTTGGTCACTTGACTTTCAAGGCATGTGGGATCAATATCTACCTCTGGTTGATTTTTCTTATAACAATACCTTCCATTCAAGTATTAATATGGCACCATATGAAGCATTATATGGAAAGAGATGTCGCACAACAACTTGTTGGGATGATGTTAGTGAATGGAAACTCGTAGGCCCAGAGCATGTTGAGGAAATGATGGAAAAGATGAATGTTATCCAAAACCACATCAAAGTATCACAATGTAGGAAGAAGAGATATGGTGATAACCGAATAAAGGATCTAGCATTTCATGTAGTAGATCATGTTTTCATGAAGGCCTGTTCATAGAAGGGAGTTATATGATTTGTTAAAAAGGGTTAATTTAGTCCTAGGTACATCGGACCTTCAAAAATTATAGAATTAATTGGGGTTGTATCTTACCACTTGGTAATGCCACCACGTCTCTCCAAATTTCACGATGTGTTATACGTATCGTAGTTGAGAAAATACATGAGTGAAACAATGCATGTACTCACCTATAAAAAAATAGAACTAGAACCTGATTTGACTTTTTGTGAAGATCCTATCAAAATTCTTGATACCAGAGAACAATTGTTGAGAAACCAGATGACTTGTATGGTAAATTATCTATGGGGAAACCATAAGATGGAAGTGGCAAATTGGGAACCAGAGGAACTTATGATAAGAACCACATAAATCATTTTGTGTGATAGTATTCTAGAAATTTCAACGATGAAATTATATGAAGGAGGGAATAATGTAACACTCCAAGCTTCCACGATATGTTTCCCATTGAATAATGCAATATCTTGCATTATACGCAACTTCTAGATTCTAACACACTATGAATAGTAAATCAAGCCATTATGAATAGTAATACCCACATTTTGGAATTTTATAAATTTTATTTTTCAAAATGTACTTTATTTTTGAATTCAGAATATCGAAATTAGCATATGGTGATTTTATTTTAATTTTTTGTAAACATTCAATTTTTGATGAATTGGAGTAAATTTTTATTAAGAAGAACGTTTTTAAACAAAATAATTTATAGTGATAAATTATAAATTTTAGTGGTTTTACTGTATGAATAGATTTTTTTTTATAATTTAATAGAATTTTGGTAATTTTGTGTAATTTCACAATTACACTAAACATAAACATGTGTTGGTATTTTGATATTTATTATTTCTTAAAAGTACGCCTTTTATTTTGTCAATGAGAATTAATTTTAAATTAATTTCTAGAATTTCTATGTTTTGAATTTGAAAAAATTGATTCCATATTTTCAATCAAGAGGTCCAAATTGTGTAAATAGGTTACTTTTTTTGATATTATGAATAATCACATCGGTAAATATTTATTTAACATGGTTAAAGGGTAAATTCGTTAAATAAGGGTAAATATTTATATTATAATTATACTAAATTATCCTTACAAGTATCCTATTTCTATAAGTTGATACATGTCCGGACATCTGAATCAATGGGTCTATTTTGGGATGCCATGGAGCCACTTCGGAGTGATAATGGCATTTTACATTAATTAATATATAGTAATGACAAAAATAACAAAAGCATGTATCTTTTAGTACAACATTTTTATATGGGGTTATCTTATTGATCTCTTAGACTATTAAAATTAATTATAACACTAAAAATATTTCATAAATAATTTTATTTTATTTATAATTTTTAGAAACTAAATAATATAATTTATTTATGACACAATGATGATGTAATAATTACCTTAATAATGAAATATTAAAATAATTGATATTATAAATATCCAAATAAATTTATATTGAGACTTATGATAAATTAAAATAATATTATAGGATAATAAGACATGTTAGGGTTGGTTAAATAAATTTTATTCTAATTAATTATATTTTTATGGTTTTCAAAAAAATAAAATACAAAATAGTGTCAAAATTGAAATAATTGAGTTTTTAAAACAAATGCTACATTATTAATTGATATAATATTCATAAAAATCTATAGTTTGGCCAAAATAAATATATAAAGTTATATATATTAATAATTAACCACATTGGGTTCTCTTGGATTGTTATATTAATTTTATTAACCATATATTATAAAGATACCAAGAGACATGGTAAATGTCAAACTATTTAATGGAGTTAAATCTAACAGCTAAGGGTAATATGATTACCTAAACCTTCCTAATACCTATTGGTTGAGAGATTTTCAACCCATCCAATCCTTATCCCCTAAATAAATAATTTTTGAGATTTAAGAAACCAAAAATAATTTTATTATAAAATAATATTTCAAGCTTTTTAGGGACCCTCATATCTCTTATAAAAGTGTACTTCTCCTTCTCTTAATTTCACACCTCCAAAGACATTTGGATCAGCCAATGCCTACCCAAAAATCCTTCCAAAATTACTCCCTTCATCCTAGAAGCCTTAATTTTGTCATAAAGCTAGCCTATGAATCCCTTTTTATCAAATCAAAAGGAAGAACCCGAAAAGAGGTAAATATTTCACCACCTCTTTTAAGTTCTTTTCGTCTTCCCCTTCTTCTTTCTTTGTTGTTTCTATTATAAAAAATAACTCTAGTATCATCTAGATACTGTGATGTTATTATAAAAATGGTACAACCATATTCCTTATTCTATCCATCCTATAAATGTCAAATTCACCATATGTACGTACATATGGATTACCGTCTCCACGTCGTGGTGTAGTTTTTTATTCAAACACATCATTATTTTTATGGTTATAATAATGAGTATGACTGATGTAAATAATAAATATAACATGTTAATGATTATGTATATATGAAATACCATCCAATAACGTATTATTTCTCTATCAATGATATTATCGCTCATTTTTATGTATGGATTATCATCCCCACGAACGCGATGAGATTCATTTCCCCATCATTACCACTCTTGAAAAATTTTCATTTGATGATTAAAAATAATGTTTAAGACCTTAATATAATTATAGATATGAATCAAATACATTATGTCCATAAAAAACATGGCATATATAACCAAGCATTTAAAGCAAAAGGAGCCAATTAAAACCCAAAACGATGATACTACTAAAATATTATTAACAATGCAATATTAGAAGATCATATATGATATCATATTTATGTATATAGTTCTTGTATAATTTAATAAAAAAATTAACTATTATACAGGTGGTTAACATATCATCGACTAAGGAAAAGTAAAATTTATATGTTAATTTCACAATCTCATTATTGTCCAAGGTTGTTTTACGTAAGTATCTACTGGGACCTCGTTGTCATCAACATCTGTGTTTTCCTGAAAATGTATTTCAAACCACTTTTACTATTTAGTAGACTACGGGTTAAAGTTGTTTATACCCTTATTTTACCTTATATTTTTTGAAAAGAATCTTTCCGCCATTTTCCAAACAAAGTACTTTATGATTTTTTTGACAAGATTAAGGTAAGAATGTTTTTTAACTTATACGAAGGATGCAGATATTTTCCATCATTATAACATTGTCGAAACTTCTCTTACATGATTATAAGAATATTTTAAAAATAAAGGTTTTCTTTTTTAATTATGTGACTCTTTAATGATTTCAAAAAGGAACGAGATATTTCTCTCATATAGTTTTGATTTTATCTATGTCAACATCTACTGATAAATTTTAAACATGTTTGAAGATGATTTATTATGAAACAAATATTCCATATTGTATTTAATATTTTGTAAAATGTCTGACTGTGGATAAGTTATTTTTATATTATTCATGGTTTATGTTTAATGTATTGACATTTCATATACTAGTTTTAATATGAATGTTTATGTTATGTTTCTTCCTTTTCATATGAGGAATGTATTTGAATTAGTGTGTCATAGGTGGAGCCTGGTATAGCTCCTCGATGCATCAATAGGTCACATAAGACAAATAGGCATGGAATTGGCTGATGCCTTTTCCATTTTGATATATGATTTTCATCGAGGCCTAAATCATTTTTAGATGTCTTGGCTATGTCCTTGACACGATGTTTCAGAATGTAAGACAATATTCATTCCCTCATTATGAAAATAATATTAAAGGATCATGTGGCTATTCAAATAGTAGAATACACATTACTATGTTTTACTATGGAATTATTTACACAGCTCATATTCCGACCTTAATGTGTTCATGTTTATTATTTGTAAAGGCGTGTGTTTTTAAGTATTCAGCATAACTATTGTTTTTGTTATCTTCTATTGTATTGCTTACCCTTAATGAGCTTTTGAGATCATCCCTTTCTCATATTTCATTTTCCCAGGATATGAATAAGTTAGTTATTAGTGACTTGCAGCCATAATCTAAGAGACTTGGATGTTTCTAGTGGAACAAATTAGTGTTGTATTTCATTCTTAGTAGTAATGTTGCACGTATTTATGTATCTTGTTCTCAAGGCTACTAAACTGATCGGTCCTTCGAGACATGATTCCTTGTACCATGCCAATGTTATGTGATAAATTACAGACATTGGGTAACTAGGGTTGGGGTTTTACATGAATAGTAATATAAACTTAATGAATTTTATGTTTTATGATTATTTTATTTTCTTAAGGCTTTAAGATAATGCAATCTTGGTTAAATTTTCAATATGATATGAAAGTAGTTATAGATTCAAATTTGTTAATTTTTGAATTAAGGATGAATTTATTTAAAATTTAAATTAATAATATATAAAAATTTATTTTCAAAAATGGAGTTCATTTTTTAGTTCTACACATTATAAAATGTTTAGGGTGAATTTTTGGGATTTTTCTAAAAAAGATGAATTTTCGGTGAATAGAAAAAATACAGTTTCTGTTTCGGTGTGTTTGATGACCTAGTTAATAATGTAATAATGATGTAATATTTTTGGTAGACTTATATATAGAATGATATATTGTGTGGGGTCCCATGGGGAAAATACCATAGGTAAATACCTTGGTAAATCCCATGGTTATTCAAAAACCACTAAAATGGTGTCCCACAGAAATTAATAAAATATTCCCCCAATTTTTCTACAAATACGAACCCATTCCTTCATTCCCATCATTTTAAAGTCCTAATACATATAAATATGGCCTTATCACCTCTCTATTAATCCTCCCAATGTGTTTTTAATCCCCCAATGTCCCAACCATCATGTGTTAGGAGTTTTTCTTCAAGGTAAGAGAATTTTTAACTACGTTCTTTTGTTCCCATTCATGATCTATTTTATGTGTTATAACGTTCCAGTTTCCAAACCATCATCATAATTAAATTTTATTCTATCTATATACTTTATTATTCTAAATTTATGTATGTTTGACCCTTGTACTTTTCCTTTTTAATGTTTTTAGTAATCTTCTTCATAGTCGTTATTCTACGGAATATTCATAAGGGATTTATCAAATATTCATTTTTTTGAGTTCTTTTATTTTCTTACTATTTCATCATATCAACTTATCCAAGAGGTTTGAATGATTTAGTATCTTATATATTCTATATATCATCTTTTTTATGGAAGTTTTACCATTATACTTCTTCTCCTCTCCCACTTATTCAAGAAATGAAAACAACGTACGTGATGTGCCGATTTACCGACATCGTGGACAGTATGATTTCAATTTCTTTTACTTATTTCTAGGATATTCACAAAAAAAAAATATTGTTAAACCATATTTTAATTTATTTATTATATATTATATAAGGTTTTGTAATAATTATCTGAATCATGGGATTAATTTATAATAAAAAACGGGTTCATTATGATCGATGAATCGCCAAAATGACCTAAAAATATAAAAAAAATGTTTTAACTTAGGAATCATCCTAATTTTAGATTTAAAGATGATAAATTTTAAAATTTATTGTTTTGTAAATATGTTAATACTAGTAAGATTCAATTCAAGTGTTTGACTTCCAATCGACAAGAATGTCAATCATGAACCTATCATGGAAACCGTGTGAAGAATGCACCTGACACAATGTAAATAACAAAATATTACTCAAAAATATGTTTAATGATGTTGTAAAATGATAATATAAGGTGTTATAAAAATTAATATATTTCATTAAAATATTAATAACTCTCTTTTATCCATTATAAAGAATTTATAAATGAGTTTTAATTAAGATAATCCAATGGTAAGGGAATTGATAACCAAATTTTAATTCTTTGGGTTAACCTTCTACTTTATCGTTTATGTGGTTTTAATATTTCGGGTTTGTTGAATTTTTATATATAAAATTTCACTATTTTTATTCATATTGTATTCATATATCCATTTAATTCTAATAATTATCACTCCATTTATATTTTAATTTACTTTCTTTTTAAAATCCTTTTAAAACTCTCTTTAATAAATTTTAAAGTTTAATTTTTTTATATGTATATGGAATGAGTTGTTTCTTATGATTTTCAGGTAACTTTAGTACCATGATTTATTCCATGGACATTATTTATGTTTTTTATCCCATTATAGATCAATATATGTTGTGTTGAGCCCGTTATAGCTCAGGAAATGTTGGGTTGAGCCCATTATAGCTCAAGATATGACGGGTGTGCCCCATTATAGCTCTCCAATGTATTGAGTACAACATATATGGAATTAAAAAAGGTTATTCCAGGTGTAAGGGTGAATTTATGTTTATAATGGTAAATATTTCCCAATGAATCTACATGATGCTTCTATGTATATGATTTTTTGTAATTAAGTGTTTTATTGGTTTTTATGTAATCACTTGACTAAAACTTTATTTCCTTATATCCCTAACTGAGTTTTATAATCACCCCAAGTGTTTAAAATGATTTTTCAAATTATATAATTTTGGTTGAGATAAATAAGGGGTTTATTATGTTTGATATGAAGGGTTGTCAGAGAAATCAGGTTTTACGCTTTAATGTTTTATGTTTTGAAAAAAATGGATACTATTATAGTAGTATCCTCCTGTATGAATATGGTATGTCTTTTATGTAATATATAAAAATAATTTAAAACTATAAACAAGAAAATATACTGAAATTGTAATAATGTATGGTCTTGTTTAAAATTCAAGATTATGTAATTTTTAATGGTTGGGTCCTTCTAATGGAGGCATGTCGAAAAAATGGGAAGTGAACTAAAAATAACTATCAAAAAACTATATCATATTGAATTCATTTCAATATCATAATCTTAAATACATACATTCCCCAAATTTTCTCTACATGGGTTATATCTCAAATAGGAAAAAATTGATCTAATGTGGTATGTAAATTAATCACTACCTTTCACAAATTCATCTGTCAATAGGTATGTGGAAAACCGATTGGGAAATCAAACATAATCATATCCAACATTCAACTCATTAACAAATGGGGAAGAAGAGAATTTTAAAATTTCTATTTCAATGTGTTTAATTTAATATTGGTATTATAATTAAATGAAAAAATAATAATTCCTTGTCTCATTCATGGAATCTAGAATAATCCCTAAAAACAATAGAACTTCATTGTGGTTCTATTTTGTACCACCCACTGGGAATTATGAAAATCCCCTATAATATACTCTTTCATAGGTAATGTTACAAAATAATGGATCAACAATAATATGGTACCCATGATAGATAATGAACACTTGTTGAATTTATACCCACAATAAAGAGGGATCCTAATATCATGAAGCACATCATCAGGTATTTTATCAAATATAATAATGTTAACAACAGAGTATGTCAACTGGAAGATTTACAAAAAACTTTTATCTCATCCTAATGAACTTCATAGGAATGAAATTAGTGATATCAATATATTTTCCCTATTATAATGATTTATTCATGGATGTGTTCATAATATTGATACTAATGGAAATATCATTAAAATTCGGCTTAGTAAAGGTGTGGTAAATATTGAAATAAAAAGAACAAAGGTTATCCAACCAAGGATGCTAAAAACTATTAAATATATAATTAAAGATGTTAAAACTCATGATTTTGGGATAATATTAAATTATATGCCATTCCTATAATTTATCATTCCACCTTCTCTTAAAAGATTTCCTAAAAGCTATGATTTCGATTTCAGTGGCTGGACAGTTCTTCTAATATTCCCAAATCATCTAGGAACCATATTCCACTCTTTGATCACTAAATATCAGAACACAACACAAAAATGATCCTGATACATCATAATATTCAACATAACCCATCCCATCCTTAAAAAGAGTCAAAATTATAATATATGTAAAAAAGGAAATTCAAATCATCAAAATAATTATGAAATTTGAAACCCAAAAATAACTTTACACCTTTCAGAGAAATAGAAGTCATTTGAGAAGCCAAAATTTAAACATCTTTATCAAACTCATGGTAATTACCTACAAGGCCCTTATGCTAAAAATTTAAATTAGATCTTAATATTATTCCCACATCCTAATATCCATTATCGTATAATAATTTAAAGAAATACTATGATCTATGACACAATATCCAATGTAAAACCCATTCCTAAATCTTGAATATGAATTTTTAATGATGGGTATAATGATGGTGATCACTCAATATTTCTGTAAAATCAATACGATAATGAAAATTTCCATATTAATATTTTTATTATGCCAAAATATCATCCAAAAATAATTCCATTATCCTTTATTGGTAATAACATGATATCAGGTTCAATAATTCCATAATAATAAAAGAATAGTCAGTTTGAACAAAATGCATAACATTGTACTCACAATGGACATACCTCCTCCTAATAGAGGTATTGTAGGTAAAAAATTATTTTATTATAATTTTTTATATAACCAGACTGATGAAAATATATTAGAAACTAATTATCCCATTTCAAATTTTCTAACACATCATCAATATGAAGAAGTATATATTTGTTCTTTACCATATCTCGAATTAGTTTTCAATATTAGATGCAATGGAGAAGAGATCCATCATATTTATTTTTAAAAATAAATGGTACCACCTGATGTGAAAAACCCATATATCTAAAGATTTTATCAAACAAATCAATAAATTTTATTTTATTATTTCATATTAGTCAGTTCCATTATTCATTAGTGAATAGAGATAGGATGGGTACCTTGAAAGATTTCAATTGAAAAACATAACATAAATTCTAGGTAAAACTACAAATTTCATATATTAACATGTTCATAGACACAAAAACCATTATAGTGTATCCCCACACAATGATATATCTCTAGATCAAAAGAAAACTAAGTGAACACCCTACAAAATTCTAAATGAGGTGTCTCGTAACTACTTGATCTCATGTCTCATTCCCATAGAGAAACACAATACAATACATTGGGAAAAAAATGGAGACTATCAAAATATTATAGTCATTAATAGAGTTATGTGAAATCAGATAATCCATATTTTAA
Organism: Viscum album; assembly: GCA_963277665.1. Classification (NCBI taxonomy): domain Eukaryota; kingdom Viridiplantae; phylum Streptophyta; class Magnoliopsida; order Santalales; family Viscaceae; genus Viscum; species Viscum album. Next base: position 1,191,195 of record CAUJRU010000071.1, read on the forward strand.
ATGACATTTGTTCTTTTGATTCCAATTACCAAAAAATAAAAATTGATCTCAATTTATGAACAATAGAATGCTGAAGAAGGGCTTCAGGGGCCATAATATCTCTTTTTTTAAAGGGATATAGAAATATTCCCTACATATTATATATTATTTATATGTAGTTTTATAAAAAAACATAATATGAGTTGATATTAATGAATCAGATACACTGATATCAAATAATGTAGTCTATAGTGTCGAAGATATAGTGTTAGTACATCTCACTATCAGTAGGTCCAAATGTGATTCCTCGAGAGAATCATTAAGTGCATGAAAAAGATTCATTTAGGATGCCTAGAGAATAAAACACATAGTTCTTGATGAATATTATTAAAAAAAATACTACTAAGGTCTAATAATCCCCATACAAACATGTTGTAAAAATGAAATGCAGAACTAGTAATGGTTTCCTTAGAAACCACACAAACCAAAAATCATTAAATCCTTAGTTTAACCCATGAATAAAAGTCGAACATTTCTATATTGAATTCAATGTGAATGGTAATTTTTTAGACACAAAATAATGTTGAGACAATTCTATATAGTATGATATTCTATGATACTCATCATGAATCATATATCTAATAGAGGAATATCCAAAACAACCACTAGGAGTAGGAAGAACTCCCTTAAACCATATCATACACGCTATATCAACATTGGCCATGAAATATCATTAAAATATGTCCCATTAGAATTTATATTTATCATGATACACTGATCAATTATCATATCGAAGAACAATATTAAATCTTTGGTTATTTCTCTTCGCATTCATTACTAAGGTAAAAAATATGACATGTTTATCAAAGCGGTTTTCATACTACGTCACCATTATCTCACATGGTTAGAGTGTGATAAATTTTATATACTATTTTAAAAAAATTAAAATTGTAATAGAAATCTATATAAAAGGAATTATGTTGTATTTCCACTAAAATCTCTCATTTTTCTTAACTACACCCTTCGAATCCCATAGCCAATTGTTAGGAAAATTTAGATTTTCAACATCCAAAATTACATTTATAATATATGAGGATTAATGAAATAAAAAATGTAGCTTAATATTTTTAAACCAATACTCCTCCTCTAAATATACATTCAATCGTTAGAAGTATTCAATTTTCTTCAGATGATAACATGAGTATGATCTATCATTTTATCCTTTAAATGTTCGACCTCACGATGCTGAATAATAAGTAGTTGTGGATACCTATCCCTAATCATAGAACACATGAACCACTATATGAATGAGATTCTGGTCAACTAGAGGGTTCTTTTACAATTATTCATGGGTATCTCCCTCTTTATTTCTATTGAAATATATTTCTGGGAACATTTCACAAAAAAACATTAAGAGTAAACACAAAACATCAATAAGAACACATGGATCATCAAATAAATCATGATAATTAAAAATATAAATTCAATAATTTAAAATTAAATAAATAATGGATTACAATGTAATCTAATCAAATATAGAAATATATTATAACACAAATAAAAACATTCCTTGACATTTCTTTTTCTAATAACCTGTGGGAACTTAAGGATCACTATAATGATAGATGAACATGAACTCACTCTAAACTACATCTTATTTCCAAAAAAATCCTACCATATACCTACTATGATATCTTAATATACATACCAACATCATGGAACCATTTATACCATATTTTTTTAAAAATTCCTAGATACCATATTAAAATGGTAACTAAGCAAGTCCTAATACATCCTGATGGAAATTTCTAATCCCCATGGGTTGGTGAAAGAGTCCTAGAATTAAAATTTGGTCAGTATGATAGATTTTCTCACAATAAAAATGATCATAATATGTATTTGGGGAACATAAAAGAAATATTAGATAGTATTTTATGATTTATTCAAAGAAAAAATATTTCCACCAGCAGACATGTAAATATAAACGGGATAAATCATTCAGAATAATAAAAAGAACTATTAATATTAAAAAAAATATTAATGTAATGAGTGGATAAAATCTCCAAGAATCCATACTATCTCAAATGTTCCAGTGAATCAATAATATCTACCACTTACAAGTGTTAATTTTCTGTCTCTATGACTAAAAATATGAAAATATATAGGCATATTAAGGAAAATATAGTGTGTGAGAAAAAACAAAAATAGAATTTCTCCAGATATTCCATACGAAATTCCAATAAAAATATATTATGTGTTTATCAATTTACATGAAACATATAATATAATTTTATTCACATTTTTGTCAAAATATTATCTCAAAATAAGTATATAGATAATATGCCACAAATTTTCTCAAACAAACATTATTATGAAATTATAAGGATACAAAAAAATAGATTAATAAAAAATTGGAACATATATCTAAATAAAAACTCACCATGTTTATATTCTCTATAGTTATTTATTTATATGATAGAGGATCCTCTCCCCACTCAGTAAATAATTAGAACTCCGTTTGTCGATACATTTTCCAAATGATCAATCCATTAGGATATAATCAAAATACACCCCATCCAAGAAAATCATTGAACTCTAGGTTCAGTTAATAAATTCACCATCAATTAATTTTAGTGAGATTGAGTCTTAGATTTCGAATACTAGTGACCAACTAACTACTCAATATGACATGGTCATTTAATCAATCGATTGCTCAATCATGTGAAAAAATTCAAACCAATTCTTTATTCATAGTTCAACATCGCAATTTCGTGTTTCAATATTCTATTTCAATTTTAAAACCAAATCATAATTTTTTTTCATCATAGTCCATTTCATAATAATACTTCATTTCAAAACATATTTCTTATTAATACCCATCAAATTATTTGATTAATTAATTTGTCATTTCAATAAATATTTTCTCAATACAAACAAACAAAATTAATTCCATTAAATAATAGATTTGTTTCAAAAATCTATAATGTTTTAAATAATACATCTAGTATAAAAAATTTCAATGAAATCAATTATATATATGTTTCAAGATAGTAATGAAATTTAGGGATTCAATGTGCATGTAAAGATAATATCTATCCACCAATATTCTCTTAAATGATAATGAAGACACCCAATATAAATATCAAAATCAAGACATCAATGTAAATAATGATGAATGGGAAATACCTATAATCAATATCCTTTAGAAAAATGGATCCAGTCCTTAAAAATTAATCATTCATCAATATAAATGAAATGTTGATACAGTTGGGGGACATCAAGAACATGAATATTTTACAAACCATGAAAATATCAATCACCTCAACCTATTGATAGATATTAGTGTAAAGGGATCATGGAAATCAAATTCCTATATAGAGAACCTCCAAAATCCATTTTTTCGGACTTTGTTCTATTGTGACCCGAATGTTTTTTACATGATTATTACATCATTATACAGATAAACCTAATAAAAGTGTTACAAAATCTAGATACAATGGTTTGGTGTCACTATAAAATTAAGGCCATACATTAAATTTAAATATTAAAAAAAATTAATTAATTCCTTACTCTCTTACTTATTAGTAGACCTTGTATTCCCTTTAGTACATGTAATCACATAAGGATATACATCAAGGAAATGAGTGAGTTAAAATCTGGGTTAGAGGATAGATAAGAAATGGATCAATATAAAATGGAATGGGAATAATAATCCACATTATAATATAGGAATGATATCATTATCATAATCATGAGAGGATCCATTAAATATGTGAATTGAATGTGGAAATTCATAAAAATGAAACATCATGTCTTAGTGGATAAATACCGCACATCATTGTGAATTAATCTAGAATAATGTTCCTAGATATTTCATTTTTTCTCACGAGATTCATCAGATTACTGCATGCATTGGTGTTCTATATAATTAAAGGTGCACTAGTCATATTATAGCTTTTAAATAATCATGGAATAAACATAGAACATATACCAGTCATATTCATAAAATAAACCCTAGAAAGGAATGCGATTCATTTCATAAATAATAATTTATAAAATATAATTTTTGGTTCAAAAAAGGGGTAATAATAGAATTTGAACTTTTATAATCAAACACGAGCGAGGAAAAATATTCATGAGATGTAAACCTTGTTTTTTAGATAATAGATTATTTTTTGAGAAATCATTGCATTTTTCATAATAAACATATTGGAAATATATATATACATATATTAAAAGGTAAATGTAAATAAATTATATTTAAGGAAAACTAATGGAACATTCATTCTGAAATTTGAGGGAAATAGGGAATCCCAATGGAAATGAAGTTGTGTGTGATAATACCCTTACCTAATTTCCGATTACATTATTTACCATTATGTCGTTGATAAAAAATATAAATTCATTAATTAACATTTAAAGAACCTCTTATAAATGTATTTAATTAATTATTAATTTATTAAATTCATTTATATGAATTTAGATTAATTATAGAGTTTAATTCTATCGTTTGGTATTGTTTATTTTCATGGTTTTAATGATTGGTTCACCTGAATACATGATTAAATATTTTTGTACACAATGTCAAATTCTACAAAATAGAAATTATCTCATATTTATGATCATAAAAAAGTTTAAATTTTTATATATTTTAGTTTGTTAGATTTTTTTAGGATTATTCATTTGATAAAATGTTAGTAATAATCAGTTTGAATTTTTTTGGGTCTTTTGAACATCGCAATCAAGATTTATTCATTATTTATTATTTGGTGAAAAAGTTAATTCCAGATCAAAAAAGGGTTTTTACAAACATTTAAAGTATGTAAAAACTATTATAGTGGTTTTATGAAGAACCTTTAAGTTGTAAAATGATATTTAAATCACATCGTCCATGATGTGGATAGAATTAACACAGCACTAGTGATTATTGAATTTTTAGAATAAGATAAAGAGAAAGAGAAAGGAGTTTGATGATGGATCTTCCATTAACATGATATCATTATAGGAAATAAAATATACATAAGTTATCAGTAGAATTTTGATAGAGAAGTTGAGGAATGAATATGAAAATAAAATAAAATTAAATGAAATTAAATGGAAATGAAATAGTATTTAACTTCTATAATTTCACATGCTTGATATCCTCCTTAGGGAAATATAATTTTTTATGAGATAACGGGTACCTAGATGTGGGTGTGGTTCTTGGGATAATATTTGGAAATAATTTTGGAAATTCAAAAATCATGGAATGTATGAGGAGAAAGGGAGATGAGGGTGGTATTTATATGGGGAGAGGGGTTTTTCCCATTATAATTTTTGTAGTTTATTATTTTTGAATAGGAGTATGAATATTTTGAGAATTACCATTAAATATATTAAAATAATTAAAGGGGGTTCAGTCTATGGTTATTACATCATCAATTACTAATGTAATAGTGCATTTAACTTAAAATTTATATATAAAGTAAATTACTATGATTTAGTATTCACTAAAAATTCAACTATTATAGAAATTTCCAAATAATTTTCAATTAAATGTTTTTAAAATGTATAGTTATGAAAACTCAATTTTTAATTTTTTTTTTCTAAATTTGAGAAATATAATTTCTATTGAAAATCACAATTTATTCCAAAATAGCCATTTTAAAATTATAACTAATTTTATAACATCTTCAAAAATTACCATAGGTATCATTAAGTTATATTATAATAGTAGGATAAAAATATATAAATTTATTATTGTATTTTATGAATATAAATTTTCTAATAAATCATTATATTAATTATATTTTTTTTAATAAATAATTATGATATATAAGAATACAGATACTTTAACTATCATTCAAAAAATATTTATTTAATTATTTACTGAAATATATATATTATATTTTGATTCAGATGATTAGAATATTTTATTTACACTCATAAAGGATTTTTTAGTATTATATTGGATGTATTACTATTCATATTGTTCTTGTTACTATTCCAAGGGTCATGTTAATATTATATCAGTATAGGTTCCTTAATTTTTTAAAAATAATTTTAATTAACTTATTCTTCATTTATAAAGATTTAATTTTTTTCTCTATGTGATTATATCCTTTTTATACAATATTAATTAACTATAAGATGTTGTAAATTCCATTGATAAAATTTTGGGTAGTTACATTCTTCCACAACTTTGAAATTTCCCCTTGAAATTTCATTCTAAATTAATAGGGGAGAGTAGTACTTCTTCATCACCTCCCCCAGTTCATAAATAATTTATTCATTCATATGGCTCATAAAAAATAAATTGAATAGGTGGGTTTTATTATTGTGTAGAACCTTATCTCTCTGGTTCTAAATCATTACTAGTTAATCCTCATAAGATATATCATCTTCCAGCTATACCACCTATATGTTTAGTACATATAAGATATATGTTATTTATATTTTCCAGAGAGATACATGGAACACGTTATGAAATTTTTCCATACATGATAGATGTCTTAGCCAATAGGCCATTTCTCATATGTGCTCAAGGATCTCATTGGTGCCAATGTACTATGGGATAAGTTTTAAATTCTTTTAAAATTGTAGGAATCCCTTATGTAGTGATATTTTAAGGAATAATTTATCCTGAAAATTAAACTCTAAGTCCCTTCAATGAAATCAATTGTTGTATGATACTCAACAAATGGAAGGTTCTCATCCCATAGACCATTGAATTCTTTTGATAAGGCTCTGTAAAAGTATTCAAGAATCTGAATAGTCCTTTCATATTGGCCATCATTTTGGGGGTTATTAGTGGTGAAAAAATTAAATTCAGAAATCCATTAAAGAAAAAGGATCTACTAGACTTTAGATGGGAAACATGGATCATATCCAAAGACATTAGATTGAATATCCCCCATGGATTCTCACAACTTATATAAAATATATCTTTTCATGTTGTTCATGCTTGATATTCCCCCAAATGCTGATAAATTGAGATGTCTTGGTGAGTCAGTCCACCACAACTGACATCACATCATTTCCATTGAATTCCTTTAGGATACCAATGTAAATGTCTATAGTGATATTCTCTACTTTTCACATGGGTATAGGAAATGGTTTCATCATCTTTTTTGACTTAAATCAATATAATTTAACATTCTGGTATGTCAAGAACCTTGAGATTTACTCTACAATATCTTTCTTCATATTATCCCTCGATACGTGTTCTCTAAGATCATAATACATATTAGTACACATATGATGGATAGATAACTTTGGGATATGTGCATTATTGAATAGTTCATTCTTTAACCATTGTATTGAAATAACAAAAACCTCTTTCTAAACTGAATCACACTATCATCATCGATATAGAACTCTGGAATCTTCCCTACATTAAGATTCTTCTATATCTCTATATCATTCTTTGGTTCATCCTTTATCATCACCTGTATTGATGCTTGGGAATTCATTTTTTAATGGTTGGATGTATTCCCTATGGTCATGATTTCCAAATACATCCATTGCATAACCAGGAAGATAAGACATCTATCAATATGAATAATAGATACAGTAGTAGGTTATTTTTTATTAAGTGCATCAATTATATAGTTCACAATCCATAGATGATAGAATATAGATAAATAATTATCATAGAATATCTATAACCATATATTATAAATCATATGAAGATCCAATTGTGTTAATATATTCTTTTGGCTCTTGTGATCAATATATATGTCACAGTCCTCACCATAGATATATTGAAACCATATTTACAAAGAAAAAACAATATCTAATATCTCAAGATCATGTATAATATTTTTATTTTCATGGATATTCAACTATCATGAGGCTTTGGATATCACATTATCATTCAACATGAGTACACAACCCAAGACATTAATTTAAGTATCTCTTTATATAAGAAATAATTCTCCCATTTCCGTTAATGTGAGTATAGGTTCAGTGATTAGCTTCTTCTTTTTATACTTGAATATTTACTCACATTATCTCATACTTACATACTTTACACCTTTCATTATTAAAAATGCTATAGGGATAAACAATCATGGGAAACATCCTAGAAAACGTCAATAGTGCCCCTACTAAGCTAAGGAAACTATGTATTTTTTGGCACTAGATGGACTAGTCCATTCTTCAATTGACATTATTTTTGAATGATCAATAATAATTCCCTCATTTTTTATCACACATCTCAAGAATGTGACCTAATGCATCTAGAAATTATACTTGTTGATCATGGAATAGAGTCTATCCCTCCATACTAATACTAGTATAATAATTAGTTTTTATTCATTTTCAATCTTGATCTTTAATTAGATGAGAATATCATCGATATACACTACCAAAAATTTTTCTAGGTAATTTCTAAATACTATATTCATCAAATCCATGAATATTAATGTAGAATTGGTAATTACAAATGGAATCATAAGGATCTTATAGAGTCTATACCATGTATTGAAGGAAGTCTTGTGAATATAATCCTTCATCACATTTATCTGATGATATCCATAATGGAGATCCACCTACTAGAATTAATAATATCCTAATAGTTGATTTATCATGTGTTAAATCCATGGAAGATGATACTTCTTAATTATGGTTTTCTCGTTGAGTTCCCAACAATTGATACACAGTTACATCGATCCGTATTTTTGTGGACATGCAAAACTGGTGCACCGCTAAGGTGATGCACTTAGGAATATTTAAGCTTTGTCGAAATTTTCATGTAGAGAATTTTTTAACACCTCCATTTCGATAATGTACATCATACAGGGACATTTTTATATATTTGAATCTCTATGTAAGAGGTTAATTGAGA